>CM035229.1:41771835-42104630 GCA_020226215.1 Sindora glabra
TTAAGCAATTAATCATCAAAAGGAAGGTGGTTCCAAGTTAGGGCATAAAACTTCTTAAATTTGTATTCAACCAATTTTTTAACATTTCTCATGTAAATGAAAGAAAACCTACAAGAAGTTCCTTAAGGATAAAGAGGTAATAAAATCCTTACCTTGTTTTCTTATGAATGAAGGTGAGAATGGAGAGAGAGTGCTCTTCTTTTATCTTGGGTTGTGCTCCTTTAGAAAGGAGGAAAATATGAAGGGGGAAGGTTTTTTAAGAAATATAAAGAAAAAAGGGCTAGTTTTGTTTTAAAGGGCAAAATGGAAAAAATGGTCATGGATTTCCTCCAACTCCCTTGTTTAGTTCATTCTATATTAATTCATTAATCCGCACATATCTAATTTATTAACTAATCATCACCAGTCATTTATATCATTATACCATCTTCAAAAGTACTCAAAATTTAGAATAGTTTAACAAGGACATTTATATTTATGGATCTAATTAACAATGATAATCAAACTCTTGATTCATACCAACAAATTAAAGTACGCCTACTGTTATAATTTAATCTACCTCTACTCTAATGTTCTCGAATTTGATTTAAACAAATATATTACTAATCTAAATACACTAGGTGTAACAATGAATGAAATATAATGGTTCAAAATCCTTTACATTAGTAGTATGCTAAGTTGGGTTAATTAATTAGCAGCCAATGCTTGGGCATATAAAATACAAAAATGTAAAAATCATAATAAAGGCAAATAATTGAAACTAAAGATTTGGGAACATGATTCGACCCTGTTGAACCAATCCTTGTTCTCAAAGATTGAGAGTAGAATAACTACCTTGAAGGTAGTCTTAGTTCCACCTCCTTCATCTTCAATTTCTCTTCGATAATATGTTATGAGAAACCATTCTTCAATAGGGTGTGATATGTCTTCTTCAGTTGCTGCAACTTGAAGGATTGAATGTTTTATAACTCCTTTATCCCCTATGATGAATCGTTGCCCCATTACCTTATTCACCAAATTTATGAATCACGAAGTCATATTCCTCATATGATAATTCTTTTCCGACTTCAGCTAATCCAAACATTAACAATAGTTTATAGCATTCCATCCTCACAAAATCTGAATCATCGTAGTCTAGGTCCCACTTTAGAAGTTTCAACCTTACATGTGTAAAAAGACCCAATAACGTGAAGACTTGATAACCTTCTAGCATTATATAAGCTTGATGAATAGTCTTTTATTCATTCTTTGAATCTTTTTCTTTATCAAGGCATAATCAACTTTCTATTAACAAATCAATTATAATTTGGTATATTATACTTCCATCTAGTCCAAATTGTGGCCGTTTTGTTTCCCTTGTAACAGCTCAAGCCAGACACAAAAGAGTACCATTTCTTACCTTAGCATCAATCAAAACCATCTATCTCTTGTTTAAAACATCAAGACAAAGTACCATGAGGGCTTCTAAACATCAGGCATATGGTACCAAAAGGGTTTTCCACCAAAACAGAACCCGTAGTGATCAAATTAAGTTTGATGTTGTAATGACCTTCCCACATGAAAGCTTAATTTTCTCTCAACCATCTCACCAGGAATTCTTCCATTGCAGCAAAACGGAGAAGAGGTACGAAAACATTCGTGGTCCATCTCCATGAATGACTTGGTATCAATAACTCTAACATGCCAAAGCTTCAATATATATGTATCAAGCCTAATGACAAACATCTCTATGTTATCAAGCAAGGAATCACTATTACTCAAATAATTTTTGTGATACTATAATTCCCTAATCTATCTATCTGTGTCCAAAGTAACTCCATATGAATAGTTATATGCATTCCTAGCGTAAGGGCAGTGGCTAATAGTAGTGACTTCATTGTTTGATGGTTCTAGGTTCTCAATTTTCCATTCAAATAATGATTCTTTAGTAATAATTTTCACAAACAATTCACGGTCATAATCAATAGCACGAATGTCAATTAACCCTATTGCTAAAAGAATTTTCCATAAAACTGATTCACTATCAGGAATTTTGACAAACAGTTTCCACGTAAGCGATATTTTATTGAACTTGCTTGCTATCTAAGAAGATAAAACACCTTTCAAGTTCGAAAGCAGTATTTCCCAGTAAGCAATTCTCTTCTTGTTCTCGAATCCACAGTAAGAGCAATCAGTATTACAAAGCACCGTAGCTATGCCAGTAACACCCGTGGAAGTGACCATGGAGGGTCAGGCAGGTGCTTCGAAGCCATTATTGGTATTGGAAATAATGAATGGCCATGAAAGGTAGAGGTGAAAGGTGAAATAAACTCAAAAAATTGGGACCAATGGGTTTAGTGCAATAGGATGGGGACTGGAATTGAAGGTCTAATTTGAGACTTTTGGGACAAGCACTGCTGGAGGAAAGAAAGGAAGAAGGGGTTGAAGAGGCAGATGTGGTGGTCCTGGGAGACTTGCAAGTAGGATTTTCAATCGTGCTCGCAGATTATGTCGTGTTGGGAGAATAGTAGTACAGTCCACGGAATGAACCACTTGGTTGTTCATGATAACTCCACGATCATCTTCAAGCCTGATTTCAGGGGAAGCAGGAGTTTCAGAAGCAAAATATCCCATTTTCATCATGATTAATGTCAATTTCTTCATCAATAGGGTATGAAAACAACACCACGAGTTCGGGTTTCGAATCAACATCGACACTAAATTTTGCAGCGATCTCTCAAATGAAATTTGAAGCATTGAAAGCTCCGGTGGTAATCAGGTCCTGAATAGAATCCACAAAATCCACAATATCATTTGGACTTATGGAACCCCTAATGCACTTGGTCTTGGGCCAGAGCAGAACCCGTCCATGGATGTTAAAAAATAAGGAAAAACTTATCCATGGATGTTAAAAAAAAAAATGCCAGCAAAGTGTACTGAAACCGATCGTTAAAAATCAAACTTTTAGACTGATATTTTGGAACGCAGAATAGGGAGAAACGGATATTAGAGAGGAAGAGAGAATTGGATTCAGTCTCATGGTGTTTAAGCCCCGGGCAGCTCAATTTTTGAAAACGTTTTTATTAAAAGGGAGTTTATCATTTATTACTTTAAAAAAAATAGAGATTAGTTTTATATATAATGAAAAATGTATGGTATTAAAATCTCTTAAACCAAAAGGTGAAGAGTTTGACGCTTGCCGCCTCCACTCTAACTATTGAGAGCTTTTTGGTAAGAGTTAAATAGGAAAAAAAAAAAAAAGAAATGATGAGTTTTTATTCTTTTTGCAAGTATTTGTTAAAAAAAATTATTCTTTCCCCCTCATTTTCCCCGTAAGGATGAGGGATTATTCTAAATTAGGGAATGACGATTTTTTAAAATTTTTAGAGATATTATGAATTTTCAATTTATCATCTTTAAAATGATAATAAATTATTATTATAAAATTATAATAAATAAAAATATAAATATTAATAATAAAAATGATAAAAATAAAGATATTAATAAATAATAAAAATAAAATATTAATAATAGTGATATTAATATTAACTAATAAAAAATTATATAATAATTATAATAAGAAAATAATAATAAATAATAAATATAATAATGAAAATTATATTAATAAAATATTAAATAATTATAAAAATAATAGTAGTTAAAGAATAAATAATAGTAAATAATAAAATATTAATAATAGCAATAATGATATAGTAAAATAATAGCAATAAATGATGATGATGATAATAATAATTAGGTAATAATTATTTAAAAATAATTAAAAGTAAATTATTCCTTTTAGTGTAATAATTGTTATCAATGTGAATTAGGAGACTAATTCTCTTTTTTGTTTAAACAAATAAAGTGGGTAATCATGAAGTATTCATTATCTTTTCCCTTATTTTCTTTATTTATTTTTTGATTGAACTAAACAAACCTTAAGATAAGGTGGACTTGTATTATGTCCACGGTTCAAGCACAAAGAACTATTTCATGAGGGGCATGTCAGAGTAATAATATCAATTTTGAGCTTTCTCCCAATAACTTAAATTTTAGGAATAATTGACACTCATTAACGAAAAGAGATTTTTTTTCTAATTAATAAAAAAAATTGAACGATGAATCAATGTTTAAAACTCCTTTATATTAGTGATGTTATGATTACATTCAAAATATATTGCATCTATTGCATTATAGATTGAAATATTGATCCTACTGAGAAGAGTTCAACAAATCAAGTTAGTAAAGAAAACTTAAAATATTAAATCAAAATCGAGTGATGGAATTTTATAGAAAAAACTAATTTGCATAAGTTTTGAATATAGGAAGAAATTTGAAGGGCATGAGGGTCACTATTATATTTCATAGGTTTATTTTCTACTTTGATTCAATTAAATTTTAATTATTGTTTCACATCCTAAACAAACAATTAGAATATATGTATTTGAAGAACATAAGAAAAATTAATTGCATTTGACATGAACAAACTCTTCACCAATCTAAAACACTTTAGAACTATCTTTTAAGTTATCATTTGCCAAAAAAAAAAAAATCTTGTAAGTTATCTAAAATCAGTAATATATCAAATTGACAATATTGAAATAAGAGATTAAGCTATGAAACATTTCTACCACTAATAACTACATTTAATTAGTACCATATAAAAAGAACATAACTAAATTTATATGAAATTGAAAATTGTAAAATTTGAATTATGAGTAACTAAAGGTGATAGAGAGTCTTGAACATAACCAAATTATAAATTTTACACCTCTTGGAAAAGAATTAAAGTACAGAAATAGAAATGCTACCCATTGAAGATTATCTCAAGTTTTATGAAAATTCTAACTTAACATTCTTACAAATTCTAAAAAGAAAGTATGGAAAGGAGGTGCAAGACTCAATGAAAGAGAAGTGTGTCCTTAATGGTTGGCTAATGCTTCAATTTATAACAGAACAAAGTCTATGAATTACCAAAATTTGGCTTTGATCTTTTCCTTGACTTCCTCTAATCATAATCAATTTCTGATTTATCAAATCATACACCTAGACAAAACTTAGATTAGGGGTAAATCTAAACCTTTAAAGTTGGAAATTCAGAGGTGACATTTGGATTAGAAAATCTTTTTCACATTCTTAAAATTATTTTTAAGGGATGTCAAATTCCTATGTTTAATTCAAATTTTAGAAAAACATTTTTAAGGAAGTTTTTAACCAAATATTCTTCTAAAATATTTTCATAAAGAGAGGTGGATATTGTATACTTTTATAATATGAGAATATTTTAGTGATATAAATAAACTATTTTATCCATCTTTTCATTAAAGCCTTACTACTATTAATATTTTATTTCATTACGACCTATTATTATTAACCAACACTAGCAATCATCCATTGGTAATGACCATCATCAGCCACCACTCATTATTAGTGATTACCACTTATTGTTAGCCACCACTTATTTTCAATAATCATCAATAGCATCCATCCATTGCTAATAATTATCGTCAACCACTACACAATGTCAATGATTATTATACCACCACCCATTATCAATTATTATTCGTTGCTAACCACTCAATAATCATAACTAGCTACTATCTATTACCAACCACTATCCATTATTATTGATTATTTAATTTTTAATAGTGATATTTTTTATATTTTAATAATATATGTAAAAATATTTAAAATAATTAAAATATAATATTATAATATTCTTTAAAATATTTTTTATTATATCAAATATGATAATGTCATATTTTCAAAATACAAATTTCTAAAAATATTAAGAATCCCAAAAATGTTTAATTCTATGAATTAAATGTCACCTCAGTTAGATCAATTGCTTAATTTCTCCATCAAAATCAGCTCATTAATTCTTTCAATTATGCTGTCATATATGTGGATAGTGATTTGACCAAATTCAATGTAACACATGGCTGAAATTAATTTTTATGAACTAAAGTCATATATAAAAATAAAAAAATTCATTAATAATATTTATGATATAATTGTATAATAATATTACATTTATACCTCATATATTAAAAAAAAGAATAAAATACATCTCTTAAATTTTATAATTAGTATTATTAGTCCATTATTTTTGCTTTTGTTATAACTATTAATCCCTCCCTTCCCACATAACACTAAAACAAATGATATAAAAAAGAATATAACAAAAAATCAAGCATGTATTTTATATTATTGAAGTAAGATTTAATAATTAACTTCAATATTTTTCATATACTTTAACATTAAAAATGAATGAATGAATGGATGGATAATTATAACAAAAATAAAAATAAAGTACTAGCACTGCTTGTTATAAAATTTGAGGATGTAATAATCCTTTATAAATAAAGGATTAAATGTTGTATTGATTCTAAAAAAATGATACTAGTACCTATCATATGCGAAGTTGGGCTAATTAAATAGCATCTAATACGTGGGTCTCCAATATTAAAAAAATGCAAAAATACAAAAACCATAATTAAAGAAAATAATTAAAACCAAGCATTCGGGCACATAATAATCAATTTATGCCCCAGATTTTATTTGTATATTAATCAGTATCACCGGATCAATTTATGCAGATAAGCATCAAACAATTAATTGCCCAATTGTTTCAATTGCTCCTTTTTTTTAATTTTTCCAATGGAAATAAGTCCCATGCCATAATAGATTTCTATAGAATAACTATTATTGATGGATTATATGATTTTATTTTGAAGAATCGTACGCAAACGTTCAAGACTGGCAATAAAAAATTAAAATTATAAAATTAATTATTTTGAATTTTGATTCCACGCATGTAAGCTTTGATACTAAATTTATGGTACTAATCTAAGATCACATTCATGAGAGTTAAGACACCATATATTTATAATCAAATTTGCATAGCTTCCGTAGAAGTCATGTTTGATTCAACAAAAGCAAACGAACTAACATAAGTTATGTGTATTTTTCTTTTTAAAATTTTTCTGTGTTGACAATTTTCAATGGATAAAATCCGATATTAGATATTAGAAATAAACTGGGAATCTAATTTCATTTAGTATTTTGAAAACCCTTGGAGCCTCTCTCTAACCTGCTTATTAGGTCTTAGACATGTACCAATCCATTCAGATACGCAAAGCTCATATCATATCAGATTACATTGTAAATTACATCTTGAATTGGGCTTCGTATATGTGTTAGAATTTGATTAAATTGTAATAAGTCTTTTATATTAATTAAATCAAAATTTTTAATTAATAACAGTTCAGGTAATGAAAAATACTAACAGTCATCGACTCATTTGGAGAAATGGATTAATTAAAATACATGCTATCATTGACCCATTCAGACAAATGAATTATTCAATATACTTGCATGTTCGTTCAGACATCACATGACCGCTGAACAAAAGAGAGATATAAAAGGCATGATGAGTTGAGGAACAATGTCAATACTCATAAGCATATGCTGTTGCAATCAAAACTTGGGGTTCTACAGCTTTTGCGTTTTGATCATGTGGTGTTGTCTATGCAAAACTGGGGGTGGCAGGAAGAGGGAGAAGCAGCCCAGCACCATTTGGGAAGGAAGCAACACTTCTTCAGCTTATCAGTATGCTCATAATACGCCAACTCCTTCTTCTTCTTCAAATAGTGGCAGGAAGGACGGGGACATGCTCAATTTGGCAGGCGCTGGCGCTGCTGTAGTTGGTGGCGCAGCTGTATCAGCAGGTGCTAATTGGGATGATGGTGGCAGCGGAGGTGGCGGGGAGAGCAGTTCCATTTTCAGGGGAGGTTATGGAACTGGTGGTTACGAGGAGGGTGGCCAAGGTGGTAGTTATGAGAATGGTGGGGGATATGATGGTTATGAGGATGGTGGCCAAGGTGGTGGTTATGAGGATGGTGGGGGATATGATGGTTATGAGGATGGTGGCCAAGGTGGTGGTTATCAGGATGGTGGGGAATATGGTATAGAGGTCGCTGGATACAGTGGCATAGGAGGAGATGATGGCGATGGAGTTGGTTCCCAAGGTGGAGATTATGACAGTGGCGGTGGGGGTGATGAGTATGATGTTGGGAGCTATGTTGTTGGTGATAATGACAGCGGAGGTGGAAGAGATTGAGTATACGTTATGCTGTAGTTTTTCTTTGTTATAATTTAATATATTTGTCTGGTAAAATTGGGTACAATTACGAACAATGTATTTTATGGTAGTGTACAATTAAAATCAGTTTCCTCTATGATTAAGTGGCTTGATTCAAACCTTCTTTTTTTTTTAAATCAAACTTCAATAATACAACTAGATTTGTGCAAGAGTTGGTATAGTTATTGTACTTTACAAAATTACACAGATGATTTTATGTTTAGTGGAACTTAATAATATATGGAACTTAATAATATATGGATTACTTCCAGGCCCCAATTTGTAAGTCTTTGAGTCCCTTACGGAATCTTTGTTCCCTTGTTTAATTGCTGCGCTAAGATGATAATGTCAAAGAAAACGATATGAATGACATTTCCTTAAAACCTCCTAAACAAAACATTAAAAACATTTTGGTTGACTCTATAATTGAGAATTATTGCCATTACAATCAACTTGATAACCGGGATACAGAATATTTTGCTTGAGTATTTGCAGTATATTCTCTTTGCCATTCAGTATAAACCAATGAGCAAGCAAGCACGAAGTGAAGCCTCAATCTGCAGCCTTCTCTCGTTGACTCTATGGCAGATATCTCAATTCAGTCCCCATACCAAATCTACTATTTTGATATGCCAATTTCTGTTGGTCAATATCAAAGCAAAGGATGGAGTAATAACATTTTAACGGAAGGGATGAAGTAATGATAAGCTATTAGGTCCCGGTTTGATAATGACAAAAGACTTGAAGGTGCGTTTGTTTTGATATAAAATATCTTCCTCAACAATAATATTATTTATTAATATTTATAGTAATAGATATTAAGATAAAAAATATTTTATATGTTCAATTGTAGAAATGAAAATTGTGGTGAAAAATAAAATGAGAAAATTATTTTTTCCACTATCATAGTAAAATGCATTATTTTTTTAATTACAAGATATATAAATAATATGATATTCTTTTATTTATATATAAGCAAATAAAATTTTTATAGAGAAAATATTTTTTGATAAAACAAGCAGAGCCTAAATTTTGTGCTAGAAGTTTTGAGGTTCAAAGTTTAATGTTCAAGCCTCCTCATTGTAATCTACTGTAAAAAGAAAAGATGAAGTAATGATATATGAAGTTATGAAGTTGACATGAAATCGAAGAAATTGTAAGGCACATACAATCTCATGAATTCTAAGAAAAAATTCAAATTTTCTAGATAATCACTCCACATGTCACTTTATTATAGGTACATGTACTTAAGCATTTCTGCTTGAAAGGCATCTATCTCTTTTATTTTGTCAGAAATTTGAGAGTATCCGCTAGCAATCACAAACTTCCTGAACAAAATATTATATTATAGGAAATAGAAACAGAGTGGCTAGTTGAGCGCAAATTTGAACATCTTAAGATTGAAAGAAAGCATCTTCCCTTTAGCCCGGAAGACATTTCTGGTGTTCAACAATATGCTTAAGACATTTGCAGAACGACATATGCATGTGTATAACATCTAGGAAATATATATTACATTTCCTTCCACCACAACAGCATGCCATAACCAAAGCGAAAATTCCCGAAATGAAAAGGTCAAGGCAAATTGGAAAATAGAAGTAAATTCTATTTCAAGTTTCTATATACATTTGACAAAAATGGACCAGGACTTGAGATTTCAACCCTTTTCCAGATTAAAGCTAGAGGAGATTGATAAACTATCTGCTTAAAATTTAATAAGTTAACAAACAGAAACTATCTTAGATGTCACGTGCCGTTCAATTGACAGTGACGACATTGTTGTATCAAAGCCTGCTTTCTCAAGCAATGATCGCAGAACACTCGGCAGCTGCAAGTCTACAATCCCCGTGCATTTGAGAGAATAAGTTGTACTAGGGATCCCCAATCTGTATTTGTAAAGACTATTAATACTCAGAGAACGACAGTCAGGGCTTACAATAGTATAACCATTGCATCTCCTTCTCCATAGTCAAAATTGTAGCTTTTATTCCTTCAATATCCCTATGAGATTGATCCCCTGCAAGGAACAAATGAATCTTATCTGCGACAGTAATCCAACTACAGCCCGGACTCTTCTTTATTCCTTTTATATTTTTTATTAGTCTCACTTGATCTGCCTCAGTATTTTTCCCAGCAACAGAATACAAGTTGGACAATACAACATAAGGAGTTGCATTTACAGGTTCCAACTCAGTAATATGTTGAGCTGCAAGCTTAGCAAGGTCAAGACGGCAATGGGTCTTGCTAGCATTGAGAAGAGCACCCCAAACTCCAGAACGGGGCTTTAATGGCATTGAACGGATTAGCTCAATTGCTTCATCTAGCAACCCTGCACGGCCTAAGAGATCAACCATGCATGCATAATGTTCAGGTCCTGGTTCAACTGCATATTGAGACCACATAGAGTTGAAGTAATTCCATCCCTCTTTTACTAGTCCAACATGAGTGCATGCAGAAAGAACAGCAAGGAACGTGACGTGGTTTGGTTCATGGCCTTCATGTTGCATTATCTTGTATATTCTTAGGGCTTCTTCACCAAAGCCATTTTGTGCAAACCCATTAATGGCTGAATTGAAAGAGATGACATTTGGTTCATCGATATCTGTGAAGATCCTATAGGCATCAGTAACACTTCCACACTTAAAGTACATCGATACCAGGGAATTTTGTATAGACAAATCAGATTGTAGGTTCGTCTTTAAAACAAAAGCATGAATCTGTAGCCCTTGATTCAGTGAAGCCAAAGCTGCTGAAGCAGCCAGAACACTGCTTAAAGTCAGAGGATTAGGCCTGCATCCTTCTTGAAGCATCTGGACATACCAACTGAGAGCCTCCTCATATTCCCCATTGGTCACAAACCCAGAAATAATAGCAGTCCAAACAATATCATCTTTTTCTGGCAACATACGGAACAGCTCTATGGACTTTCCAATCCTCCCAATAATGGAGAATCCAGTGATCATGGTTGTCCAAGAAACTAGGTCTTTCTCTGGCATCATCTTAAAAATCCTATAACCTTGTTCAACTTCATTGTTGCGGATGTATCCAGAAATTAGAGAGTTCCATGAAACTACATCTCTATTGTTCATAGTGCAAAACATCTTGCTTGCTGCGTCTGTACATCCAAGCATGCAATACATAGTAATAATAGAATTACTCAAAATAAAATCAAATTCAAATCCTAAGTGCAAAACCAACCCATGCATCTGCATGCCCTCTCGCATCCTAACACAACTTGTACAAGCTTTAAACATTATAGTCGTGGTAGTGGAATTCATTTTAACCAGACTTTCCCTCCTCATATTCTGAAACAAATGAAACCCCTCTTCAAAGTATCCCTCTTCCATATACCCATTAATCATTGTACTCCAAGAAACCACATTTCTCTCAGGCATCCTGTCAAACAAGTTCCTAGCATCAGCAATCATTCCATCTTTGCAAAAGCCATCAATCATAGAACTCCAAGAAATCACGTCTCTCTCAGCCATGCCCTCAAAAACCCGTACAGCCTTAGTTAATCTGTTTATCTTCAAATACCCATTTATCAATACATTTGAACAAGCTGGATGCCGCAAATGTACTGGTGTCTCACAGTACAGCCGCTCTGCCTGGCTCAACATTCCCGCCCGAGTGAATCCAGCGATCATAGCTGTATATGATACAGCATTGCGTTCATGCAATATAGAAAACAACTTATAAGCTTCTTCTATGTTGCAACCATTACGTATATAAGCTGTAATCATTGCATTATAAGATGCCGTGGTTCGTTCAGGCATTTCATCAAACACTTTGCGGGCTTTTGCAATCTGACCATTTTCAGCATAGGCAGTGAGCATAGCTGTCCAAGATATAGTATTCTTGTCCGGCATCCTCCTGAATATAGATTCAGCCTCTTTGATTTTGCCGTTTCTTCCATTTTTTGTGACCTGGGTATTGCAGAATATGATAAATTTGCTGCTTTTACTGGTTTTAGCAGAGTCATGACCAGATTTTGAGAAGCTTCGGACACGGATGTATGGCTGATGAAGGCTGGAAACTGAAAGGCACGAACTAGAGAGCCGATTGCTTACAAGGACTAGTGCTGATTTCGCGAGCATGGTTCAGTCGGAGGGAAGTACCCATGGCCTAAGTAGCAGAGGAATTTTTTTTTGGCCCTGTTAGAGCTTTGTTGGTAGAGCTGCAATAGAAAGAAAAGAAAACAAAATTTTAAATTTTAGTTCGCGTCATAGAGGCAATTGAATTCAGTTGACCATAATATTTATACGCTTAAATTTGAATTCATTGAAAAGGAAAAATTTGCATTTGCATTTGAATTTAAATAATATTAAATTTAAATAATTTGAATTTAAATAATATTAAATTTAAATTTAATTAAAATATAAATTCAAATGAATTTATATAAATTCATTCAAATATTATATTATTAAATCCTATTTTTTAATCAAATTGGGGATATTTGAATTTAAACTTTTAATGAATATAAATATAAACAAATTTGTATGAACATATTGGTTTACTTAATGGTTTGTTTGGTCGTAGGAAAAATTGGAAAAGAAAGAAAGTGGGAGAGAAAGAAATGGAAGAAAAAAGAAAATAGGAAAAAATATGTTTTTTTATTGTATTTGGTTGGAGAAAAAAATGAGAGGAAATAAAATATGAGAGAAATTATTTTTTAATTTTAAAAAAATTATATATAATTTTTTTAAAAAACTTATATATGTACTAATGAGAGTAATCTTTTGAAAAAAAAATTACTTCTCTCACTGTCTTTTCTCTTCATCACTTTTCCCTTTCTCGCTCCAAAAACACAAGATCTTTACCATGGCTGATTGTCTCTTAAACTTAGCCCACATATAGAGAGCCATACTAACAAGAACCACCATCACCTTAGTCTTATTTTTTCGTAAACTCCAAGAGCATACTCCTATCAACATCACACTATTGCTTTCTTTGTTGTTCAAGGCCAACAAGTACCTTCGCCTTTTCCTTGCATTTGAGGTGTATAGGGTATTTTTTTACTTATGTCGTTCCATAATCTAATGGAAACTCCTTGGATCTACATTGGTTCTTCAATTTCAATCTATTTTTTAGTAACCCTCTAAACTTCTATTAATGATTTTGAGTTTTTGGTCATAAATTTTGGCCAAATTTTTTATTCTTTTCTCATTTTTAATTGATTTCTTTCTTATTTGTTGTTTCTTTTCATTTGTTAAGTGCAATTTGTCTAATTTTATTCTATTTGTGTGATTATGTTTTTTTAGGTATTTTGATTTGATGACTTGGTGTTATGATCTCATATGGCCATGGTTTGATTTTATCAATTAGGATAAAGAGATAGATATGACATTCTCATTTCACATCATTTCATAAAATTAGAAAAAGAAGCAGATAAATAGTTACTAGCAACTCGCGGAAGCAGAAGCAGAAGCTATAAGGCTTTGGATGCAGAAATAGTAAAAGAAGCAACAATCTTACACTAGTTGAAGAGAATGGATAGAGAAGCCGGAGAAAATGGTTCCAAAGAAGGGGCAATAGCAAAAAAAATTTGGACGCAGTACAAACTCTGCTTTGGTTTTCTCCTCACCCGTGGAGAGAAACAAAAGTGGGTGGGACCCATACTCTACCATTAGCTGCATTTTCTTTTCCACTTATTTTTCTTTTACAACCAAACAAGAGAAATTGTCATTTTCTTTGCTAATTTCTTCTCCTACTTTTCTTTCACCTCTATTTTTTCTGTAACCAAATAGAGGGTAAATTAGAGTATATAAAATTTGATGTGAATTTTATGGTGTTTCAAGGATTTTAAAACTTAAGGAGAAATAATAATTTTAGTAATTATTAAATTAAAATTATTTGATCATATCCCTTAAAAAATTAAACAATTATGATTGAATAATTTCATTTTAATAGTTTTAGAACTTGTCACATCACCCTAAATTTTAAAATTCTTGGGCTATCATAGTAAACACCAAATTTATAAATATATTATGCACAATTTTTTTTTAATTTTATTTTTTTTATCAATATGAAATTTTTTTTATCAAATTTATTAAAAATATCTACACAATCATCACATACACTAACAATTAAACTTAGCAAAAAGTAATATATATATATACTAGAAAGCTAATTACTTTAACAAAAGCATTATATTTCTTTATATAACCTCAATAATTATTAATGCTATAGAATCTATTTATATATTATATTATTTATATATAGTATAAAAATAAATGAATATTTTTAATAGTAAGTTTATTTAGATCTGTAAATAATTTAAGTTGAATAATATGGAATTCAAACTTGACTTGTATATTAATTGAGAATAGCTTATTTAGGTTTGTCTCATTTACAATCAAATTCAAATTAAATTTTTTATGAGTTAGTTTTGAGTTATTTGTAAGTAGTCTAACTCGTTTGCATATCTAATTAATGAAGATTTAGAAGAAAATAAAAAGTAGAGGAAATTTTAAAATTTAAATTGTAAAAATAATACAAAATTATTTTCCTTTCCTTTCCTTTCTTTTCTTTTCTTTTCCTTTCCTTTCAATCTAAATAAGAGAAAGTTTTAAATTTTAAATTTTTTACCCTTATCGTTCCTTTTCTTCTTAACCACATAGGGGTTAATAAAATTAGGAGAGAAATATGGTTACCAATATAATATTTTGTCTTTCGAGTGTCCTAGTGTGAAAATTAATCCTTTTCTATTTTTTTTAAAAAAACCTTTGTGTTTCTTGATATTTTATGCACCCAAAACAACTTTTATTTTAAAAATATGTAAGATTTGTATGTCTTTGTTACATTACATTAATTTTTTCCATCTTTTCAAAAGTTATCATGTTAACTTTTTTTGCTAAAAAATTGGCATGTTTTTTTTAAAGAAATTTAATTTTTTTATATTTCATGCTAATTTTTATTAAAAAACCAACATGAAATACCCATATAATATATTTTTTTGTAACTTTAGTTTTTTTGCTTCCCCGCTTGAATATTTATAGAAAAATTGAATCAATCTATCATCCAACAAAAATTGTATATTTTGAATCAAAAACTTTGAAAGGTCATTAATTTTGTGTTAAATTGTTTGGTTTAGGGCTTTTTTTTATTTCATATAACTTTTTGATATCTATTCATTTGCAAACAACCAATTTGCTTTCTCATAATTATGGAATACAATTGTTTTAATGAAATTTTTTTCACCTTTTTCTACATCTTTTGTTGTTATTCAATTGACTTTAGATTTCGTTGTAACATTTTATCATATATATAATAAGTATTTAAAACTCAGATTTAATTTTAAAAGTTATATAAAGAAAATACAAATAAAAATCTCCTAAAAATATGTGCAAAAAATTAAAGAAATAAGAGCTAGAAAGGTAGTTCTTATATTTTAAACTAGTGGCCTAGAGCAAACCATTTATTTCATGCTTGATGCTAATTGAAGAAGTATTACTAGCTATTGATATATGGTGGAGAATGAATGAGATTGTCACAACCTATATCTAATCTTGATTGATATGGATCCTAATTCTTAGTTTTCCATCTATCCAGTCAATAGTATCATCCTTTCTCGCTAACAATTCATTGAGTATACAACCTTTTAATGGTTAACAGGAAAAGATATATCTATTACAACAATTAAGGAAGTAATTATTTCATTACATGTTTAAATTAACCATATTCTACTTATGCTATATCCTTTCTTCCTATAAAAATACAACCCTTGTACTTCTACTTTATACTAACAATTAGTGCTTAAGCCATACCATTTGTCTTTTACTAGATCAGATATTGAGTGATGGCAATCACTTTCTTTGAAAATCTTATAAATGACATATAAAAGAGTAAGTCTATAACTTAATGAATAAATATACTAGCACAAAATGAAGTTATAAATTTTAGATGAATCTTGCCAACCAAAAATTTACTCCTAATATTTAACTATATGAAGTTTCAAGCTATAACTTTAAGCATGTATTTAACCTAATCAACCTTGGTGGTTACCATGATTGAACTCATTTTTCCTTTAAAGATTTCACATCATAATAATAAACTATGCACAATCATCTTATAATGCCTACATAGACCAGTAAGGAATACATTATACAACATCTTTATCATTTTCATAATCATATTAGTAATATTTATAGAAAATGATGAAAGTAATAAACCTCCTTCTGACTTCCCCATTAATCTTATACCTTTTACAAGCTTTATTCTTATCCCTTCTACTTTTCATGAGCCATTTCTTCCAAATCTTGTTTCCAAATAATGAACATGTCCCATCACACATTTCCCCATATTCATCAATCTCAGTTGAAATCAAACTCGATGGCTTATTTGCATGGTCATAGTACTGTCATTGTATAATTATGATTCATTCCATTATAAACATATTAATAACACATAGCAACACTCTCATGCTTTCAACACATGGCCACATGATTCATAATCACAGTTATTCCATCAAGAACAACAAATATCAAATAAAATAAATGAAAAACATCACATTAAATCCATCTTCCCTTACTAATAATTTGCCTTATGACACTTAGTGTTTCAATTAATTGAAATTACTCTTTAAGTTAGTTGGATCAATCTTTAACTCGATAACATGCCATTCTAGAGCAACTTACCATTTAATTATAGGAAACAGGAGAGTTATAATCGATTGCTTTGGCTTTAATGGCCCGTTTTTTGCTATTGATTAAAATTCTAGTGAACATTTAACACAATAATTGATCATTTTATGCATAATGGGTGGTTGTTCTACTGGGTTTTCATAAAATTCTCATCATAAAATTACTATTCATAAAAGGCTTTTATCCCCTTCAAACCTATTTATTGCTAGATTTGTCAAACAAATTAGTCTGTATGGATATAGATTGATCCATATTACTTATGTTTAAAATAATTCCAATTTTAAGCAATCCAACCTTACTAAAACCTATAACGGATTGGGCTAACCCATAAGTTTTAACTATGAATCTATGCACTTAGAGGATACAGATCAATTTGTGATAGACTAAGTTTGTAATTGATCAACTTAGGTTACTTACATTTAAAAATGGGCTTAATTTTAAAGGTCCAAACTTATAATAAGTATGGACTGACTTGTGGGTCATAATCTATATGACACTTCTATTCATTACTCATTTTTAGCTTACTAAATCATCCATGCCTTCCAAAGGAACCTAGTTTAAGTTACTTACATTATTAAATCTTACATATTTCACCATTAACTTAGGATTTTTTAGAAACACCAAATTGTTAACTATTCATCAAATGTTTAATCCTTTGAAAATTTAATATTATGAATTAGAATATTCATCTATCTTGTTAGAAAGAAAGTTAGAAGTGTTGATTCATTGCTCTTTCACCTTAATCTTCCAAGATTTCAAGATTACATAGTTAAGGCTCCATTTTCTTTTTTGAAGCCTAAAATGAGCTTTATCTAATGATAAAAGGAAAGAAATGGTGTAATATTGACAATGAATAGGGAATTCTTACCTTGATTGTATGATGATTTCATCTAGATTTTTTACTTTTCTTCCACAATTTATAGGGATTTATCATAGAGAGAGAAGGGAGAGGTTCCAAGTAATAAGAAAGAAAAGATAAAGAATTTTAGTTGTTATGAACTTTATATAGAATCAGGGGCATTTTTGTTTGTGGTCTATATTTCCTTCTACACTCATTTTCATATTTTTACTCACTTACAATTAGTGTCCTTTCCCTAAGATTCTATCATTACTCACCACTTATATTTTCCATGTTTCTTTAAGTCCATTTTATTTCTTTTAAGAAATAACTAGAATAAAATGAATAGGTGTTTAGAATGAAGAATAAAAAAATTAAAATAAAAATTTGTTCTAAGGTTGTAACAAAGATCTAGGTTTTCATAGAAAGAGTTAGAGAAGATAGAAATTGAATTAGAAAATAAATAAGAGAGAGTGTGAAAGTGAAAATGAGAAAAATATTTACTATATTTTTACACAAAAATATCATTAATCCCATGACTTTAAACATTAATTTTTTTAGGAATTCATATCTAAAGTTTTTCTTATATATATAAGAATGTCACCTGTCCCATGACTTTAAACATCAATGTTAAAATCTGATTGAAAATTTTATTAGGAACACATATGAAAAATCACAAATTTGTAGGTAGATTAGATAATTTGTATGTAAATAAAATATATTACTTACACTTCTAGTTAATTCTATTAAGATGAAAATTTAGGCTTTAGATCATAATTACAGTTATGATCCATAATTTGAGCATAAGTAATTTAATCTACAAATGAGTATTCTCATAATGCACACTCTTATTTTTAAACCTAACTATCACTTTAGGTATTTTAGGAAAAAATAACTACAAACAAATGGGGAGTATGCAACCAATATAAGGTTTAAAAGTAATAGCCCTGCTTAATTAAAATGTAATCAACAATGAATTGACCTATCACTAAAAATTATCCATTACCATAATTCAGGTTCAAATGTCATAAAAGCCTAACATGATTTTCATTTACTATTTAGGTTATAATACTTTAGCACTTTATATAATTACCAAATTATTAGGTTCAATATTAAATTAATTCAAATAGCATCCCACATGAACCATGTAATTCAATAATTATAGCCACTTTAATACATTTTAAAGTAAATTATAGCACTTTTACACTCATAAACTTAATTTGAGATCATAAATGTCCAATAACATATAATACAATATTCGAGAGAGATATTAACATTATATACACTATATGCATATATCTTGTCAACTAATTGAAACATAATGTTTAATAGTGATATTGATATCAAACATGTATAATGAGATTTACATTACAATAAATGTGACTACATATAAATTTTCACACAAGAAACCTAGCATCAACCAAGATGCTATATGAAAATTAATATTCTTAACATTATAGTAAGATGGGATCTAAATGTATTTATTAATAAACCATAACAAAAATGTGCATGATAATATATGATGAAATATGAATATTTTATTTATATATACCTTGAAAGAAACAATTATATCAAAATACTCCTATAAACTTATAACATCAAAAGAATTAACTAAACCCATATTATATGATTACGATATATTCAAATTGCTAAGTCTTTAGTTAATAGATCCAGAAATACACAATTTGTGGAAATATGTTTAATACAAGTAATACGTTTAAATATCTTTTTTCTCACAAATTGGTACTTCATATTAAATTGTTTCATATAAGCAAAACTTTTATTATTTTGAAAAAAGTTCATAATAATAACATTGTTGCATTAAATGGTTAAGGGTTTTGAGATAGTTTTAATAATAGTAAAATCAATAATAAAGTTTTTTAACCACATAGCTTCATGAGTAATTATATAACATTTGATATATATTCTATTTTTATAGTGGAGGTTACTGTAAGGAATAACTTAATACTTTTTCATAACATAACTTATTCTACCATCATAAAAATATACTTAGATTCAATTTATGGTTATTTGGACAACCAACGAAATTTAAGTCTAAGTAGCTTGTGATTGTAAGATCTCTTGATTTCCAATAGGTTAGCATGTAATCTTTTGTACCATGCAAGTATATCATAATTCTTTTAATAGCATTCATATGTTTTTAATTAGTATCACTCCAGTATCTTTCTAGCACACTAATAGTATAAGCTATATTAAGATGTTTACATACCTAAGCATTTATCAGGCCAATAACAAAAAAGGCATATGAGACATTTTTCATCTTTTATTTTTCATCATCATTATAAAGGTATTAAACCTTTGATAAAATCTCATCCTTTTTAATGGGTGTAGAAACATGAAAGCAAATAGGTATGTTAAACTTCTTTAGCATTTTTTTTTCAATGTACACTTATTAAGACAAGCTTAGCACACCTTTAAGGATTTATCACAATGGTTTATGTACCTAACACAAATTAAATATTTCTTAAATTCTTAATATCAAAAGTTCTTTAACAATAATTGTTTTATCTCAGTTAATAAGTTTACTTCATTACTAGTAAGGAATATTATCAATATATAGTATCAATATCACAAAATGGCCCATATTAATTAGTATATAGATACATTAATCTGTATCATTCACCTTGAACATAAGAAAATTCATTAGCATATCAAATTTGAGGTACCACTATCTAAACATTTGCTTTAAACTATATATGAACTTTTTTAATTCACACACAAAGTGTTCTTTGCCTTTCTCTTAGAAACCATTTGGTTTTTCATGTAAATAGTCTCTAACAACTCATTATTTAAGAAGACTATCTTGTCGTCCATTTGATATAGCTCTAGGTTAAAATAAGCTATTATTGCCATGACAACTTAAAATGAGTCTTTGGTTGAAATTGATGAAAATGTTTCATTGTAATTTATTCTTTCTTTTAGGGTGTAAGGCTATAAATCTATATTTGTATCCCTCAATTTCATTATGAGCATCCTTTTTGGTTATATAGCTTAATCAAATCCCACACTTTATTCTTATGTGTAAAGATAACTCATCTTTCATTGCACTAATTAATTCAGAATAGTTTGAACAATAATAATCTATGAAAATGTGGTGGGATCAGTATTGTCATTGATATCATATTCATATTCTTATAAATGAATTATATAATCTTTAGATATCACTAGTCTCTAAGCCCTATAGGATTTCCTTAGAGGAACCTTGCATTACTATGGAATTACCATACAACATTAACTTATTAACACCAATTAAAGTTAAAATTGATGTATATAATGATGTAGTGAGATTTTTAAAAATATAAGCAACTTGACACATCGACTCTAATTAAAACAAACATTCTAAAACTATAATATATTTCTACATTAGTTATTGGAGAACTCACATCTAAAAGAAGGTGAAGAGTTAATTCAAAGAATAAGGATTAAGTTGCCACATCGATTTTTTACATAATTGATGTCTAAAGTGATGCCTACTCTCAGTCTTAAAAATTGATATATCTTAACATATTAGTTTAATATTAATAATCAATGTGGTTTGTTTACTAGAAGTTCTTTGAATTTTGAGCTTTTGATTACTTTTTTTTAAAAAAAGGAAATCTTGAAATCTCTAGCAATATCTTTTGTTAGGAATCTTGTTAAACATCTTATACATTCTCAAGATTCTCCTACATTCTTATAAAAGGGATAAGATGTTTTAATGAAATTCATGACATAACTTATACATGGTATCCGCATCTATCATATGAAAGTCAAAGTTTCTCCTTTTTTCATTATTAGGGTTTGTGTGGAGGAACTAAACTTATGTTCTTCTATGCATAAATAGTTCAAATTTTCCTTTCAAGCATCTATGAATAATGAAATTTAAGCAATACTCAAAATTTGGCATTAAGGAAAAAACTTTAATTTGAAATTTCATTTCATTGTATACTATTTTATTTTAATATAATATATTTATTCAATCTTTATTATATTTTGAATTGTAATTGTAATATAATGTTTTATTATGATATATAATAATGATTTATTGTAATTTTGGGTGTATAGTACTTTCATTTGATTAGTGTACTTTCATTTTTAAATTTCAAAATATGTTTTGAAGATTTAATTGTATAATAATTATTTATTATTCAATGTGTAAAATGATATTTATTGATTCTAACAAAGCTTGATAAAGTGTTCCGATTTCTTTTAAAATAAATATTGTAAACTATGATGGTTGTTTGATAAAAAAATTGAAGTAGTTAGAAAATAATGACTTATTACATCACTTATTAAAAATTCGTCATTGAAAGGACTACAAAATGTTATAAACTAAACATTAAATGTCGATTCCTAGTTATACTGGCATGAAAAGCATTACACCAATATAACCTTATTTCTATTTCTTATAATCACAAACACACTTCATTTGTAGTTGTAGAATGATTTATGGTTTATTTATGTATGCTCTTAGTTGATTTTTTTCCTCTAACATTTGTTTGACAATTATAGAACTAACATTGTCTTAGTTTTAAGTATCAATTTCACTTCATCTAAGGTTTTTTCCCTAATTCCCTTAAGTTTTGTGAGCATTTTAGGTTTAGGTTAATAAATTCATGTTCATACTAGTAAAATTATGGTATATTGTTTAAAGCATTCATTTTGTGGTTTAAAATTACTTTTGAATGGTTATCAACAAATGATAAAGGTTTATTATTTGATATGAAAAGTTGTATTCTTGAATACATGTATTATTTTATGCTCCTATTTTTGAAAATGTTAATTTTGCTTAGATACTAAATTTTTGGAGTTATATTTTACACTAGTGTGGCTTTGTTAGGAACTAATTTCAATTTATTGTAGGTAAAGTTTTGTTTTAAGATTAAATTAAAAATGATTTCCATCTTTCTTTATTATTCAAGTTATCACATGTATATACTTAAAAACTTATCAAATATTGTTTAGCACTTAAGTTAAATATTTGTGTTATTGTTATAACTTTTTTAAATAAAAGTGACAAAGATTTTAGTTCTGATAAAAATGGTCACAAAAGGAAAGGTGCTAAGGATCTTATAATTATGAAGGACATGATTATTGAATACACCAAAAAAGAAAGGTTAGAAATAGATTTTAATGAGAAAGACAAACCAATTAGGCTTGATGCAACAAAATTCAACAACTATGGACTTTAACATGCAATAAGATACCTATTATTATTAGGGATTGACATTAAGTACTAGATGATATCAAAGACAAAATCTGCTAGGATATATTCATACAACAATTATACTAATCCCTATTTCATTTTTTTCATTTACATAATAATATTTTTAGATTATTTATGCATAGGTGTCATTCATATGTATGTTACCTTGTATATTACTTTCAATATTGTTGAAGTGTTCTATAGTTAGCAGGTAGGAGGTGAAAAGAATTTAAATATGATTTGACTAAGAACTATAACACCTTAAAGAGAAAGAGCGATGAAAATTTCCTCAACAATTGTTATTGAATCGATCTCAAGACATGGGCAAACTTCTCGAAGATATGCATAGAAAAGGAGTTTTTAAGAAATATAGCCATCTCACTAAGTATTTTATTCCATATCTTAATAATGAGTTCATTTTCTTATATCTTTTTTTTGGCAATAAGCCTAAAGTGCAAAGAATAGGGTAAACTAAGTTAAACATGCCTATAAGCATATATTATCTAAGGGTAGGTACAAAAAGCTTAAGGAAAATCTAATAAAGGAAATGACTAAGGCATCTATTGAGGTTATTAAGCTTGCTAAAGCATCTATTTTTGTCCCTAGCATAGCATGACATAAGTTGTAAGTGAGATCCAAAGTCAATTACTAAGGTGATTACATGATTGAAGGGAATATATATGTTATGAATAACAATTGATGCTATTTTTTATTTGTCGTATATGAAATGTTATTCAATTATTAGCATATAATTAATCATGTTTAATTACATTGTGTTAAGATGAGCTCACATATTAAACCTCCTTGGGAGAGTTTTAAAAGGAAGGAAGGATGGATATCTTGACTGTTGCTCTGAGAACTTAAGTACATCTTGACATCTTGAACATGTTAATGGCTTTTGATGATTAATAAGCCTTAAGGCTTACTTTAGGGTAGCTTCTAAACATCATCGTATTTGAGGATCATTTGATAGAGATATGAAGGAGCTAAAGGCATAGATCATTACTAAGGTGACAGAGAGAATGAGAAAAGACATTATAGAGAAGATGAATGCTATGTTTAGGCAAAAGGGCATGAGATAGGTTGTTGCCCTGTAAGATAAAGATAAGGTGTGCATGGAAACCTTTATACTATAGCAAAGTAGGTCCTACCCTGTTGACCCCTACCATTTTGTAATACCCTAAGGTGATATTTAGTATTTTTTAATTTATTTAAATGCTTGGAATATTTATTTTAAGTAGTGAGGATAGTTGAATTATATTTATTATTATCAAAGTGAAAAAAGAGTATTTTAAATTCTTACTAATTAAGTATTATTATAATTTTACTTAATAAAAGCATTAATTGAATATATCTTTATACAATTAATAAATTTTAGGATACTTGGAAGTTAACAGTGCACAAATTATTATATATGTATGTGGGTTTTGTTAGATAATTTTTATTCATGAATTTATAAATTTACAAAGGTATTTTAGAAATATGGGATGTAATGAATTACGATATCTATATGGTTTTGGAATATTTATATTGAAGTTTTAAATCTAATAGGAAGAAGGAAATTTTATAGAATAGGAATTTTATAAAAATTGATTTTTCATTTTAAATAAATGAAAGGCTAGGATTATTTGTGATAAGGAATAGATGGTTAAGATTTAAATAAAATTTAGACTTACAGCATGTCACAATACATTGAATAAAAGCCTAAAGTTTTTTTTATTTTTTCGTTGCCATTTCTCTCTTTACCCTAGCTTTCTTTCTCTCTATTCTCTTATCTTATTCTCCCTCTCGATTTCATCATTCTTCTTAATTAGTTGACGTTGGTAGCCTTCCGATGTTGTGTTGCCATACACCACCCTATTAGAGTGCCATCTCATAAGCTGCCATCCTTCGCAATAAGAAGAGTCAAGTAAAGTTGCCATGGTAGCACAAAGAATTGTCACTCCATTCAGTTCTAACACAGTAAACACCAACCTTAGCCATCATTACTAGTGCTCAACTAGCCCCGATGGTCGTAGGTTACTGCTATGGAAGGGAGCTACTGAAACAAAAGGAGATAGCACCAAAACTTCTAGGTTTTTAAGATTTGTAGTGATCCTAGTACCTTTTTGGTGGTGGTAACTCGCCCACAACATTTTCCAACAAAGGTGAGAAATTTCTTACAAAAATTCTTTGAGATTTATAATGATCTAAACCAATTTATGAAACCAATCTTTACATGTTTTGAGTTATATGGTGGTGGCTTCAAAAAATATGAAATTTATCCCATTGGATAACTAAATTATCCAATTGGAGTCTTTCTATGTCATTACCTTTAATATTTTTTTTTAAAATGCATTTTATATATACTTTGAGAAATTATATAATAACTTAGAAATATAAAAATATTATCCTTTGGAATGTTAAAATGACATTTTTAGAATATGTTTAGATCATCAAATTTTAATAATTACACTTAAATGGCTTTGATCTAAGAAAGAGTTTTTAAAATGAACTTTGGTTTTTTTAGAGTAGACCTGAAAATATTAGAAATTCAATGTATGATTTTATGTAATAATGTGATGAAAGTATGTTTAGATTATAAAGTTCTAATATTTTTTCTTATTTTATGCTTGGTTCGAAGAAATCTTTATTTATGAAACCTCTGAATTCTTTATAATAATTTTAAAAATATAAGAAAATGATTATACAAAATGATAAAATAGTATAAATAGATACTTTTAAAGCATCAAATTTTAATATTTTTATTAGTATCATTTTAATTTAAGGACTCTCATATTATGGCATGTTTTTGGTTTTTTATTCAAGAAAAGGTAACTAAGTTACAATATAGAAGGTTAAAATATTATAATTAGATTTTAGAATGATGATTTGGGAAGAAGATGAGTAAATATAATATATTTATAATTTATACTGGTAAAAATTGCGAATGGAAAGAGAAGAAAAGGATGAATTTAAACACTCTGGAACTTCTTGAAAAGTATGGACAATATTAGGTAAGTATATATTTTACCCTAAAACTTATATATTACTCATATTAGTTAAATTTTATATTTTATAATTTTTTCATCAACTATTTAGATCATAAACACATTTACATATAGAATGAAATATACCTATAATTAGAGAGCTTAAATCTTAATAGTTGAGATTGTTTATAGGATCAATATGTCGTCATGATAATATGCTTGATATAATATATATATACATCTTGTTATCTCATAAGATATAGTTGTTTCCCATTTTGAGGTTTTGAGATGAAAGCAAGGTATCATCATTACTTAGTATTACTTGATAGCATTTGTGCCTGATGAAACAACAAGATATAAATGTGTGCATATGTATTAAGTGAATGTAGATTGACCATGCTTAGAAAGTATGATGGTGTTATTATTAACTATTAATTAATTATGACTGAGCTTAAGTTGTTACCTATATGTTAAAAAACATAATACAAAACAAATTAGATTGTAAATGCTTATTGTAACCATGCAAGAGGGCATGGTGATATTGTTATATGCTTTGCATTGCCTTGTAATGATGAACTAGCTATTTTGCATTGAAATTTCATTAAGATTATGATATGTAGAGCTTGAAATAGTGTATATATTGTACTATGAATTATGCCAAGAATGATATTGGAATTATGAAATGAAACGAGGGCAATGATGTGAATATTAGATAGGAAATTCCTAGTAAAAAGTTTGTAGAAGGTATAAGGTAGATGCTAGTGGGATAAGGATGGAAAGCTCATGAAGGGTATAAGATTGACTCGAAAGTCAAAAAGTAGATACATGTATATATATTATGAATTGTAATGTATCATATTGTGACTTTAAAATCTAATTAATTTGAATACTTTTGCTTGATATGATTGTCAAGAATTGATTATGAGCAAGCTTTGTTTGCTATTTGAAAAATCTGATAACCATCTAGAATGGATTGTCTATAATATGATAATGATATTGTATACCATCGAATAATCAAGATTACTATGATTTATGATGTGAAATAGGAAATTTGAGTTGTGTGTAGATAAATACGGTAATATGAGGATTGGTAACACGTGTTTCAAAATTTCAAGAATTTAGTTTATAATTCTTTTCTGTTTTAATACTTGATTAGCATATGATCACTTCATGTAATTGGTTTTAAGTATGGTTATGGTAGATTTATATTCAATGAGTTCTTATAATTCATTCTATTTTATTCTAAATGTTTGTAGGTAGAGACAAATGCTTTCGAGCTTAATTGTATTTATAGAGAACTAAAGACTGCTTTATTAGGAGATTTTAATGGTTGGATTAGGATTAGGAGTGAAGTTATCAGTGCCTATATAAATATCATATGTTTTAAGGTTGTATAGTATTATATACATTTTGAATTGTTGTTATATCTGTAGAGAATTTATAGGTTCTATGATTTAAAGCACATGATCCTTAAGAAGTGTCCAAAAATAAAAGAAATTTTATCCCTTTTTTTGTAAAAAATTTAAAAAGAATTTTGAATCCTTATAGAAATAGAGAAATTTTTAATGGGAGAAATTGGTATAAGTAATGTTAAGGTTGGTGGAAATAGGATAGCAAGATCCATTATTAGATTTGGGTCATGACACTTTTTACTTTTCTACCACAAATAAATGCTTGTCACTAATTGCTTGTTGCTATGTATTTTCAATATATATGTATAGTTACATTGATGCCAATCAATTGGTTTATTTATCCTTGCAAGGTGGACATAAATGTTCACTGATGGTTGTAGGAGCCCTTGTTAAGCAAGTAATGATAAACATGACTTTCATAGATTATATGTTTTACACCCTTACACTGTTAAAGGACTAGTGCAAGGTTATGATAGTTGTTATCAGAAAAGGCACAATAGAGATGCTATTGCCAACTGATGAGGTGACAAAAGTGGCATGATGCACGTTACTTACACCAATGTAGCAAAAGGGTAATTTTAAGTTGTACATAGGGAAATAGATGCTAATTAACAAAAATAGAATGTAAAAACAAGACGGGTTTTCAATAATAGCTTAAATGAACAATTGAAAGTAGAATTAAATTGAAATTAATGGAATAAGGAAATTAAGTCTAAGGGAATTCACACTTTGATTTTTAGTTTTCTCATTAGCATTTAACAAATCTACTTATAATTCAATTACTTAACTTAGGAATAAATACCCCAAAGTTTATAGTAAACATATAAATTCCTAATGCGAACTAATCAAAACAAGCAATTAATCAATCCTTTATTATTAATTTAATTCAAAATAAGTCCTTAAATTTAATTTATAATAATTTCAAATATATAGAACTAGATTAAGGTTGAATCTAACAATTTTACAAGTAATAATTGCCAAAATTATCCTCTATTTTCCTTAAGAAACTAATGATTCTCTTAGGTATTAAGTTAACAAAGCCTAATTGCTATTATAAATTGCAATAAATAATTAACTAACTAATTGTATTTAGCAAACTATTCAAGCAATCATCCACAATAAGAGAAAAAAATAAAAGATAATTGAATCATAAATAGATTGAAGAGAAAAGCCTTAAAATCAAATTGAATTTAAAGTGCTTAAATCTTGAACTTTAAAAAAAAAAAATCATCCACTTATAGTGGTTTCCATAAGAAACTTGGAAAAGAGATAGTTGTTATCTAATCTAAATGAATGCTTTTGAGGGCATGAAACCTAACCATATCTAATTTCTTAAGTTAGAAAAAATCATTTAAATGAATGCTATGTTTACAAAATGTAGGTTATTTATTGAAGATAGCAATTCAAAAAATAATAAACTTCATTGTATGCATTCATATTGTTGACATGTTAGAGAATGGGTTCTATATGCTAAACATTATGCTAAAAAGATATGTGTTGAAAATCCTCCTAACAATATTAGGAAAAATTAAAGGTAATTAAGTTGTCATTTTTTTAATTATTAGTTTCTAATACTTATTTAAAATTTTTAATCTTCTAATAACATAGAAGTTTTACATGCTATGTTTTGACTTTTCTAGTAACCACAATCATCCTTAACCAAGTGGTGATAATGGTGCTCCCTAACCTAACAACACATAATACCATCAAAATTTAATAGCATCAATCAGATAATAAGTTTCTCTTTAATATAAATATATAGTATTAATGTTGCACTTATAACATTAATTATGGCTCACTTGTGTCCTTTTTTTATAGTGGATTTCATAAAAGGTTCTGTTTAATGGCCATGTTATAGGAGAATAATGTAACTTTTATTTTTGACTTTTAAAAGTATTATTGTTAGTTTTTACAATATGTATATATTATTTTATTATTTTAATGTCTTCAATTTTTTAGATCTAATTGAATGTATAAAATTATTACTATTAGGATTTTCTTGTGTTAGAATATTATCTTTTACCATAAAAACATTGAGATAAGACTTGAATACTATATTGGATATAATAATATAGTTGAATGATCTCTATAATTAGATCCAAGTGAATATTGATATAGGAGTAGTGTGGTTTAAGGGAAATTAAATATATGTCATTTATTTAAAAAAATAAATTGACAGATTGAACTTTAGATATCGGTTAATTAAATCAAATTGACATACTATGTCAATTATCAGATAAGAAAGGACGTTAATTTGCAACAACAATTTAAGAACCAACGTTTTAAATAAATAGTTCAATTGTTAAACTAAGGACCGAACAACTAACATCATATATCAACGATTTAACATTTTCCAAGAACTTAACATTTTGATTTTCTTGTAAAAGAATTGACATAATTATCATTTTCCACATTGATTAAGGAACCAATGTCAAATATTTAAATATACAATGTCACTCGTATATATATTAATTCATAACTAACATCTAACTTATTAAACAAACAAAGTTATTTTTCAATTTTATAATAGTCTCCTCATCTATCTTATCCTTCTTTACATCTTCTACCATTTGCTACATTACATCACCTTGTGGAACAACAAAAATGCTTTCACATAACAATGGTTTTAATGGAATAACAGTATTTTCTTAAGTGAAACTAGGGATGCATGGAATCTAACTCCCATTATCCAATATATCCTTAAAGAAAAGGGCTCTAATAACAATTATTAAAATTTGATCAAAAATTTTATTAGCCAAAACATTGCTACTATAAAAATGTAATTATATGTTGGTTATTACATAAAAATTACATCAGTTTAAAACTAAAATATATACAAGTGACATTGCATGTTAAATGAATCCATATTAGTTATATAATTAACATGTAAGGATAAAAATGAGTCAAGCCAAGATAGGCCTTAATATAAATAAACTAAGCCTATCTTAAAATTTGTTGGCCTGCATTTGACTTGTGACCTATTTATAGGTTAAAATTTTGGTTCGGCTTGAATTGCTTATAAAATTTAATAAATCTAGCCTAACTTATTAGCTTATTTAGGCTTAACAATTAAAATCTAAATAAATTATTAATGGGTTTATAAACTTAGATATGTATATGTCATAAATATGTATTTTAGTAAAAAAAAGAATAATAACTTGTAAAATAAATAAAACATTGAATAAAATTTTCTCTTTACTTTTTATATAATTCTTAATAATTTATCATAATAAACTATAATTATATTATTAAAAATTGAAAAGATTAAATGATGCAATAATATAAATTCATCACCTAAAAACTTTAAAACTTGAGAAGATTACTGACTAAATTGATGAAGGAAAAGGATGTACAATAATAAAAAAGTAAAAATTATATTACAATAGTTAATTAATTTAAGTGGATTAGATTAAGGTAACATATTAATTAAATAGACTAGCCTAGTAAATCAACAAGCTAAGCTTAAAGTTAAATAGACTATGCTTGTTTAATAAATAAGCTAATATATTAGCTTAGGCTTATTTTGTTTAATTAAATAAACAAGTTAACTCAAGCTTTTAATAAGCTAAACCATAAGTCGTTCATGAACGGCTTGGTTTATTTCCCCCTATCGATGTGAAAAAAATTTACCACGATAACTTTTAAAAAATCAACATCTTTTTTTCAAAAACATTTTAATTTTTTTTATATTTCATATCGATTTTTAATAAAAATAATATAAAATATTTACATAATTTTCTCTAAAGCTAATTTTTTTCTCTTCATTGCTAAAATATTTATAGTTAAAATTAAATAAAACTAACATCTAATTGAAAACATGTATTTTGAGTTAAGAGCTTTAAAAAGGTATAATTTCGCACTTAATTATCCATTTAGGGTAATTTTTTTTATTTCATATAATTTTTTTAAGTTATATCCCTTTGTAAATAGTTACAAGTACTTCACCTTCCTAGAATTGCAAAAAATAACCATTTTATGAATTTTCTTTTCATCTTTTATCATTGTTCAATAGATTCAAACTCTATTGCAATATTTTTTCAAATATATAACAAATAACTAAAACTCAAATACAACTTGAAAAGTTATACATAGGAAAAAATCTCTTAAAAATATTGCCAAAAATTGGAGAAATAAAGAAAATGAATATCTAAGAAGTAGAAGCAAGAAATGCCTTTCTTAAGTTTTAAAGACACATCATGCTCAATACTATTAAAGGAATATCAATAGCTCACTAACTTATAGTAGAGGATGGATGGAGATTTACTATTTTGTAAAGGGAGATGGACGAAAATTGAGATTAGAAATAAATAAAAGGAAAAGTAAAAGTAATAATGAGAAAAAATATTTAATTTATTTATTGTGCAAGAATGTCACTGCTACTATGACTTTAGACATAAGTTATATTAGAAATCAACATTTGAAATTTTATGTAAAGAAAATATGTTGATCCTTTTAAGAATTGACTTCTAAAGTTTCCTTATATTTTTTAAAATGTTATTACTCATAGACTTTAAATATTAGTTATTTTAAGAACTAATGTCTAAAGTCTTGCAGAAAGAAAATACATTGATTTTTTTTAAAAAACTAATTTCTGAATTTTTTTTCATATTTTAAAAAATGCCACTATTTCCATAACTTTAGATTTTATTTTAAAAATTGATGCCTAAAATCTCATGGGAAGAAAACAAGTCAATTTTTCTTGAGAGCCAACCTCTAAAATTTCTTTATATTTTTAAAAATATCATCGCTTACATAACTTTAGATGTCAATTATTTTAAGAACTAACATCTGAAGTTTCATAAAAAGAAAATATATTGATTTTTTCAAGAACTAGCTTCTAAAGTTTTTCATATTTTCAAAAATATCACAGCTCTCTTAACTTTAAACATTAGTTATTTTAAAAACTAATATCTAAAGTTTTATAGAAAGAAAATAAGTTGATTATTTATAAAATTGACATCTTATGTGATTTCATTTTTTAACGCTAGTTACTGGCAATACTTTAGATGCAGGGTTTATAAAAAATTAATGTGTTAACTATATCCTAATTTTTTTAATTGACTCTTCTCCCTTTTGACATTGGTTTTCTAATAACTAACAAAGAAAGCTTTTCAAGTATTACAACATTAGTTCTTATTTGAATTAATTTATTAAGTTGCTCATATTTTTAAATGTCACCATGCTATTATACATGTCGGTGTCTTATTTAACCATCGCTAATTGGCTAACATCGAATCACATTTTTGTAATAATGCATGTAGATAGGCACAATGTATGTAGATCAAATAATTTGTATGTAGATGAAATATATTATCTACACTTCCAATTACTTCTATTGTGATGAAAATTCTAGCTCTATATTATCATCACAACTATAATCCATAATTCAAGCACAAGCCCTTTAATTTGTGAATAGTATTCCCACAATATGCATTCTTCCTTTTAACCTTAGCTATCACCTTAGGTATTTTAAAGAGAGAAAACAATTCTAAACTAATGGGCAGTATGCAACTACATAAGGTTTAGGTGTTTGAATCTTGCTTAAATGAAATGTGACCAATTGTAAATCAACTCATCATAAAAAACCACTCATTTCCATAATTTAGGCTTAAATGCCACTAAAGCCCAACTTGATTGTCACTTACTTTCTGGGCTATAACATTTTAGCACTTTAAAAAATTACTAAATTATTTCAATATTAAAATAACTCTAATAGTCTTTTATTTTATAAACCGAAGTTTAAAGTCTTCCTTGAAGAAAATATACTAATTTTTTTAAAGAATTGACATTTAAAATTTTCTCATATTTTAAAAAATATTATTATTTTCATAATTTTAGATATTAGTTATTTTAAGAGTTGACATTTAAAGTTTTGTAGAAAGAAAAGATGATTTTTTTGGGGAATTAACATCTTAAGTTTTGCATATTTTAAAAATTGTCATCATTGTTGTGACTTTAGACTCAGTTATTTTGGAAATCAAAATCTAAAGTCTTATGGAAAGAAATGTGTTGATTTTTATTAAAAAACAACATCTAAGATTTTTTTTCATATTTTTTAAAATTTCACCGCTCTCATGACTTTAGATATTTGTTATTTTATAAATCGAAAAAGTTTAAAAAAAGATCAATTCTTTTAGGAATTAATATCTAAAATTTTCTCATATTTCTAAAAATATCACTACTTTTATAATTTTAAATATTGGTTATTTTAAAAACTAATATCTAAAATTTTGCAAGAAAAAATATGTTGATTTTTTCTTTTAGGATTTAGCATCTAAAATCTTTTCATATTTTAAAAATATCATTGCTCTAATATATATGTTGATATTCATTTTAGCCAATGTGTATTAAACGAAATGGAATTATATTTTTATAGTAGTATTTATGATTTAGGTAATCAAATTAATGCAAATAAAAATTAGTGTTAGGATTTAGCATCTAAAATCTTTTCATATTTTGAAAATACCATTACTCTAATATATATGTTGATATTCGTTTTAGCCAACGTGTATTAAATGACATGGAATTGTATTTTTATAGTAGTATTTATGATTTAGAGAATCGAATTAATGCAAATAAAAATTGGGGATAAAATTGAAATTGAAATTTAAGCATAAATCAAAAGATTGGATTTACATCTTAATGTTCATTATTTATATATTTATTTTGGCATCCTTACCTTCTTTACTATTATCGGTATATAAATATGTAAAACAAGCAACGTGGGTTAAGCCCACTTTCTCAACTGATATAAATGTTGGAGACTACAAGAGCTCATGCGTAGTCCACATTATTTATTTATTTTATTATTAGTAAGAGTAATTAAATTATAAAATAAGTATGTGCAAAAATCAAAGATTGAATTTGCATGTAATGGAAGGTACCTTTAAGAGATAATAGATTAAGTTGAATTAAAAAATTATTCTTTAAAATTATAATTGATCAATTACTTTTTTTTAAAATTTATTTAATAAGTTAGTAAAATAAAATTAAAAAATTATATTAGGCCATTAACTTGAGAATTCAATTAGATTAAAAAAAGTAAATGTTTAAAAGATTTAAAAAAAATTGGACCTGTCTTGCATCCAAAATGATCTTGAAATAAGAAGATTGGATCACCGCCAAACCCACAAATAATCCGCACATTCCGCGAACTTGAAATCCGTTAGTGGTATATACAAGAAAAGAAACATATGTGTGAAATAAATAATGACACATAGGACTTGTCATAAACAATGTGATCAGGGTCCACTCCATACCAAACGTGAACGTATATATGAAGTTTCGATGGATCTTATTATTTTGCTAGGATGATTCTAGACCGTTTGCCGTCAAATTACAACACAACCCAACAATATTTGTTAATCCTCCAATTATTGATCCGCTTGGCATAGTATTAATATATTAAATAAGCTATTTAATTAAATATTATTAAAGATATGGAGGAATATGGTGTAATTTAGTCTTCACCACGAAAGAAGAATCCAATTTAAAATTTAATATCTAAATCATTTAACATTTCTTTGTTCAGCATTAGTCACAATCTGGTTCCCTGACACAGCTATAAATGCCGACCCTAAAAATTATTTATTAATTTATGGTTGGCATTTCTTCCTTCAAGCTTTATGTTTGTTTAAATATTGGTCTTTAGGTGGGCATATTGCCTTGTTTGATACCCCACCTTTCTCAACTATTAACGGGTCCCAAACTCATAAGTAGTATTACATTCTATACGTATTCCTTTACACTATCTCTTGATCTTTATATACAACCATCTATTTTGAAAGAGAATTTTTTGACGTCATGATACATATTTAAGATTTTTTTAATTGAAACCGCAATATTTTTTTTTTTCACATTAATTGTCTAAAATTTTAAGGTTTGTCAATTTTTTTAATAATAATAGAAGTGACCATTTTACGTTTTATATATATATATATATATATATATATATGATTCAATATTTGTACAATTATTTAAAATTTTCATCGCAATATCTTGTACAGATTGATTTAATCAATTGTAAAAATTTAAATGCAAGCATGGTATTTTTTTTTTAATTACATATTCAAACCCTTCTCAACACTCATCATTTTATTTGGTGGGTGATTCTTCTCACCTAGTGCATAATCCGTTGGTGCACAATAAACATAGCCAATAATTAAATATCAATTGTGGCGAGATCTTAACCTGAAACTGTGCCTCTGGTTTTGTTGCGTGACAAGTAGATATTTGTGGGGCCAAAGCTGTAACCAAATATTAATCTTTCATTTAGGTCAATAATAGCAGCACCACCTCGTGTTATTCTAATGTATACCCTACGTGTGATTTGGCTATATAAACCAACCATCTTCGCCTTGTAAAGTCATTCTGCGTCTTCCACTGCTTTCTTTGACTCATAACTTCTCTCTCTCTTAGAAAATGGCTTCCCTGGTCTCTGAGAATAATGTCTTCGAAGGAATAGAATTCTCAGAAGCCAACAATGTTCTTCTCAAGTCCTTGATGGAGGAAACACAGGAAGATGATGATTTCTTTGAGGATGATAGACTTGTAAGCATGATTCAATCACTGGAAGCAGAGATCTGTAACCCTCCATTAAGTCAAAGGCTCGAGTCGGGACATGTGGACGGTCAGGATTGCTCCACGTCAGTCGGCAATGATGAATTTTGTTGGACTGATATGGAAGTAGTAACTTCCTCATCATTTGATGAGGTGATTCCTTGGAGCCTTTGTGGTGATCTTGAGATGGAGGATATTGGTTTGATGGAATATGGAGTTGGGAATTCCCAGTTTTGTTATGGAGTTTTGCTGGAGCAACAACAGAGGGAAAGTTACTTGCTTCAAGATCAAAATGATTGAGTTTTCTGATGTTATATGGAGCTATATGCTTCTTTAATGAAGTATATAGGTATATGAGCAAAATATGCTATTTATGAATGAACTATGATTATTTAGTATCACTACTCCCTAGTTACATGTGATTAAACCCTTATGATCACACCTCATGATTTTTACTAGTACTATAAATTTATGAATTCAAATTCTCTCCGCGCAAAACATATAAAATATTCCATTTAACCATTTAACTTTAAGATTTTTCGATTTTGCTCATTTTTACTTTGAAATTTAAAAATCACTTTTTTAATTTCAAATTAACAAATATTATTAATTTAATTAATTATTTCATTAAATTATATAATTATTCCATTTTGATTATTTAGTATTAATACTCCCCAAATACCTTGTCAATTTAATTAATCATTTTGTCTTTGGGAATCACATTATCAAGCTTTCTTTTTAGTTGTAATCTAAGGTTCATTTATTTTTTGGAAGACATTTTTTATAGAAAAAAATTTAATTAAGAAGTGACATATTATTTTTCATACTTTATTATTAAATAATAATATTTAGAGTCATAATAATAGAAGAAAATAACTTTTTCTTTGAAAAAGAGGAGTTTGTCTTCCACCAAACTATTTACATATAGCATAAAATATACAAAATATTTTTTGACCATTTTAACAATTCATGGTTATATTCCTATAAAGAATATTTCTCATAAAAACAAACAAAAGTGCTTCAATTAGGAATCTCTTGTAGTAAAAATGAGTCTATTTAAATATGAGACTACTTAATCTATTAATTTAAAAAACCACATCACTGCAAAAATTATTGGTCCTTAAAGTGATAGAATAGATAGATATCTATGAACCCATCTAATATATTTATTTTTTGTGTCAATCTAAATCTATTGATTTTCTTTAACGAATCAAATGAATCAATAGAATACTTATTTGTTCATAAAAGAACCATGTGAACTTTAATGAAGAAAAAAAAAAAGGAATCATGCATGATTCATCCATGGGTATTCATTATCCATCTACCTTATTTTTTTATTCCATAATTAAATATTTAACAAAATAATATATCAACATAAATATCTTATTATTTTATCTAATTTTATTAATCATGTGTTGTAATATAAAGTTGAAGATTGTATGTTTAATTGTAAAATAATATATATTAATTAATTAATTTGTTTCTTTAGATAATAAATTAAGTTTTAAATTAGAAATATTACTTGAAAATATACCCTTTTCAAATGAAAGAGAAAGTAGGCCACCCTAACCAAAGAGTGTCATTCCCAAATAAAGGTAGAAGTAGGCTATCTATATATCTTATGGGCCCTTATTAGTTTAACTTATTTTTAAACTAACCTAATTTATTCGTAAAACAAAATAAGTTTAAATTTAACTTTTAACTCATTTTATAAAATAAGTTACACCATATTAATTAAAATTTAATTCATATTGATTTATAAGACCTATATGATTTATAGGCTTAAATATGCTAATAAGTTAGGTAAAACCTTAAAGAAAATTTATAGATGAACTAGGCCCATATAGATTACAAAGACCTTATATGTTAGGTCATGTTAAATAATTTTTAGGTAAAGCCTAACATGCTTAACTTATATACTTATCTTAGATAAAGCCTAGCATACTTAACTTATATCTACTTTTATTTCTTAAAAAAAAAAAAAGAGTACTTGTGGCATTAAGTACCAAAAATATATATAAATTTTAAATTAGGAATAGAAGTAAACATTTAAAATTTTTAGTAGTAAAAATTATTTTCTAATACTAGAGGTAAAAAAGGTGATAATAGTAAAGGTTATGGTAGTGAAAAAAAATAAGAAAAATAAAAATAATATAGAATAATGATAATTAAATAAAAAATAAATGAATTGGGGCAGTCTAACCCTTTACGCATGAATCATTGATCAATTCATAATTCATACAAAATTTTAATTAGATCATAAATTAATAAGAATTAATAATAACCCACCCATTAATGACTTAATTCTTATCCAGTCCAATTTGTCATCCTGCAGTCCTAGTTCTTCCTCCGCTTCCGTCTAATTATATTTTTCTAATTAAAGTCGACTTCCCAGGTTGCTTGCTTATGAGAGTGAGTATCATTATTGTTCTAAGCAAGTTTTTTTTTTTTTTTTTTATCTCTTTTGGTTAATTTATTCCATTTTTTATTTTTCATTTAATATAAATGCATAAATATCAAAGAGTCTATTAAATTGGCTCAGTTTGAAATCAGAGTCTCATTTTACTAATATGTCCTGCATTAAAAGAATTATTGTTTAAATCGGTAAATATTTTTAGAGATAAGAAGAAGAAAAATTAGCAAAAAATAATAATAAATGTATTTTTGGCAACCAAAATCAACAAATAAAAAGGAACTAAAAAAATTTTCTTTAATTGACAGATTAAAAAGATTAGAGAAAATACTTTATTGATTTTTACAGTTTTACTCAAATTTTATTAATTTCTTATAATTTAATAGTAATTTGAATTATATTTCCATTTGTTTTATTAGGAGAAATTTTATTTTATGTAAAAAAATTTCATTTGATTGTATATAAACAAGTATTTTTATGCTACTTGTACTTAATCATAAAAAAATATTGCATGATCTCATAGTAATGAAAAAATAACTTTGTCTTTAAAATAAAAAGTATTATTTTTATCACACTTCTAAAGCATTAAACAATTAGAATATTTTTTATTATTTTAATATCTTATAGTTATAAATATAAGTAAACAAAGGTATTCCTATCAAAAATATTTTTTATTAAAATAAATAGAATCCAAATCTTATACTTATTTTGCATTTTTAGTTGCTAACTTTGTATATGTTGAGGGCTATTAATTTCATTCAACTTTGCTCCCAAATTAAGTACTTTTCATTTATCATAGAAACCATAAATAATGATTAATTATATCTGAATTTTCATTATTCATTAACCTGAACTCCATGTTGTACATGTTTGCATGTTTTGTGCTCAAACCACAAAATATAATTGATTGATGTGCCAATACAATTGAAAATTAAGAATTATGCACAAAATGTCAGGATCGATTCTATAATAATGTTATGGAAACAGTATAAGTCATCAAGAACAAGAAATTCCGATTTGAAGTAAAGTGATCAAAGTTTCGAATGTCAATATGGCCTCAAACTTTGCCAAGTGCGCTTGTCCACTAGATTATATCATAGAGCCAAAGCAAGATCATGATCACAGTATTCTTGTGTAAGAATATCTGGATAAAAAAAAAAAATTCCATACATATAACATTGATAAATGCACTAAAAATAAACAATTATGGGGAGACTGAGGCATATCCACTATGCTGATACAAACGTGCGGGGCACAGGCACTGCTTGAACTCAGGGCACGAAAAATGAAAAATATATTAAAAAACAATATTATATATCATTACAGTAATAAAAGTGTCAACAAATTTCTATAGTCTTAATTATCAGATTTCACATTTTTAATATTAACTACAACAACCAACTTAAACTTTTAGGCTAGCCTTGACAACCATTATCGATCTTGCAATATCATTTTTGTGCAAATTAATTAAATCATCTTTGCTGTGTGTGGTGATCTTTATCTCCTGAGAAATTCTGGCCAATATATTAAAAATCTGTTACGTGCCATCGGCTTCAAATAATTGGTTGATTGGACGAATTGTCTGTTCAAGTAGCAAAACATCAGATACATAAGGTGCATATGCCTACTATACTTTGATATTTATTTAGGTAGAGTATTGATAAATAGAGATTAAATGATCAATAATGATACACACTTTAATTTTTTATAGGTTTTTATGTGGTTTTAAAATGATATTTGGTATGATTGAGGAAACCAATTAGAATATAAATATGAAATGGTAGTTTTGGGGGAATTTCACTGAATGATTTCATTTAGGGATGTCAAAGGAATTGTGATTTACAAATTAAACTGATTTAATTTGTAAATTTAAATAAATTAAATTATTTAAAATTAAATGCATTTTAGTTATAAATTTATATAAATTGATCTGTATGAATCAAAATTTAAATGGATCAATCTAAACTAAACTAATATATGAACTCACAATTAAAATTCGTGAATTTAAAAATTGAACAAGAAGTATTAATTGATCCAATCTTGATCGAAATGATCTATTTACCACTTCTAATCTCATTTTCAGGGTGAGTTATCAGACTTTTAACGTGACTTCAATAGTAGAAAGGGTGCACGAGTAAATATGCACAAATAAGATGGATCATTTTAGAAGCCTGTTGGACATATATCAAAACCAAGGGGATTGTTCCGATCAAATTTGCACCTGACAACCATTTTGAATATTATCAAAATTTAAGAATTTTATCTAAAATTCCATGCGCCCCCGATTGCTGGATCCACACTAGATAGCATCATTTTCTTTAATAAAATGGCTTTTGACTCATCCTCTACAATAATTTAATGAGATAAGATGCACTAGCTAGCTAAACAAATTAATTCAAAGATTAGCACTAGTTTGCCATCGATATTATGCAGTAAGATAAAAGGAATGCTCATTCTTTCCAATAATGTATTCAGGCCAATATAAGGGTTGGAGTTGGCCCATGAATGTACAGGATCCACATAATATGGGGGTCAGTTTCAGTCACCATCCATCTAAAGTATAATCTCGTAATATTCTTATGGACTTTAATTATAATATATATTTTTATTTTCATTCAATAAAAATATCAATTAATAATTTTATTATTTACTTATTAAGGATTGCTAACATGAGTAACCTCTGTATTTATATGTTAGTAATCTTTTTTTTATTTGAATGAAAAAATTATATTAGTAATTTAATAATAATAGAATAATAAGAAATATTTTAATAATTTTAATATTTTTAATAGATATATTTTATTTTAATTTAAAATATTTAAATTAGCTCTACTTATTCTCTCTCATCTTCACAACAATTTAGTTCAACTAGAAAAAGGAAAAGGAATCAACAAAAAGAAAATAGAAGTAAAAGAAATAAATATTCTATGATTATCAACTATATTTGGTTCAAATAATAAAGTGAATCAAATTCCATTAATTTGCTTTGTTAATAATTAATATGAGAGAAAATTAATGTTAATAATTAATTTTTATTTTAGAATTATTAATTATTAATATCTTATTAATATTATTGTTGTTGTTATTAGTGCTTAGTATTGTTATTTTGTTGATATTATTAATTATTTTATTATTTTATTATCCTTTTTAACTAATATTATTATTTTTTATAATTATTTATTATTTTAGTATTGATAATTGTTAATATTTTTTTAATATCATTCATTTGTAACTTGTAATTATTATTTTTTGTTATTATATTTTTATTTTATTAATATTATTAATCATTTTATTATTAAATATTTTACTATCTTTGTTTCTGTAATCATTATTTTCTTATTAATATTATTATCACTATTATTTTTTGCTTTTATTATTTATTTATTATTATTTGATAATTATTATTATTTATATTATTATTCATCATTATTATTTTCTTAATATTATTAATTATTTTATTATAACAATTTATTATCATTATTACAATAATTTTATTATTGATATTATATTATTATCACTATTGTTAATATTTTTAATATTATTGTTTTTGTTTCCATTACTATTAATTATTATTAGTATTATTAATGAAAAACCCAAAATCTAAAATGAGCATTTTCGGAAAAATTGGAAGGAATCATTATTGTACCATTTGAGATAATCCTATTAAAGGAAAATGATAAAAGAGAATTAAATTTTTTTAATCAAATATAAGCAAAAGGAGTGAAAACCCTCAATTTATTTTCTCTTTCTTGATTATCTTGAACTAAACAGTCATAAATATTTTTACTAATTGAAGTAGTTAGTGGTGATAGCAAATTAATTATAATGCTATTCATTATTTTATTATTATTAAATTAATAGCATATTTTTTGTTAACATAAAAGAATAGATGTTACTAATCTTCACAGATGGATATAGAGGTTAGCAATTTTCTTATTTATTAATTTTGTGAGATTTACATGATTAAAAATAAAAAATAATACTTTGTTTATGTTTAATAGATACAACAAAATAAAAATATATATTATAATTTGAGCATACGGAAGAAATATATACCTTAATAAAAAAAATGTACGTAATCTGTGGCAACAATGTGCATATTATGAATTGAGTGGTCAGAATATATACATCGTTGTTATTGGGGCCACTTGCTTTTGCGCTTCAACTGTACATACTAAGCATATCTTCTCAACACCCTACATAGACATCGTCTAATCGATGACCATAATCTTGAAGAACCCCACAAAGCAGATTTTCAGTTCATATTATAAAAACTATGGGATATCAACGTTTCCCAGCTATACCCACTTTCTAAAAGACTTGGAATTGCGATGAAAACGAGTGGCATCAAATTATTCCATCTTTTTGGTTTGAGTCTTATGCCTTATCTGAAATTGAAGAATTAATGCAACTAAAGTCGACAGAATCATCACGATCTCCATTATATAATTTTAGGGCAAAACAAATACTTGGATCCTAAAATCATTAAAAGAAAAAAAAAATCTTTAGTGAAGGTGAGAATATTTTGATAAATGAGATTGAGTAATATTCTTTGACATAAAAATTATAAAAAAAAGCTGTCGTTTACAAAATTACATATAACATTTACATTATGTGTGAGTCACATGATGATGGAAACTCCATTACTAAATGTTTAATATGTTAAAATTCAATTATTTCAAAATTAAAGAAGGTAAAACTAGTAATTACACATGATACTTACATTTAGAAGCTGAGTTTAATAGAGATTAAGGGGAGCTCAACCTTCAAAATTTTTAAAATCATGTATTAATATTATGTAATTTTATAAAAATATTTAAATTTTTTTTATGTAAATCCTTTGACTTCTCAAAATATTATATCAAAATCTACTTACATCATGTGCAAATCACATAATAAATGGAATCTATTAATAAAATTGACCTTAAATGTCATCCATATCAAAGAAACGAAATTTTGAGTAATTGTGAAGTCTTATTTTCTATAATAGTTAAAAGTAGTAAAATTTAATCATTCTAAAGTTCAAAGAGGTTATTTACTTTTTCTCCTTAAAAAAATAATATACACAATTTTCAAATCAACGCCTACACTGAATTATGAGTTTCTTTGCATCGTCTCTCACCACTAAAATAGTACTAATGTCATTTTTATTCTAGAAGGAGGATATCTAAATTCCATAAAAGGTGGATAGTCAAAGAATGATGCCCGAAAGATGAAGCTTCCCAGTCCTATATCTATTCAAGTGGGTCTCCTTGCTCCACTCACACTCACAATATTCCCTGCTTTATTGCTACGTACTTGACGATTCGATGCTTAATTTATTGCTACTTCACATTTCAACCACTCAAATTGCTGTCGTCCATGATTCTTTCTCATCTATGGCTCAAATTCTTCAACGTCCTCAAAATCCTGCTTTCTTTAATCTCTCTCCTTTGCCAGAACAGACTATCAACAAGAGATTTGTCTATTGTATTCTAAACCTCCCCAATGCTTTGTCCAATCTTTATAATTAATTTTTCTGTGCTCATGTGGACTTGATTGGGTCCATATATGTACCATGGATGTAAATTTCACTCAAACGATGGAGATATAACTTTTAAAGATACTTCAAAATCGTTCCTTTTTATTAGAATGAATTCTAAAATTTTATAGGGGACCTATCTTTGTGATCCCGGAGCAACTTGGGAGTGGCTCCATATAAAGAATTTAAGAAAATAAGATTTCGCTTCTTGTTTGCTGTAATTAAAAATAATATTTTGCTTTTGTTTATTTTGATAATAAATAATTTTTATAAAATATAATTATAAAATATTTGATATTAAAGAAAATGTTTTATTTATTATATGTTAATTATAAAGAATTTAAAAAAGTAAATTTCTTTATTTAAAAAAAAATTATCTTCCTCTACTACATATAATTTTTTTTAATCATAAATATAAGTGACATGTTACTTCTTTAGCAATATATAGGTAAATAATATTTTTTTTTATAAAAAACACTTTCTAACAAAGTAAACAAATTTATTTTATTTTAAATGAATTTCTTTTTAAAATAATGTTTAGATGTAAGTAAACAAAGATCTCATTTCATTTTACTTATAATTCTTATTTTAATTATATTTATATTATTATGAAATGCATCAATTTTATTAAAAAATTCAAATTTGACCATTTTCCTGATATCATGTATATTTATTATGATATCATCAAATTTTATTTTTTTAATTAAATTGTATGCATTTTTTAATGTTTTAAATAAAAAATTCATTGACAAATAATTTGTAATTATTATTTTTGACATGATTTCTAAATAATGGAATTCATTTATAGACAAAGTTTGAATTCGTTTAATTCAATTCTAAAAAAATAAAATTAATTCTAATCGAAGGGTTAGTATTGCACTGATCATGTATGTCTAGCTGCCTATATAAACCCCACTTTCTCTCCCACGAAAGCCACTCGAGCAACCAGTGTCTTCTAAACCTCTTGCCTTCTCTTGATACTTTAATCTCTCACTACTTATCTTTTCCTCATCATCTTCTACAAAGATTATACACTACATCAATCAACATAAGTCATTAGGTGACTGTGGTTTGCTCTAGGATTTGAATAGTTTTAAAAAACTTAGATTTGAATCTCATCAGTGTTTCTATTGTTGGTGTCAAAATGGCTTCTCAGGTGTCTGAAAACTTAGCCATCATCGATGGTGGGGATGATGAAGAATTTAATGAGATGGAACTCTTGAAAATGAACAATGCCCTCATCATGTCCTTAATGGATGAATCACACAGTGATGAGGGCGGCGATGACGACGGCCGTCTGGAAACCCTAATCAGATCGCTGGAAGCCGAAATCACAATGGAAGGCGGTGAAATTTCATCATCATCATCAATGGAATATGAACCAGCTGGCAATATAAATGGAGAGGACAATCAGCCACGGAAAGTAGGGCAGATGGACGGTCAGGATTACCTGGCTTCACCGTGTGATTCCATGATGGAATGGGTGGATATGGACGATGTGCCTTCTGCACCGTTTAATGAGAGGATTTGGTGGGTTGATCCTTACGGTCATTCGATGGATGGGACAACTGAATTGCATGATGTTAGTATAATTTTATGAGTTGCCTGAATTTCTTGAAGAGATGAACGTTGTGAGCAGTTTCTTTAGGGAAGAGTTCTGATTGAGTGATTGGAGATTGATGCAATGTCACTTGTTGATCGCTCCTTGTAAACTATTATTGTACTGCCAAAAGAATACTAGTCTTCCTCCTTTACAGATCAGCAATAATATATCCACTAAAAATAAGATTTAAAATTATATTCTAAAATGAAAGTTAATACTCCCTTTATTCTTATTTATCTGTTATTATTAACCGATTTCATATATATTACGAAAATAATTGAATTTATTTATTTTTAATGAATTTTATAAGATTATCCTTTATACACAAAATTTAAGATAGTTAAAGATAGAGATAAAAAAGTAAAGAAATAAACACAAGTTAACTAATAGTGTAAAATAATAAAGTATTTATTGATAAAAGAGAAAGATAGATTTAGAAAAATAATATTTAATGTTTCATTGAAATTTTAAAATGATAAATAAAAAGGAACAATTTTTTTTAAAAGCGATAAATAAAAAGGAAAGGAAAGAGTAGTCTTTATAAATATAAAATAATCAAATAAATTTATAAAATTCAATTCAATAAATATAAAAAATTCAGAACTTAATTTCAAATTATATAATATTTTCCTTTACAAAGTTATATATACTATCTAATATATAAATTAATTTTAAATATAATAAGTTAAAATTAAATTTTGATATAAATTAATTTTACATTATTATACACTCATATATAGTTATGTCAATAAAAAAATATTAAAACTTATTTATTGTAATTAAAAAATTTTAATTACTTATACTTTTTAAATGATCTATTTTTTTTCATTCATTAACAATGTAAAATATTTTATACTAATAATATATCAAATTTAAACTCATATTTTATTTTCATAATTTTAATATTCTTGGATCAAATCCGATCTAAATTGATAACTCCATTGAAGTTAAAGTTGAAAATGAAAAAATTTAATTGACACATAAAACTTTAATAATAATTTAAATTGACAACCTTTTAAAAGAAAATTATAGATCAAGTAATGTTCAAAGCCAAATTAGCAATGTTTTTGAAACTTCATTTGTTTTAATGGAAAATATTTTTTATAAGAGTATAGGTATAAAATATTAAGATGGTAGAAAAGGATTTAAATATACAATGTTACATGTAAAAAGTTTTTACAGAAGACAAGTTCCTCTTTAAAAAAGAGGAAGTTATTTTCCTTCGTTATAATATTTTTACATATCATATTTCTTAATCACAAATGATAGAAATATATAGTACTTCTTAATTTATATATAAAAAAAATAAAATTTTTCTTAAAAAAATATTCTTCTGAAAAACGAATGAATATGATTTATACATTCATTAGCGTTTAAAAACAGGTTATACTATTCTTCTTTCTAGTTATGTCAGTTTAGAACCTTATTGAAATTTTGAATATCAATAAAAAATTTTGATCTTCAATTTGATGGAAGTTGTCACTTGGACTCGATTCAACCGAACTTACATATTAGAGAGACTAATAAAGAAAAAATTATTTTCTTTCTATATTATAACATCATGTATTAATTTATTAATTAAAAGTGACATAAAATTTTTTTATTTATATATAAAGAAAATAAGTTTTTTTTTAAAAAATTATAATTCCACCAAGCAAACCAAAATTAATATGAATACAAATTTATTCCCTTTTGATGGACTTGACAAAGTGAATTCAATACTTATGGTGTGTCATGCATTGCACAAATAGTAAGAAAAAAATGCAAATTACCTCCATTAATTATGGGATGGTTGAATTTTATTCCTACTACTTATGAAAACAAAGAAATTATCCCTTAAAATAATACAAAATTTGCACTACAAAAAAATTTGTGCCCAGTGACAAAAATTAATGATGGATAATGAAACATTAGAAGTCATATCCATGTTGTGAATTTAGTGATGAAAGTCACTAAATTCATTGCTATTTTTGTCACTAATATTTTTTACAATTCTGGAATTTTCTAACCTAAAGTTACATTAAATTTGTGAGGAAAATTTGCTTATGGCACAAAAAAAAAAATAGGATATACATTAGCTACGGATTCATGCATATAAATTTAAAATTTTGTTTGTTAGTGCAATGCAATTTTTAACCAATTAGCAATGGACATAAGTTCCATGATTTGTCGCTATGTCAAAACACATCATTTTGTTAAAACATATTAGCAACAGATTCGTTCATTGCTAACCTATGATATATATCAAAAAGTAATGTTAAACCCTTATTTTCCCTTTCCTTTCTTCCCTTCCTCTTCTTCTCCTTGGTCATCACCTTTCCCGTTCCTCTCTTCTTCTCCCCTCCTCTTCTCCTCATCGCCACTTGTTGCACCTCTTTTCTTCCATGCTACTCCACTTGATAAGTAAGTCTTCTTGATAAAAATTTGTGATGGATCATCCTAAAATTTAGCAAATTAAAATGAAAATAGAAGGATATACATGTAATAATCCAAAAAAGGTGGAAGGAGAGTGATAAGTGATGAAGAATCACATCACAACAAATGAAAATATTTGATAAGTGATGGTAGACACTACAAAGGCTAAATCACTTTGATAAGTTAAAAAGTTCTTTCAAGAACACTAAAAAGAAAGTTCACAAAAGATACTCAATTTTAATTTTTAAAAACTTAAATATAAATTGTATTGAAGAACAAATCTCCTTAAATAGTTTTTATAGAAAAATAAAATAATTAGGCTTAAATAGACTTACTTAGGCCTAAAGCAAATACACTAATAAAACTTATCTTATGTTTTTAAAGTAATAAAGCAATAAACCTAAGGTAAAAAAAAGTGAACTAATAGGTCACAAAACACTAACTCATAGAAGGTCTAAATAATAAAAACATGAATAAAAGCTTCAAAGGTCAAAAATGGACATGCATATCACACACTTGTTGAGTCATTCCAACTTTTCCTCCTTGTACTCCCTAACTTCCTGAATTCATTCCTAATGTGCATCCTTAATTCTTTTAATTTTATTTTTAGAAGTTAACCCTTTTGGATCATATCATACCCCTTTTCTTTGAAAAGTTTTATTTTCAAATTTTTGAAACCTATATTAAAAAAGAGTAAAGATTAGAAATATAAAAAAAAGCATTTATAATAAACTCATAATGAGGATTCGACTTGGAAGTAACATCACTAATCCTGAAGCACTTAGAATAAGTAATTTGAATGTAAATAGAACTTGAGTTAGAAAAAGTACTTGGAATGCACATGACTCTTGAAATGCAAATAGTTTTTAGGATGGTCTTTCTCCTTTTAGAAACAAGTTGACCTCCTTTGGAACCTATCTTTCCTTATGTGCAACCAAATCCAAATACCAAACTTAAACACAAAATAATTATCAACAATTTCATGAAGGCACACACATTTACCAACAATAACAAATTTATCAAAAAAGGCATGTAGAACATGTTTTTTTATAAAATTTTCACCAAAGCTTGACAAACTATGAAAACTTTTAATCTTATTAGCAAATTTAGGTGGTGACCATTCTTTAATTACTTCACTTTTTCTTTATTCACTTCTATTACTTTGTCACACATAACATAACTAAAAAATACAATTCTTTTCATGCAAAATGAGCATTCTTCAAAATTATCATGCAACTTTTCATTTCTTAAAATTTGCAAAACACATTTTAAGTGCTTAACATGCTTATCTTTACTTAGAAATGACAAGCAATCTTTCTAATTCTTTAAATCTTTAAAAAAATAATAAGACCTATCCTTTAAACTCATGAAAACAAATAATAATAAATGTATCAATGAAAATATATAAAACATGATTAATTAAACTTGTAGAAGTACTTGATGCATGAGACAAATCAAGTATCAAAACTAACTACTCATATAATCCATACTTTGCTTTGAAAATATTTTTCCATATTTTCCTTTCTGTTATGCAAAGTGGATGATATTCACCTTTTAAATCAATTTTGGAAAATATACAAGGATTTTGCAATTCACCAAGCATATTTTCAAAATTTTATCAACTCTAAAATGTTTTATGAAATCATATTTTACTATTAAATCCGCTAGAAAATCTTTAGAAAATGCATACTTACCATACAAATCCTTGAAAGCTTTCTTATCCCCAAAATATTGTATCAATCTACTATCATAGGTTTTTCCAACAAGTAAGTCGCTTAGAGAACTTTTAGGCACAAATAGTTCATATTTCCTATACAAAAAATTATTATGCCTAAAAATGTCTTTAAAGACCATTTTTTTTCACAAACATTAACATTTAAAAAGAAAATCAACATCAAGATCACATGAGGAGGTAGCAAAACCATAGTCATTCATATGCAAATTTGCAATGTATTCAAAACTTAACAATTTTGTATGCAAAGTATCCTTACTATGTTCAAAATCTAGCAATTTATCATGCATAGTAAAGATAAGAGTATACCTTTGAGTGAATATATCAATTATTACAATATTTTTACCTTACTTTCCTTGATGTACTTTCCTTTTCAAAAATAGTAATTCTCTTAGAAATTCTCTTGAAAGCACATCTTGAAATTTTTGTAAAACAAAATTAAAATCATTTGGCAAAACAAATTCAACTTTTTTATTTTTATAGGCTTCTTTATACAAGACAATTGGTCTAAAAATATAAAAGCATTCTTTACATGACTTGTTTTTGCCATCACACTCAAATTTCTTACTCCTTATTTTGGTCTTTCTTTCAACTTTATTTCTCTTTTTTTTTTAATAATTACTCTTTATTTTATTAAAGTTCTTATTCTTCTTACTTAACATTAATTTTCTCTCTTTTTCTTTACAAATACTTTCTTTTTTTTTTCCGCAGCTCTCACTTTTTTCTATTATCTTCTCCTCTCTATGTTTCTCTTCCTCTTTTTCCTCTTCTTCTTCTTTATCTTTCTCTTATTCTCTTTTGTTCTCTCTTTTTCTTTTTCTTTTCTTCCTTTTTAGATCTTGAAAAGGTTTTGGATCTATATTGAATTTTGTCTTCTCTCTCGTCAATTTTCCCCTTCTAAGATCTCCACGAAGAATTAGAATTATAATCATATCTAGGAAATTTTTATAATTTATTTTTTGAAGAATAATTTTATAAATAATAAATTACAATAATATATCTTTTAAAAGAAAATTTAATTTATTGAATAATATATAAAATTTAAAATATGAGTAAAGTAAAAGTATATATTCAAATAAATCATAAAATATATCTTATATTCTTATATGTTATTTTATATGTAAATAGTTAATTTTATCAAATATTTTTATTTAAACAGCTAATATCATCAGTTAGTTAAATCATATAATATAATTAAGTATTTGTTGACAATTAGTTAAATTAATTAATCAATAATATAATTAGTTGATTGCAAAATATGGCTAATAGGTATTAATTGAAAGTTTTATAAAATTTAATAGTTTGCTTTGTAGATTTTAAAATTAATAGAAATAAAATACAACCACTTCATAATTAGTGGTGATAACTTACTTTTTTTTCTAATATATTATGTTAATTTAATAACAATGAGTAGAATTAAATTTTTTATTGTTTCAAGAAAAATTTGCTTATTTTTATAATTGAAGGTAAAATCTAACCATTCTATAATTAGTGGGGTAATCTATACTTTATTCTTTTTTTAAGTGTTGTTAATGTACAAGAATTAAAAAGGATAATAAATAATGTTAACTTTAAAATAAATAAATTATAATTTATTAATATATTTTTATTAAAAATTAAGTAATACGTAAAATTATTGAATATGTATTTAGATTATAAAAATAATATTTGGAAAAAATAATAAATATATCCCCAATATTAATACAAACAAATGAGAACAGTTTTTTTAAATCCATAATTAAAAAGAAACTGAGAATTTTTTTGAACGGATAGTACTTGCAAATAAATAAAAGCGAAGCACGTTTAATTTACGATTTCAAAGATGCATCTATTTAATCAATGGGATCAAATAAAAGCTCTAATTCTTTTGCTAGTAACTGTCTGAATGTGCAACCAACTTGTCCTTTCGAGCGAATCGATGATGATTTATCGAGTCCTCGTTGCTTACCGCAGAAAACATCCGAGTCCATTTCCTCGTCTGGTTAATTCTTTCTCTATATGGGCTTCTTCTTCTTCATCATCATCTTCAGTTTCAGAACGAGACTCTGCAATCCTCAAAAGGTTGAGCCACAAAGACTGGTTGACTCCAAAAGAGGTTCTGAACATTGTAGATTCCCTCAGAAACCCAGCTTCAGCCATTACAGTCTTGGAACTGTATTCCAATCGCAAGGACTACAATCCCAATGAAACTTTCTACATTTCTATCGTCAAAAAGCTGGCTCAGGCGAGAATGTTCGATGCCATTGAGGATCTCATGCAAAGAATCAAACTTGAAAGAAAATGCCCTTTGTCGGAAGAGTTCTTCTCCATTGTTATCAAGGTTTATGGAAATATGGCTGGCCGGATAAACATGGCGATCGAGACCCTCTTCGATATGCCCAGCTTTAATTGTTGGCCGAGTGTGAAAACCTTCAATTTCGTGTTGAATTTGCTTGTTTCGGCCAAACTGTTTGATGTTGTTCATGAGGTGTATACTAAAGCTTCTAAATTGGGTGTTGAGATTGATGCTTGTTGCCTTAATATACTCATCAAAGGGTTATGTGGGTGTGGGAAGTTGGAGGCTGCATATGAGGTGCTTGATGAATTTCCTAAGATAGGGTGTGATCCAAATGTGAGAACTTTTTCAACTTTGATGCATGCTTTGTGTGAAAAAGGAAAGGTTGAGGAAGCATTTGGGTTGTTAGATAGAATGGAAAGAGACGGAATTTGTCCTGATACGATTACATTTAATATCTTAATTGCTGGGCTGAGGAAACAAGGGAGGGTTGAAGAGGGGAAGGAGATTTTAAGAAGAATGCAGCTTAAAGGGTGTAAGCCAAGTGCTAGTTCTTATCAAGAAGTTTTGTATGGGTTGCTTGATGCTGAGAGATTTGTTGAGGCAAAACAACTCATGAATAGGATGGTTTTGGAGGGTATTTCTCCAAGTTTTGTGTCCTATAAGATGATCATTCAGGGATTTTGCAAGATGAGTTTACCGGGGGATGTTGATTGGGCTCTGAAGCAGATGGTGCTGCAAGGGTTTGTGCCAAAGATGGGGATGTGGGACCAGATTGTAAGAAGCATGGTTCATGATTCAAAAAGCTTCAAGTGTATTTCTTATGAAGATATTTTGGCGAGTTAACATAATGACTTTCACAATTTTCCTGCTCATATTCATGTGCTATATAATTGTAGGAAACTTGATTCCCATAGGACCAGGTATCAAACTGAAGACAGATCCAATGAGACTGCAAAGAAGCTGTGTGTGGATTTTGCAAAGATGGAACATTTGATTTTGCTCTGTGTCAGTTAAATGAGTGCGTACTAGTTTTTTTACTAATATTGCTGCCAAAAAGAAAGCACGCTGCTTGTTTTCTCACAAACCATGTTTCCAATGTACTCTTTATTTGGGAGGAGGCCACGCAAGATGAGGGAAAGCACAAGCTGTCTAGAATTATATAGGTCAGTTCAGCATGAAAAATATTTGTTGCTCTGCAAGACCATAGGTAATAGAAGAAATTTGGAGGGGACAGATGTGAATGCGAGAGAAGCTATTCTGCTTTTGAACTTTCTGCAGTAGTGCTTCCAGTGGTGCGTTATCTTCCTGTCTTGAGCAATTAGCATATTTGAGCTGTTAAAACTTTCAACTAAACAGCAAGATAAACTTTTCTTTGTCTGGCCAAAATGACTTCGGTTTCTTGCACTTCAATCTGCAAAGAAAAAGCCTACGCTCAATAGGAATTAAAAAGTTGTTCCAGTTGTGATGGTTGGATCAAACATTGTTACACAATCTATACTATCTATAATGTACTGTGCCTCTCCAATCCACATGTCAAATTTATTATTCTCTGCCATGCATCAGTTTTTCATTTATTATGCAATCCATTATGCTCTTTTCAATTGCACAGTTCTGTTTCTTTGAAAGGTTTCCAATAGCTTCTTTGTGAAGCTTTTGCTTCCTTCTCCTTCCCTAACTCCTGTGATTCTCATTGTGTTGATCTCTCTCTCTCTGCTACGCTTTCCCCTTCTGACTCCCAGATTTCCGATTCTGCTTCTTCCTACACCACCAATCGACTCCACTGCCAACCAACAATGGCTTCTCAAAGGTGCTGCTGCCTCCATCGTGTTTCTCTGCTTCATCACCCTCCATGACCACTGTTTGTGGTCTTTCTGAATGGTATGTACTCCCTCAAATCCCTGCATTGTATGGAGATATGATGGTTAAGGTGAATTCATTTCCTTTCTAGGCTTTACATTTTTTTTTTTTTTTGGTTGATGATCTCATGGTTACTTCTTTTCTGTTTTCCTCTTTTTGTGAACTATTTTGTTTCACTTACATGCCAGCTAAATATCTAATTAAAGTTTTCTATTTTTTCCCCTGCAAATCTCTATTGCTCTATATCAATCAACGATTAATAGGAAGCAGTTCAATTGCACATGCTTTGGTTTAGCAATATTCATTTTGTAAACGAATTTTATAAGGATTTCCTTTTACAGTTATGTTAAACAATTAATATTAAACATGGTTTTGCACGTTAAACAGTTAATATTAAACACTGGTTTTGCATGGACTTTTTTTGTACTTGGTATTATCTACTTTATTTGGCACGAGGTGGAGGTTAGTTTGATTAGTGTATATCCTCTGTTTTATAGATTGTTTTTCTGCATAATCTTTTACTTGATATAGAATGCTGGAGGTTTCGATATGGTATAATGATAAGTCCGAGTTCATCCTTTGTATAGATACAACTGAACGAAGTGAGCCTTTTGTTAGTGATCCTATTTATAGATACAACCAAACGAAGTGAGCCTTTTGTTTGTGATCCTATTTTAACTGCAAGCCATATTAATGATTTCAGGAATGAACAAACACTCCAATTTCATCATTTCCTTCACAACAAAGAGGTATTATAACTATGCAACAACTACCGACTGAGTAACTAAGTTTCTTTAAGTTATAATTCTTCATGCTTCCTAATTGCTTCGATACTGGAAATAACAATTCTTACTTTTATTAGGTGCATTAGAGCTTGACGTCAGATCTCAGTCAAAATGGGCATCTGAACTGTAAACTTAGACTGCACTTTTGGAAGTAAGGTACGAAACATTGATATGACTACTATTGATGTTGTTGATCCAGTGTCTCCTTAAGGATACTATTTCTGTGAAGACACACTTTTGAGTAATGCTACTAGCACGTAGTAAACTTCACAGATGTGTGTCCAAAGATATGTGACCAAATTTCAAGTGTAGCATATGTACATGTTACTGATTGGAGTTAAGGGACTAAAATGGATTTATCATTGGCCAATTGCTTTCAATGGCTAAAAGTGGTAAAGAAACCTTTTTATTAGCTGTGACAGGCTTTTTCATGTGCATGAGATCATTGTAGATGGAATCTTTTGAGTAATTTTTTTATTGTTATAATCACTTTACCGATTTGTATTGTTTGGAAACTTTTTAAACCTGGGGGTTTCAGTCATTTTATATCATATTTTTCAGTTTGGATAAAAATTGCAATGTTTGGAGCTTTTTACCTACATTTAAGCTTTTAGGAAAAGAAGTATTGCCAAAAAAATAAATTAATAAAAAATAGCTCCAGACTATGCATTCTTTATTTTTGTGATGATACTAAAGGCGTACTTTTCAGCATTTTGTTTATGGAACACAGGACACCTATGATGTGCCTCTACTCTATTCTTTTTATTCTTTTTTTTTTTTAAATTAATATATAAACAGGGTCATCAATTTGTAGTTGAAGGTGATTCTTTAGCTATTTTGGATTTAAATCAATTGATTTTTAGTTTAATGGTATCTATTTAGGGTGAGTTGCCTCGTTTATGACATTGTGGATTTTGTAGCCACAAATACACTTACTTTTGGAGTTTTTCTTTATCTCACCGTCGTTTAAGTGATTTTGGTTTGGAGGAGGAGAGTTAAGGGCAGGCTGGCTGCTATTAAATTTCCTAAAAGAAAATTTAAATTTGAATACATATGATTCATTTCCTTTTCTAGACAGCACAATCTATAGAAGTTTAGGCATTGTTTATGAAAAAGCATTAGGAAATTTGTTTACATAAATTTCAACTCAATATGCAAAACTTCTCAGAGTTCAAAAAGATGCAAATGATGGATATGTGCTTACCTGAGTCACTTCTCTTTGCAAATCTCAATTTGTAGCTTTGAAATTTGATGCGAAGTTTTGAACTTTGCATTGAAACTCATCTCGTGTGATTTAATTGGACATCGAGTTCCTGGCAGGATGCTTTAACATTTGGCAAAATAAGCATTTTTGGTTTTATTTGCTAGCAATCCATGAACAAACATTTCATGGTTTCTGAAAAATATCCAACTTGGCAGGGATATAATTCCTTCCATGTGCATAATTTTGGGTTCCTAGAGTCTGTTGAATTTTATACAGATTTTAGGGGTTGGATAGACTAGCTTTTGACATAATATGGCATAGAGATATAAGATAATGAGCATTAGATATGAGATATTCTTTGCATATCAATTCTTGAAATTTTTATGCTTGCAGTCCTGTGTCCTGTTGGTTGTTTTAACTGCTGACAATGAATATACTGTATAATTCCTTCCTCTTTTTTTGTTTGGAGTGTGTGCATCATGAATTATGCCTTCCAACTATTTTTTTTTGGCCTAATTTGTGTATTTTCCCATTTTAAATTCTATTGCCTAATCTGTCTAATTTCTTTCTTTTTAAATTCTATTGCACAATATGAGTTTCATAATTTGCTTTGCTTGCTTTGTGTCTTGTAATTTGTAATTTTTCTGGTTAGCTGTTTGGGTTTCATTTTTTCCTATAAACATTGATGATATCTTTCCAACAACATTAGAAGATGCATGCCCAGAGACTATCATATGTTTGTCATTCTATATTCACTCTTTTCATTCCTTCCATGAACTCACTCTAACTCGGTGTACATGTGTTTTTCCTCAACATTCCAATTCTGTTGATGTTCAACTTGAATTCCAATCGTCATTGCTATTATTGGGGTAGGTTTGGCACGCATTCACATTACAAGCATTGGAGGCATCAAAGTTGGAGGAGTTGAAGAGAGAGGCTATAGTAAAGAGGCCTTTTTTTTTTCTGCGTTTTCTTTGAAAAAATTATAAGCTTATTGTATTTTTATTCTTCAACAAAAGGGCATAATTGTGTATAAAAATATAGGAAAATTGTTTTCTAATCATTAGAAATAATATTAGAAAAGAAATGCTAGTTAAACAGTTAAAATTACTGTATGTCATAATAGTAGAATAATGAATGGTAGTGAATTTGTATAATTTTGAAAAATGAGGATATGAGTATAATTGGGTCAAACTTCAAAAAGGTCAATGTAATTTGCTTTTTTAATTATATTAAGATAATTTGAGGTGTGTGTGTGTGTGTGAGAGAGAGAGAGAGAGAGAGAGAGAGAGAGATCTTAATTGGTTTTATATAAACTTATTTTATTGTTATAGTAAATTAAAAAAATAAGAAATTAATATTTTAGAAAAATTATAATAGAAAGAGAGATTAGATATATAATTTTAAAAAATAATTAAAGGTAATTAAAATCTATTGATAAATCATATTTTTATATTAAAATATTAAAAATATATTAGTTATTTTGATTATATTTGGTGCAAAGTTCAAAATTGAATTAAACATAACACATTAAATTAGTTCTTGAAAAGTGTCAATTTCATAATGTCAATTAAATGACTTCTAATATTTCTTGGAAAATTCACAATGAAGTTTAATTCCTAAAAAGCTGAACTTCCATAGGAATTTATGTTTTATATGAATCAAATGGCTTTCTATAGTTCCTAGTTTTTTTTTTTAAGAAAAAAATTAGTCTACTTATTACATATTTTAAATAACAATTTAAAATAGCATTATTTTATTAATAATAATGATACATTATGTTCAATAGAGGAACATAAAAAATAAATTAAACCCGTGCAAGGGTAAAGTCTAGTTATGTCCAAAAAAGATTAAAAATGTTTCTGTACCATTCAGAGTCATCGACAAAAACTATTGTAATGATAGAAAGGAACGAACTCGTCATGTAAATCTCAATCTTTTTCTTCTTTTTTCGTAAATTATTTAACATACAAGCAAACTTCATTGTAAAATTCAGCTTTCTCTAGCACCAACCCTACATAAAACCTATTACGCTTCCCAAATCTATTATCATTTACTATATTGGCTGTACAAAGAAGCTGATCAACACATTTGATTATGCAGATTTGAAAAAACACCATCCACCGACGGAGCCAGAGTTTTCAATTTGATAACCGGCTGTCGTCCTTTCCTCTCCGACATTTCTTCCTTGTCACACTATCTCAATAGCTTCAACAAATTTTTTAGAACTGCAGTACGAGCAGCTTGCTTCTTGCTTTCTTAGGATCTTCAGTGCTTTCCTTGTTTATGGAGCCTTCTATCTTCACCATTGTGGCAGGTCAAGCTTTTGAAACCACATTCTCTCTGGAATTGAAGGAATCATTTCCAGGAGAGACTGTGGGCTGGCAAATGACGGGAATCCTTTCATCTCTGGGTGACTGAATTGATGTTGAAAGAAATTCATCGTCAGACGAGTCAGATTCAGCTATTTCTCTTTCATCAATCCCTGGCGTAATTGGCTTTGGATTTTCTTGAGGTACAGGAGAGGACATGCTATATACGGCAAGGTGATTTTTCTGCATGTTTCATAATATTCTTTGGAAACCAAGAATACTTTCCTCCATAACTAACTTAACACCAATCTCCTTGTCATTAACTGCCCTCATGTTGGCATGCAGGGATAGAGCAGCCTCTGTGGAACCACCCGACTTATCCTTCTTTTACTAACTCCTGCGAAATACTGAACCAATCTTCTACAGGCCCTGTCGGACAGTTTTCATTCGATACTTAACCTCAGGATTATTACCAGGACTACTACTGTCATTGTTCAAGGATCTCGATACAGTTGAATTATGACTTCCAGATACATACATCATTATGCTCCCCATGAATTTTGGTATGAGCACGTCGTCTACTCCTCTGTTTTCTAGGCTTCCAAGTTTGAGACACTTCACTTCCTGGATGGTGAACCCACCTGTCTCTTTTTTCCCTTCAACATATATAGGCTCAAAGTTATGCCACTTTTGGATACCTTTCGGACGAACCAGACAAGAAGGAACTTCTATTAGCAGTCTCATTTGCAGAAGAATTTCTCATATCCTCGATGTCCACTGTTTCCTGGTCACAATGATTATCGATGCCCTCAGCTGCAGTCTGAAAATCTAATTCAAATGAAGCATCAATTATTGTTGGAAAAATGTATTGCAACTAGTAACTTACTATACAACATTGAACCTTTTTCATCCGTCATCTTTATTATACTGATGCTTGTTTTTCACACACTCTCTGCCTTAACATTTAAACTGAGAACCAATATAAATGAGAGAAACTTTGCACCTTTTCATTATCTGCTGGAATAGTCATTGCCAGATGCAACCTCCCCGTTTTAATGTTCTGAAGTGGCAGCCACAGATCATGCCTCTCGCCATCTCTAAAATCGTTCATGTTCACAGGACAGTCTCTGGGAATAATGCACGTCTAATTAGTTCAATAATAGCTACCATGGATACTCAGTCACAGAATAGTTTGACGGTAAATCGGGAAAATATATTGACAGTAAATAATGACATATGGGCAAGGCTGCTAAAAGCCAAAAAGAAAAGGCAGAAACTAACAAGCTGCATTTACTGAAAGGAAACCAAGCTTTCTTCTTAAATTATTTCACAGATCTCATCAAAGACCAACGAATTCAAAGATAGTAATTGGACTATAAAAAAAAAAAGGGTCATAATGTAACCACGCAAATATGCTCCCGGATATATCAAATGATAGTACGATTTTATCATAGTATGCTGCAAACATAAGTGAAGATGCAGTGACCTTCGCGATTATAAATTACGAAGTAAGCTTATGCATCCCAAAATTCACAACGCAATATAAAGTGCAGGGAAGAAACAAACCCAAAGATATTGAAATGGTCCTTGCCACTAACTTAAATAGCCAGCACGTTGGGAGCCTTCCATGTTATGATGGGAATTTTGAATTCCTCATCCCATTTTGGACTAAGGGTGGACTAAGGGTTTTCTTTTGTATCTCTGTCCTGAATCTGTACCCTCCTAGATGACCTCTTACATATGGATCTGATAGTCCTGAAATATAACACCATTTGTTTTAGAGAAGCAAATTTAAAGAAAAGACACTGACAACAAAAAATCTTCATAGATAAAAGATTTAGCATTTAGATCTGCTGGCTTCACTTCAGATGCTTCAACAACTTCTACTTTGGCACAAGCAACAGGTTCCTTCTCATCCGTGGAGAACCAAAGCTCTATAACAGTAATATTTATGGATGCATGAGCATCTAATAATGCAAAGCCACACATACACAGACAAAAGTGAAGCATAACATACGGAACATATATAACCTCCGGCACATAAAAACTAAAAAGACTTGGATATAATAGGTAGTCTAGAAGGCTTATGCAACACGTGTTTGTCTAACATAAGAGGAGATATAATGACGAAAAAATACGCATGACAAGTCCCTTTATGACAATAACAATAACAAGTATTTCTATATCATTTCAAAAAGCCAAAAATTTTCTATTTGACAGGAGTCATAGAACATAACCAATACAGAAATTTCAATTTGAACATGATAGTTCACCCCTGCTTACTTTGAGCACGAAGGCTCACCAGAACTAATGGTATGTTTGGTTGGAGGAGAATGGAATGGAAAGAGAGGGAAGGGAAATGTTATTGCCCTTATTTGAGAGTTCTAGTTAAAGAGAGAAAGGGAATGGCGGATCATGATGCAAAAGTCCTCTCATATCCTCCAAAACTAAATTTTTGTACCAATTTGAAGGATTTTCTAAACATCCAAGGTCATGACTTATGACTTAACAATCCATTATCTTCCCTTCCCTTCTTGGCCTCCACCCCCAACACACAAAAATTCTCTCTTGTTACCTTCCCTTTCCTTCCTAACACCCAAATATACCGTAAGGCTTGTCATAGCAGATAAACCAATATGCCCAACGTGATAGGGAGTTTCACCTAATTAATCATAATTTTATATATATTAGAACATCCCTTAAGATTAACTTGCTGGTCATGGCTTATGTTTCTTCACTAACTTGGCAACACAGGCCAGTAAAACTGACAGAATTATACAACATAGATTGTATAAGCTGCACATTACTTACCATAGAAACTTGACAGCTTAAATAAGATCACTACAAATTAATGGCCCCGGATGTAGAATGAAAATTCCAAACAGTAAACTAAGGCTTATAGCTTGTAGTTTCCAGTTAACATGATAAGCTCAAAAGTCGTAAATACATGCTGTATTCTATTAACCCCAAAAGTATTAAGCAACAAACCATACATAGGCTGATTTACCTGGATGCGGTGAAGCAAATTTCTGGACATCAGCAGCCAGCATATTGGTCTGCAATGTATGCCAACATCTAATTGAAGCAACTAAAATGCTACAAGAGATTCCTAACATTAGGATCTTCTAAAGAAGAAAGAATTCCAAGAAATTTATGTTTGTCACATCTGTTTAACATCACGTTAATCTCAGAATATACCATATACACCTAAAATAACAAGATTTGAATAAATGAGTCACTAAGAATGCAAACTTCATCTCAATAAGTGTTTGTTCAAAAGCTATTGACAGAAGTTTATCCTGATAAAATGAAAAATTACAATAATGCAGATTAATTAGAGTGAGCAGATCAGCAAAAAAGGGAAAAATGAAAGTAAGGGCAGGAGAGAGAGAGAGAGAGGGAGAGAGAGAAGGAAAATAAAGGAAAACGATTATATTGTAATAATGCAAAATGCCCTTACAAGAACCCAGGAATGCCTGGAAGTTTTGTCACATCAAGCCCATAAATAAAGATAGGTTTCACAGTGATTTGAAAATATGGAGCTTCAACAAAGCATAATTGCAAACGACCAAGGAAAGGCCATGATAGGAGTAACTTCACCCCAACCAAGACCTACAGAAGGGAAAGAAATTGCAATACAGAAATTCCAAATTTTATTATGTGTTCCTCTTCTCCCTCCAATTTTTTAATCATATGAATTACGTAATTATTGGAGTTGGAAACCAAAGTCTCCCTTAATACTGTTCACCATAAAGTGAAGGTGACTTGGAGGGATACAGGAGAAGAAATGAGGAATGCCAAATTAATTTAAAATGCTTTTTTTTGGGGGGTAGGGGTGGGGGCCATTGTATTAAAAATATTTTTACTTGGAAAGATGGCTACAAAAATATGAAGCTGGATTTTTGAACTCAATAGTTTTACTTTGCAATCCAAATTACTTGGGCAAGAATCTTTAACTTACAAATTCACTGCCCAATATTTATTTCAAGAAGATTTTGGGCCATCATTCTTTTTAACATAAGCCCAAATTGCATCTCAAAATTTTATTTTTCCATGTGACAAAATCACATTACTTTATGTAAAGGGTTTCCATTTGGTTTAATTTTTAAAATATCAAACTTGCACTCTAAGAAATCATCCTATTGACTATAATTTTAAAATATATTTCAAAAAGTTAAGTGATACAATCCAATGGTTAATATTAAATTTCAAAGTCTTTCTAAATTATTGAATGATTGATGAAAGGGAAATTCAAATTCAAATTTGATTTTGACATGTGCTAGATTTGAAATAAACTAAACAATGGACTTATTGTACCATAATACAGCTAGAAATCCAATAAAAACTATTTGTGGATAGTTCTGGATAACTAAACCAAATTTCAAGTTTGAATTCAACATATAACAAAATTTGATTTTAACATATCCTAAATTTGAAATAAATTAAATAATGGAGTTATTGTACCATACTACAACTAGAAATTAAACAAAAAACGGTTTGTGGATAGTTTTGGACAGCTAGATCGAATTTCAAGGTTGAATTCAACACAACAAAATACCAAGCCACTTGCTATCTCGGATGTAGGCAAAGTTTAGGTGAAAAAAAATGATTGACACTTGTTCCTTATGGTATGAACATGCATTTTTCAAAACATGGGTAAAAAGAAGAAGCACGTAGAAGAAGATTATTTAGAGCCTAAGTTGTCTTTGTCAAAATTTTCTTATAAATAACTTATATTTTATTGAGTGAAATTTGCACCAATAATTGCACTACAACTTGCAAATATTTCTTGTTCTTTTTCTTCTAACTGAAGTTCTCTTCAATTTTCTTTTGAGCAAAAACTTTCATATATACTTTTTAAGTGTTTTTGAGTGAATGCTTGTAAAATCTCTTTTGTGAGATTATGAAAACTTATTTCTTGTAATTGTGAAAAAGTAAGAGTAAGAGGAAGTCTTTCTCAGGAAGATCTTGATAACTTGTATTAAGTCTTGGAATTAGACTTAGAAAAGGTTTTTTAAGCAGAACAAGTATAATTGTTATAAAAAGGTGAAAGGGTTGTGAGGATAAGTGGTTATAACTTATTCATAATTAGTAGAGTATATCAAATGATACTTAATAATTTAAGAAGAGAGTAAACTCAAAAGGCATGCCTTTTGAAGTATCGAAACTCTATAAAAATTCTTAGTGTTCATTCTTCTTTTTTACTCCTTTAAATATTTTTCCAAGCACTTTATTCATATACTTTAGTTTATGTTTAAAGCACATACACAAGTTTACACATATATTTATTAAAGAAATTGTTTTGTACTTTAGATCATGAATCTTTGCATCTCCTAGAGAAATAATCTTGTTTTTAAAATAACATATTCACCATTTTTGCGAAGAAAGGTCTAAGAATTTATTCTTGCATTCTTACAATTTTCATATACTAAATCCAAGTAATTTTAACTTTCAATGTTCATTAATATATTTTTTTAATAGCCAATTCACCCTCTCCCCGCTTATAAATTCTATCTATTGATATCTGAATTTATTCTCATATTTTTTAAAGTCTAACAATTTTGTAAGTAAATATCTTGTAAGTAATGAAACTTCTTGACCATACTTATGGATCAAAGGAACATTTAACAATTAGACCTCCACTATTTCATGATGTAAACTATAACTATTGAAAAATTTTGAATGATAATTTATATCAAATCCGTTAATATCAATGTATAGAAAGTTATCAACGAAGGCTATGGAGTACTAACAAAACTTAAAGGTATAATAAAACCACTTAAGCTTGGGAAGGATGGGTGGAAAAGGATTATAAAAAAGAAGCATTCCATACAAAAGTCACAAATGTCATCATGTGTGATGTAACACTTAGAGAAACCAAAGAATTCCAAAAAGTCATGTGGAATGAACTAGAAATGACATATGAAGGCATTAATCACGTGAAAAAATAGAATAAATATACTTATACATGAATATGAATTATTTAAGATGGAAGAAAATTAAGAAAATAAAGCTTATGTTTGAAAAGCTCTTGAGTATTATTAATGATCTTCATGCTTTAGGAAGAATTATTGCCCATAGAAAACTTATGATAAGAATACTAAGAACACTTCTAAAAATATGACAATCTAAAGTAAATACCATATGAGAAGAAAATATCCTTTCAATTCTCACTTATAATGAGCTAAGAAGAAAATTCTTAGCATATAAAAAAATATGAGAGAAGATCAAGAAAAGAAAAAGAAAACTATTGTATTCAAAACATCCTTAAAAGATAATGATCATAATCAAAAGAATGATCTTCATCAAGAAATAAAAAATAAGAAAGATAAGATAGCTTTGATGGCCTTAATGGCTAAATGATTTTTTAGAACGTATAGATAAAAATGTGGTTTTAAACTTTGATCACTTCAAAGAAGAGAACAAAATAAAGATAAAGCAACTAATCAACCTTCAATTTGCTTTGAATGTAAAAAATTGAGACATAAAAAGATTGAGTGTCCATGATTGAAAAAGTTTCAAAAAGGACCAATTAAGAAGAAAGTTATGGTGGTTACTTAGGATTAAGAAAAAATATCATTCGAAGAGGAGTTTGAAAAAGAAGAAAAAGACATCTCAAACTATTATTTCTAGAAGTGGCAATTTATGTTATTAGAGTCAATCCATTTATTAAACAAGTCAATCCATCTAATCTATTTAATAATTTTAATTAATAAAATTTATGTTATAAAATTATTTATTAAATATAATTACTTATCATTTCTCACAAAAATATTTTTAATCATTAACAAAATACTATTTTGAACTTTTGTTCTCATTTTATTAAAAAAAGGATTTTATATCTTTATTATATATATTTATTTGTAATTTAAAAATTAATTATTAATTATTTTTCAAATAATATTTTTAAAAATTTAATATAAATTCTTAAATTAAGTTGGCATATCAACTTGATCTTGAATAAGAGTATTATCTTTGTATTAGATTATTCTATTGTGTCAAAAATTATCATACCTAATTTTTCCTATGCTTTCTACTTTTCTATGTTGCATTGATGCCTTCAATTTTTATCTTCTTGTTTCAAATTTTTTAACTCCTAAATTTTGATTTTCTATTTTGTACTCTTAACTACTTAAATTTCTATTGAACCCTCTTTTTGAATTCTAGCTTGTTCTTTTGCTAATGAGAATTTTTTTTAAGAAGGGTAGGCTTCTAAAAATTTTATGCATATTTTTAGAAAGAGCTTTTTTGAAAGAAATTTCATGTTTTTAGGGAAGGCAAAACTAAATTTTCTAAAAGGAATTTCTAACTAAATCCTTAACCTTTGCTCTAAAACCTATTTTATGGATAATATCTCTCCTTGCCTTGAAACATTATAAAATTCAAGAACTTTGCAAGGTTTGTCATTATCAAAAAAGGGAAAAATGAGGAACTAAATAGAAAATTAATTTAATTTTTTTTGGGTCATTGTATTAAAAATGTTCTTACTTGGAAAGATGGTTACAAAAATATAAAGTTGGATTTTTGAACTCAATAATCTTACTTTGTAATCCAACTTGCTTAGGCAAGAATACTCAATTTGCAAATCCATAGCCCACTATTTATTTCAAGAAGACTATGGGCCATCACTCTTCCTAATACAAGCTTAAATTGTAACTCAAAATTTTGTTTCCTAATGTGATGAAATCATATTACTTTATCTAAAGGATTTCCATTTGATTTAATTTTGAAAATGCCAAATTTGCACACTAAGAAATCATCCTATTGGCTATAATTTTAAAATATATTTCAAAAGGTTAGGTGATATAATCCAGTAGCCAATATTCAATTCCAAAGTCTTTCTAAAACATTGGAACAATGAAGAGAGGGAAATTTAAAATCAAATTTGATTTCTACATGTGCTAAATTTGAAATAAATTAAATAAAGAAGTTGTTGCACCATAATGTAGCTAGAAATCAAATAAACACTGTTTGTGCGTGGATTAAATTTCAAGGCTGAATTTAACACACAATGAAATAGCAAGCTGCTTGCTATCTTGAACATGGATAGAGATTAAGTGAAAAAGTAGTTAAATCTTGTCACCTATAGTACAAACATGCCTTTTTCAGCATATAGGTAAAAGAGAGTGCTTGTTGAAGGAGATTACTTAGAACTTAAATTATCTTCATCAATATTTTTCTATAAATAAGCTACATCTCATTTGAGGAAAAAATACACTAAGTAATTGTACTACAACTTGCAAATATTCTTTTGCTTTTCTTCTTCTTCTAACTAAAGCCCTCTTCAATTTTCTCTTTAGCTTAAACTTTTATATCCACTTTTTGAGTGTTTATGAGTGAATACTTGTAAAATCTCTTTATGAGATCGTAAAAAATTATTTCTTATAATTATAAAAAAGCCACAGATTGAGAGAAAGAGGCAGTCTTTCTTAAAAAGATCTTGATAACTTGTATTGAACCTTAGGATAAGGCTTGAAAAAATGTTTTTGTGAGAAAAACAAGTGTGGTTATTGTAAAAGGATTAAAAGGTGAGGATAAGTAGTTGTAACTTATTTACAATTAATAGAATATTTCAAGTGATACAATCACTTAGTAATTTCAGAAGAGAAAAGTAGATTTGAAAGGCATCCCTTTTGAAGCATTGAACTTCTATAAAAATTCTTGATATTTATTTTTTTTCTTTAATCCTTGAAATATTGTTTTTCCAAGGATTTTACATTTCAAATACTTTGGTTTATTTTTAAAGAACATTCATGGTTTTACACATATGTTTATTGAAGAAATTGTTTTGTGCTTTAGAGATCTTATAATTCATGGATCTTTACGTCTCTTAAAATAACAAATTCACCATTTTGAAAAAGGAAATTTTAAGAATTTATTCTTGCATTCTTATGGTTTTCACATATGAAATCCTAGTAATTTTAACTTCTAATACAACAACAACAACAATAACAACAATAATAATAACAACAATAAAGTCTTATCATTGAATTTTTAACTTCCTATATTCTTGGTAAATTTTTAAAAGCCAATTCATTCCCCTTCTCCCTCTTAACAAATAAGTTCTATCAAGAAAAACTAAAAGTGTTTTACATAACACAAGAAGGAGGAAATTATTTTAGAAAACTTTTCACTTTTTCCACCACCCCATTGTATCCTTCTATTTATTCTTTGTAAAAATCATTGAATAATTTAATTTCTAACATAAACATCAATCATAACGAAGAAATTACACACTATTTGACTATTGCCCATTTTTTCAATGCAAAATATACCATCGATTATTGAATTGCTTGTAAAAATATTAAAGGCATCACTCGGTAAATTAATCAGATAAGCATGTGCAAACCTATTTATAAAGCAAACTCAAATTTATCATGTTCCATAGACTAGATAATCACTTAAAACAAGCAAAATTAGCAAAATATGTTAGTATAAAATTCTCATTCTAGATTCACACTTGCCTTTCAATATGCATGCCTATTATGTGTAGCTTTGCTCACATCCCAAAGTCCAACATTTCCTTAATTTCACAGTAAGTATTGCACTTATATCATCGGTTGTGAAAAAACTCATTTCAAACTCCAGAACCTTCATTAATCACAATGCATTATCTATATTAAGTAAGGAAAAAAAATCTCTGTAGCAAACATTGAACAAGTAAAGTTTCGTCTAATATAGTGCTTTACAACACAACATACCAAGTGGTCATGATCAAAGACTATTATTATATTTAAAGATTCTTTCACTTTAATGTATGCCTCCTGCTTGATGTTGTGTATATTATATATTAAAGACTATTATTATGTTTAAAGATTCTTTCATTTTAACGTATGCCTCTTGCTTCCTTCATTTATTGCTTGTTGGCATTAATAATTACACTACTATAGAAATAGTGATTTATATTGATCAATAGATATTGGTTTTGTTAGTGTATATGCTCTAAAACTAATCATATTAGTGATTGTAATTTTGAATCATGTTATTTTAATGACAATTCTAATTATTATATTTATATATATTATTTACGTAATATATTTAATTATGATAATAACCTTATAATAATTATATTCTTAAATATCCCTAATCATATATCATTGTGGATTAGGTTGCTTTGATACGTTAAGACTAGCCTGTGTGATGACTTATATAGGATATTAAGTTTACACATGAGTACAAGTTAGAGAACTTGCATACTGGACCGATCCATCCTAAGAACACTACATGGATTGTTATATGAGTATCATGAGTGATTCTTAGTGATCATTATTAATATGGTCTTTTGACCTGAGATCACAAAGGTTCCCTATATGTAAGTTTCATATTTTAATACTATTCTATGTCACTTATGGTTAAGTGAATGTAAGGTAGTTATTGGATATGTCACATATCATGCGGAGAGATTTGTATGATCAAGATAAAATTTGTCCCTCCTATATAACAGGAGCAACATCTATGGGCCCCTTGATTAAGTAAAGCTGAGGAAATGCATGGCTATGCTTAGATGAATTGACATAGGATATTAATTATATTTGCTTCAGTTAACTTACTTAAGGATCAAGAAACCTCAAGATTATGCTATACAGGAATGACACGGTCTATGTCTTGTGCTCAATCTAGATGTTTAGGATAAAAAGATATAGATGACGATCACATGTAAAGGTTTAGTTAAATCATCAACTTTTTCATTACTTAGGTAATAATGATGTGTTGCTAGACACTGCTCATTGTTTATGATCATTAATATGATTAATGATCATTGCTAACGTGATGAGACCTTGTAGGATTGCACACTTAAAGTTTAGTGGATTTGAAATTAATGGACTAAATTATTTGGGCCTAATATTTGAAATTTTCATATTATAATTATAAGGCCCAATAATAAGTCCATAATTATATATGGAACAAAGCCCAAATAGTTAGAATTTTCTATGCACTCATTTAAATAAACTTGTTAGCTAATAATAGATATTATTATTCACACATCCCAAGTATATAAAAATCCTAGTACCTCTCTTTGACCAAAACCCTTGAAAAGGCGTAGCTAGCACTACAAGACAAAGGAGAACAATTCCAACCAGTGTTCATGTGGACGTTCATCGGTGATTCACGGGTTCGTGTGGATACCTCGGAGTCTTCGACCAAAAAGGAAGCTGAAGAGGTGATCAATGACCAAGTTCTAGAGTCATTGTTAAGGTATTGAATAAATCCTTATTCTGATTAACATTTTATATGGATCCGTTGACTGGGATCGGTTTATTCCACTGTACTTGTATGGATCCCGATCCTAACAGGTTTGCATTAGCACCATCGTTTATTTCAATGTAGTGACATTTTTAAAATTATTTAAGATGATAACAAGGAATATGGTCAATGTTTAAACCTTGCTAAAAAACTTCACCATCTAAGAGACATTTCAAAATTCTCTCTACAATAGCTCAATTTAGTTTCAATGGATAGGTTATCGATTTTAGTTAATAATTATGATATTAAAAACATTCTAACAATCTCATTGGAAATTACAAATGCATAAGATATCTACTTTATTTAATAATTGACATATAAAAGGTATTTCAAAAGTGTCGTTAAAAATTACAGATGCATAGGATATTAGTTTTATTTATTAACAGATGTTGATTATTTTTTTATAAATTTTTGCTCTAACTCTCTCTCTTTCCATATGAATTTTCACTTATGATTAAGGTAAGAAAAATAAATAACAAAATAAAATTTGCAATAATATGATGATTGCATAGTATTTTTGTTATTTGCTCACTCTACTTTCATTTAGATAATGTACAATGGGAGAATCATAGCCTTCAGTTCTCCTATCATTTATTTTTTTGATTGAAATGGAGGAAAACTAGAATGAGAGAGTTGGTGGATGATGATTTGATACATAGTAATTTTTCTGTACTCTTACCCCACTTTTATATTGTTAAAATGTACAAACTAGAGAAATTTAAGGAAAAATTGGAGTTTGCATCATTAATGAAAATATTTATATATAGTGATTTTACTATTATTTTTATATATTCATATAGACATGTAATTATTATGTATACATTTGCAGATATTATTTCTCTTTACTCATTTATTTTTACTTTCATTATTAATAGGGCAATAACAATTAAAATTGTATAAATTTGTAGAATCATTTCTCTTTGCTCATCTGTAAGTTATTGTCATGCTAAAATTCTATAATCAACATTTAGCCTACATAAATTAACAAAGAGAATATATATCAAAATACATATAACTTTTTATGGTTTTTCTTGGCCTAAAATAGGTAAATTTCTATTTTTGAAACTCAAAAGATGTTACATTATGTTTTGAATTAAATTAGAGATGATAGAACATATAAACATTAAGTTTTAAAGATAAAAATGATTTTGAAAACATATAATAAGCTTTCAGGTTTCTTTATGGTATCTAGGAAAAATTTCTATTTTTCATGATAAAAATTATGTCATCACTAAACTCTAATAGGGATATTTTAGAATGATTACATTAAAGTATTCAAGCAAAAAGTACCTTGAAACAAGCATAGGTTATTCTTGGTTTCTATATTGTTTTTCAAGGAAAAATTTTGTTTTGTGAGAAAAACTTACTACACTATGTTCTAAACTATTTAATTAATGTTACTAAAAAATATAGCAAGAACATGTCTAAAGACATATTTGAAAGTTTATAGAATAGTGATGGAAAATTCCTTTTAATTAGTGTTTTCAAGTAGTGGAAGTTTTCTTTTAAATGGTCTTTACTAGTAAAGTGCTTAGGTGATTTAAGTAACTTATTTTATAGATAAAAATGTTTGTTAAATGATGTTTAGAGTCTTTAAAACTTGGCTGCAAATTTTAGCAATTTTCATAAACATTTATAAATAGAATGAATTTTTGGAAACCTAAAAAGCCCATTTTGAGATGTTTTGATAGTTAGATATATGGATAACTTTTGTAACTTGTTTTGAGCTTAAAATGGGTTGAAATATGAGATTTTAAACCTTCATTTTAAATCTAGAAATTTTATAAAAAAGTTACTAAAGTTTGCTATTTTAAATAAAATTTCTAAGAAGAAGAATGTTTATTAAAACTTAGTACAGATTTGTAATTTTTTTTAAACTTTTGGATGTTAACATATGGTAATATTAAATAGTATTACTACTATTGGATAGCATGTTAAGTGCTTGAATTAGTAAAGAAAAATAATTTTCTTAGTTGGTAAAATGATATGCAAAGCATTGGATTAAAATTGCTTGGAAACAAATGTTAAGGAACTTGGAAAAAAACTAAGTAGTGTTTTACATATTTTTGTTGAAAAAATCATAAGGAACATGATGATTTCATGCTAATATTTATGTAATTAATATGTGATGCTAGTGGCCTAAAAGTATACTTGAATCTTGATGAAAATATTATGAAAATAAAATGGATACTGCTCTATAGGTTTCATGATGAGACCATGACCTCACTAGTATAGTTACTGTATGAATTACCATATGAATTGCTTTATAATTTGTACATCCACAAATGTGTTTAAATGAAAAAATATTTGTGAATGAAGCTTGTGAAAATGGCTAAATGTCTATGAACTATTGAGGAAGTGACATAATAATCTAGCATTTGGAATATAAGAACAAATGCTTTGTATTGTCACTAGTAAAGCAATGAGATAATTGTTTAATTTTTTAGCTAAATTATGTTGTATATTATACTATGTGATGGTTATGGCTAATGAATGATATTTTGGCCTTACTTTGTTATGTGTGAAAAGTAAGCCACTAAGTGCTTATGTGAATAAGAGCTAGTGAGAAATTGTATGAACCCAAATGTGATTTTTGGCTTAAATGTCATACATAATATTATTGGATTGAATGTTATTGATTTGAATGTTGTATGTGACATTATGACATAATTACATGATTACAAGACTTTGTGGAAAGTTATGGAGATTGACTTGACACCTTATATTCAAAGTTATACGAAATGATGTAAGGTAAGGGGAGGCATAAAGTTAGGATACATGTAGTTATGATGGTTTGGAGCAATAAGGAGGCACCTTTTATGCCTCCATGTCATTTAATAGTTGTTTAAATACTTATATTGTATTTATAATTGAATTATATGACTGAATTATATTTTTTCTAAATGTTATTAATACAGTATACAAAATGAGTTAATGAGAAATATTTTTTGGCAAGAAATGAGTTTTGATATATGTTTTGCATATAAATGTTCTCTTGATTAAAACTAATTAGAAAATTATGTGATAATTATCTCACCAAGTAATTTATTACTCACTTTACTTATTGATATATCTTTTAGATACTCTAGACCTAGATAGCACTCACTAAGATCTCTAACACATGGTGGTGTACATATAAGACTACATTTGGTTAGTATAAGCTTGAGCTTCATAAATCCCATGATAGTCTTAGAATTAGTAGCAGTAGCTATACCATTAACAACAGTTTATGATGAGTTGCCACCATTTTTCCTAACCTTTGAGGATCTTGACTTTAATGACCTTGATATACATACAGTCAATAGTTAGTCTAGATTAATAACTATTATCTTCATCTATTTTTAAATATTTGCTTTTAAAACTTTAATTTGTATAATTATGGTCTGACTATCTTTTCTTGATCTATATAATTATTTTAATACTCTAATAATTAGATTATTGCATGGCTTAAGTAACTTTTCAGAGAACTACTTTATATATATAGTGCATGTCTTTATAATTACATAGCATTGATATTATTTTGGTTACTTTATGTTTTTTGCAAAAATGATTTTGTGATAAATAACAAGTTAGATCACACATTTTCTTTTCAAGAGGAAAAGAAAGGAAAAATGATTTTCATCTTTACAAAATAAACACGAATATTTTCTAAAAAATCTTCTAAGTATTTTTTTTTCTAAATATTCCTCAGATAGTATCAATAAGGTTTCAAACCAAAATTATTTTTGATTTGTTTTCAATATTTAATGTTAGCTCTCCAATGAATTTTAAATTAGAATAAGATCTTCTAATTTTTTTGAATTTTTCTAACCTAATCATATTCTAGTGTATTCATTTCAAGGTTTTAATTTTTGTAATAAATCCACTACTTAATTTTCAAAAAGTTTTCTTCGAAAACATCTTTTTGATTTCCTAATGAAAATTTCAAGAAAATGTTATTTAAACAAGTTTCATAAATCTTTTCTTTATGCCCTTTAATCTTGTCTCACGTACTATTTCCTTTGAAAATAGTTTCTTAAAAATTTGTTTGTTTAAGAATTTACTGCAAGTACATATTTCTTTAAAATTATTTCACTAGCATTTTCTATTTTTTCAAAGTCATTATGTTCAAAAAAGAAAACTCCATCTATTGACTTGGATCTTGACTCTAAATGAAGTTACTATATATCTAATTTTATAAATCTTTAGAAAGAAAGAAAAGATTTTGAACATTTCTAATTTTTTTAATAGTTTAGTTACTAAGAAATAAATTTTAAAAGATTGAAACTTTTCAATTGTGAATTTTATTTTGATTTAATAATGCATTTATAAAGGTTAACAAAAAATAATGAATCTTGTGTCTTTACATCATATATAATTTAGAAATAATTAATTTTATAAATTAGTTAATTTAAAGAAGTTTGTAAAGAACTATTTGATATCTTTGCATTGATCCCGATGATTCAAAAATTGGGTCGTGACACTTAAGGCCCTATGCATACTATTATTGGATTAAGTTAATTGTGAAAAGATTATTGGATTGATATAAAACACACTCATAACTTAGTCATTAGATCTATGTATGTAGCCGAACACAGTTAGATAATAAGAGTTACTTTTTAGAAATATAATTTAAATTATTTAATTTATAAAATAAAATTATATCAAGAATTTAATAGAGATAATATTTAATTTTTAGATATTTATTAGAGATATATTCCAAATCTAAAATTTTCAATAAATAAGTTTTAAATAAATCAAGGATATTTCACATATTAATTGAAAAATAATTTTAAATAAAAATATCTAATTATGAATACTTAAAATTTAAAAATTAGGAAATCTAGGATAAAATATTTCTAAATAGAAAAATTTGAATTAGCCATTAGCCATTAGCCAATTCTACACATGTTTTTCTTGTTAGAAAATTTGGACATAATTTCTTGTCCTAATCCCCCTCTATAAATAAGATATTAGGATTCTAATTTTCTAGAAAGAGTTTCAAACCTATAGAAATTTTGTCAATTTTAATAGAAAAGTTTTAAAAGTTAAGTGAGTAATTTATTTTCTAAATTGTTCTTAATGCTAAAAATTTTAATTTATTAGTTTTAAAGATTTTTTTATTTTTATTTTTTGTGAAATATGCAAGGGCTCACACCCTATGTATTCATTCTCGATATATAGTCTAAAAAATTTTATAAACAATAGTTTAAAAATCTTGTGTTGACATCTTATTTAAGAACACTAAATAACCTTTTTAACGTAATATATATATATATAATTATAAATGTTCGATCCTATTTAATTTCATGTGCTAGTAGTATTTTAGAAAAAATAATTAGAAATTTTAAAGGAATATAAATGCATGTTTGAATATATTTTTATTTTTTATTTTTAAAAATGATTTTTAAAAATTGTTTTTTTTTAAAAAATTATTTTTAAATTAAAAATAATGAATAAATGATATTTGATAGAAAAATAAGTAAAATTTTCATTCATTTATAAAATTGCTATGAAAAGATGCGTTCAAAAAATATTTAAAACTTGTTTTTTTATTTTTAAAATAAGAATTTTAGAAATAATTTTTAAAAATGATTTATCAAATAAAATTTTTATTTTTTTAAAAAATAAAAAAATATTTTAAAAATAGTAAATGAAAATAAAACCTAAAATTTTAAAATCCATTCTTTAACTGAATCTATTTTAAAAACTATTTTTCTAATTGGTTTCAAGATCTCATTCCTCCTACTTTCTGTTTATTTGGTGCTGATCTTCTAGCTACCGCCGGCCGGCTCATCCCTTTTCCATATTTCCCCCTGAAAAACTTCAGCTAACTGCCAACCGATCTCCTAATTCATCTTGGCTCCGTTGTAGCTGTATTGCTCTAGCAGATTCAAATAGCCAACTGTAGCTGCTCTCCCCACAACCCCAGCTAGTTTTCGCCAGGCTTGCTTCCTGCCTAGCCAGAAGCTCCTCACAGTTTTGCCGAACTGCTGCCGTCGTTGCCAAAGCTTCAAATAGATGCTGCTCTGCTCGATTTTGCTCTATAAAATTTAGGACTAGTTGAATGCTGCATAAATCTTTCAAGAATGAATATATCTATCTCTTATTTTGTCTTTTGTTTATAATATATTCTTCATCGAAATGTATTTTCAAGGCTGCTTTGTGAAACGCATTGGACCTTTGGATAAGCAAAATTAGCAGTAAAAAAAACTCTAATTAGGGGAGCGCCCGTTTGTTCGTTACCGAAGCATAAATTTAAAATATAGTAGTGAAAGGCTAGGATACCCTAATACTATTCTTAGGGAAGCCCCTTCAGGTAAAACAAAGAACAAGAGCCATGGAATTAAAACTGGAATCAAAGGAGATGGAAATTTAATGATTGGAAAGAGTTACCAAAAACTGATACACGGTCCTCGTGAATTAATTAAAAAATTTGCTATCAAATCCATAAAAGCAAAATTGATACTGACAGGTGCTGATGAAACAGAGTTGCTCGTTGACATGTAAGGCCAAAATTTTGGTTTTATTCAGCACGAAAAATGTAAATTAAAATTAAAATGCCGTTTATTTTATAAAAAAAAATTCTTTTGTATAAAAATATTATTTCTTTATATTAATAAAAGAGTAACATATTATTTATATTTATAATTAAAAAAATAATATTTAAAATCATAGTGACAAAAGAAGGCAAATTCCTCTTTAAAAAAGAAAGTTTTATTTTCTCAAATTTTTTATATTTGATATTAAATAAATAAGATATTTTTATTTATTAATATTTGTAACTATATTTTATAGAAAATTATTTTTATTAAAATAAATATAGTTTAATAATAAATATAATATTTAATTTTTTATTTATAAAGATGATAACTTCTAACTATTGTATCCCTTGAAATTCATAACTAGTATTATTAGTTTTTTTATTTTTACTTTTATTATAATTATATACCCTTTCCTTTACTCATAACATTAAAATAAATAGTGAAAAACAAAAAAAGCTTATATTTGACATTGCTAAAGTAGAATTTAATAATTTACTTTAATATTTTTCAATTATTTTAAAATAAAAGTGAATACAGTGATGAATAATTATAGAAAAAACTAAAATAAAGGACTAATAATATTAGTTATGAATTTTAAAAATTATAATGATCACCACTTTTACAAATAAAGGATCAAATATCGTACTTACTCAATAATTAATAAAATAATAAATCAAATAAGTAAATTATTAAAATGGCAGTTAATAATACAAAAGAAAATTTTATTTAATAAAAAAAAGAAAACTACATTTTACTCACTCATGATTTCATTGATTTTCATTGATTTTCATTTAATTCACTTATACCTATTTGAAAGGCCACCTTACTTTTTTGTAGATATTTAATATTTAAAACAAAGATAACAAAAATTAAATCATTGACCTTTTTAGTCTAAAAGGCTTTTTGACTATATTAAATGCAACTTTTTCAAAAGCTTAAACTATTAAAAAAATATTCAGAATTAATTTTATTATTACTCTAACATATTTTGTCCACTTAAACTTTTTCCATCCAAATTTGAACTTCCATAATAGATGAATTAAGCAAAATTAGAAGAAATCATATGTGGATAAAAATATATATTTTTATATTTATGTGAATTGATATTAAGAATTCTTAATAGGAACTAAAAAAAATATTCTCTTCTTATTTTAATAATTCACTTAACTTACTTGTTATAGGATATTTCATTGAAAATTGAATAAAAAAATTTAGGTAGGCAAAATATTAACACTAGAAAAAATAGGTGAACAAATTTTGATGCTTAAAAATACAAGTGTGTTAATGAAAATAAATAAAATCACAAATATGCAAAGAATAATTTACCTATTAAAAAATATGTTAAAATTTGCTTTTATTTTCTCTAATAATTAATGAAATTATGATAATCTTCTTATATTTTAAAAACTTACTCAATTTTTTATTATAATAAACGGTTACTACATTTAAATCAAAATTTTAATTATCTATCAATGAAATTATGAAAGAATGATGAATATATAATTCAAATAAACAATTGACGATATGGAATATTTTAAATATTTTATAATTAAAGAAATGTTTTAATTCAATTTAGACAATTAAAATATGATAATTGAAAATGAAAAAAATTAATATAAGTATATTTGTCTCAATTAATCCCAAAAATATATTTAATTACAAAATATTTAAAATACCTTATATTCTTTTATTTGAACTGTATATTCATCTTTTCCTCATTTTATTGATAAAATTTTTAAATTTAATTTCAAGCGTAACATTTTATAATGTTTTAAAGGAGGTCTTAGAGAGATATCTCATGAGAGTATCCTTCTCATGTTATTTTGTTATAATTTTGAGCGGTAATTTAATATATATGTATATATATATCATAAAAAATATCTTATGTAAAAATAAAATAGTTTTCACAAAATAAATTAAAAAGTAAACGTCTACGCATTTAAGTTAAAATGAGATCATTCTAATTGACTAACACAAATGAGATTATTATTTATATTTGTTATACTTTGACATGGAATGAAAAAAATGAATTATAGTTGTTTATAATTATTTATTTTGTATTTATTGAATGTGTAAAGTTATTTTTTAAAATGAAATAATTTATTATATGATAAAATTAACCACTGTTACTTTAAATGATAAAATTTAATAATAAATTACTGTAAAATAAATGCTTTCAAATAAGATAATTATTTATTATTTAGATCATATAAAATTATTTTTTAAATTAATGTTAAATTATCATGTATAATTAATATACTTAATAAAATAGTTTATGACACTTCATTATCCTTTGTTCAACTTTATCTATTTTATTCGGGTTCTAAGTAAATAAGGGGTGCTCAGCTACTCAATTTGGAGAGCAACGAAAATAAAAATACAACTCTTGAAGGGCTTTGGTGTGAAATCTGTTATAAGTAAAAAAAAAATTGTCCTTATTTTAACAGGATTGAATAAATGTCACTCATTCATTGACTGTTAATAAGGGTGTTAGGGCATTGTAATCCAAACTAATATAATGATATGTACGAGAATATTATTATTATTATTATTCAAACTCATTAAATTATTTTTATTTTTTTTATTCAATCAAATAAAAATAATAATTTATATATATATTTTTCTTTTTAAATTAAATATAAAAAATTATTCTCTATTTCATTTTTTTTACTTTATTTCTTTTACAATCAAGCGAAGCTGCTGGGAAGTTTCGCCTCAGTTCCCTACTTTTCTTGGAATATTCCTCAGCCACTCGTTCGTGGGAGATATTTTGCTTCCCTTTGCTTATTCCCTTTGCAAGTCTTCTCTAAGTCCACCCCTTGCCTTCTTTTTCTGTCTACATAATTAGAAAGTGCATGGGCAGCGGGGGCTGCATCATCTCATTCTTCTGGCTCTCTCTATCTCCCTCAGTTTTCTCGCGCTGATCTTCTTCCTGCTACCCAGTTCATCTCTTTTCCCGATCTTCGATCCCCTGAACAACTTCAGCAAACCACCGACCAATCACCCAGTTTATCTTAGCTGTACTGCTCCAGCTGGTGCTTACCGCCAGCCGCACCTGCTCTTCCCGCCCAACCCTAGCTAGATTTTGCCAGGCTTGCTTCGTGCGCAGCCAGAGCTTCGACGGGCTTGGGCGAACCACCCCCAAGCTCCACCCAGCTTTGCCAGACCGCTGCTGGCGCCAGGCTGGCGCTGCCAAAGCTTCAAACCGATGCTGCTCTGCTCGATCCCTCGACCCATTGAGCTTCTTTCTCCGTTGAAGACAAAGCCGAAGCCTTCGCCTTCCTGCCCGTTTGTAGTTGCGATGGAGTGGGTTGAAAGGTAAGCACCTTCTTTTGTGAAGTTGGCTTCTGCGTGGTGGGTTTGTGCGGGTCTTTCTGTTTGGGTAAAAGAAACAAATGAATTAAGAACAAAATTTCTTTAAGTGCGCAGAGTCTATGAGGTGTCATCAAACAAAGTAAATTAGTGTGTGAGGGGAATTTGTGAGCCGTTATGATAAAGTGAAGGATGCGGGCTGCTTGGAATGAACAACATCAACGTGTTAATCTAACTTATAATTTATTAATTTTATTAATATATTATAAATTAATTTTTAAAATTATTTTTCATATTAATTTATTAAAAAATAAGTTTTAAATTAATAAATTATATTAAGTAATTTATATATTATTATTTTTTCAAAATTTTAAATTTTTTAAATTTATTTTTATTTTTATTAATTTATAATTTATGTCAAATTTATTCTTATATTTTAAATAATTATAATTTTGTTATAAATAATAATAAAATAAAAATTATATAAATAAATATCTAAATTTACAAAATAGAATTAATTAAATATTAAGTATTATATTTTTATTTTAAATATTTTAATTATATTAATATAATTTGATCTTTACATAAATATGAATTATTTTAATTTATATTTCTATTTTTATAAATATATTCTTTTATATTATTTTTTAATTTCATCTGGTTTAACAATGAATTATTTTGTAAAATATTTCTTATACAATTAGTTAATTTATTAATTATTAGTTAGTTTATTAACTTTTGGTTAATTTATCATTTACTTGAATGGCCAAATTTTGGTTTATTGTAATGTTCTATTAATGGGAACAAAAGCAATATATCTAAATACATGTAAATAAGAAAATATAAAATCTATATATCAAGTACATATTTAAGTTAATAATAAAAAATATTCATAAATCAGAAGATTATACTACTAATTTTGTTAGAAATGAATTCAAAGAAATTCAACTTGGGAAAGTAAGATAGGGAGTTGCGCTAAGTAGATTATATTTATAAATGGATTTTAAAGGTAAATAAAACAATTATTTTATTATTTTAGGAGTTTAAGAAGTTTGGAAAATTCATCGTGCCATCCTGGAGCTTGGAGGCAGTTGGTATAAGCTCCCGCAGCTTACAAACGGTAAGTGAAGCTCGTAAATTTACTGGGAAATGCATGTTTGTTTTTATACATTGTGTATGTAATTGTGAATGTATGATAAATGCTTCGTTGTGTCATTTCTACGTGATTGGATAATTGATGTATGAAATAATGTGTTGCTGGTGTAGAAAGAAGGTTATACTTAAAAGTGTATGGTTGGGTTTGATGTGGGAATAATTAATGTGCGAAAACACAGTTATTTATGAAATTTAGAAGTTTAGGGAGATAAAACAAAAGGAAGAGAGATTTTATAAGATAAAATATACACATTGTTTGGCAATTGATTTATAGTTATTCTAAGAAGGAAAATAATAATAATTATGGTTTACGGAAGAAAATATAAAAAATTTGAAAATAAGGAAAATTGTAAAAAATGTAACACCCGAGAATTAATTCTATATAGTTAAATATTAAAAGTTTAAAAGAAATTATACGTATCCAAGAAATTATAATCTAAAAGGGATGAATCCATCAATATTAAATAACGTGTGTAACAGGGAAAAAATGAATATTGAAGAAATTAGAAGTTTAGAGAAAGAAAAAAATTGCCATGAAGCCAAGCATATAAATATATTTTGTTTGAAAATAATTTATAGATATTAATAATAGTTAAACTAAAATTTAGAAAAGAATTATTGACATAAATTGAAATATATAAATAACAAATCCAAGAATTTATCCATCAATGTTAATTAATGAAATCCAAGGAAAATTCAGGGCGGGTTCAATGATAACTAGTGTGATCTTGATTAAGCTCAGAAGAAGTTTGAAATATGTATATCCTAACGATCCAGGATAAGATGTGATAAAATCAATAATATTTGGAATAAAGTAATAAACTATATGGGAACTATCTTTGCGATATAGATATAAATTAAACGAACTGCTGAAAGTGTATAGTTACCCTAAATTTGGGACTGGACGTTGTTGTTGGACATTGGACAAAGAAATGAAAGACAAATAATAGAAAGTAGTAATTAGTTTTAATAATATTTAGAATCTAAAGAAATCTTTGGGTAAAGTGGCCACTGCATTGTATAAGGCTGTGCTAAACCAGCCTCTACGTATATTTAGCATGTTAACTTATTAAAAAAAGATAAATTTTGATTTAATAAATTACTCTATATAACTTATAACTGATAATTTATAATTTATCAATTCCTTTTCATATTTATCCTTCTCTTTAATTAATCAATAATATATGCCTTAATTATATTCTAAGTAATTATATTCTTATTTCTAATAATAAATAACATGTACATAATTATATAATGGTAAAAATATAATTAATTAAATTTTTAGTAATTATATTTTTATTTTAAATATATTTATTTTATTAATATAATTTAATCTCAAAATAAATATAAATTAATTTAATTCACATATTTATTTATATTAACATATCTTTTTTATTATATTATATTTTTAAATTAGTTCAATAATTAATTTTATTAAACACTTCTAATGCAATCAATTAACTTATTAGTTTTCATTATAAGTTATAAATTAGTTTATTAGCTATCGATTATAAGTTATAAATTAATTTATTAGCTACTTGTGCTAAATATAACCTAAGTTTTATTTTACGTAATAAATAAATTAACTTATAATTTATTAATTTAATCAATAAGTTTAAACTAATTTCTAGAGTTTCATGTACTAATTTATTAAAAAAAAATTTAATTTAATAAGTTATCTTCATGACTCTTCGTAGCTTATAAGCTATTATTTTTTTTAATTTTTTTAAATCTAATATTTTTTTATTAATTTGCAATCCATACCTTTTATTAATATAAATCATTTTAATTTATACATATCTATTTATATTAATATGTCATTTATGTTATTTTGTAATTTCAATTAATTCAATAACTAATTTTACAAAATACTTTTTATATAATTAGTTAATTTATTACTTATTAATTAATTTATTAATTATTAATTAGTTTATCAGTTATTAATTAATTTACATAAGCTATTTACATGAAATAGAGCCCTAAAGTGCTCTAAGCCCTATAAGTTTGAATTATTATTTTTCTAGGTAGGCGATAGGGCAGATCTTGCACACTCTAACGCCCATGGCAATAGACATGTTCCCACGAGAGAGAAGCCATGAATATATTGAAGTTGAGAATGAAAATGAGGAGGAACGCATGTTGTATACTTACAAAGTTGGTAGCGTTTACTTGTGTAACTAATTCTAACCTTTGTAGTGGATGAGGGAGTTTGTGAGAAATGCATGAAACCTCTGTTTGTGATCTCTAGAGTAGCATGTGATATATTATGTATGCGAGATAATGTTGAGATGAGATGTATGCCTTGTTAACGAAATAATCTGATATAATCTATCAGTGTGAATCGTGCTAGTGATAAATAGATTTGAATTCTGCACTGATGATGATAAACTGCTTCACATTTGTTATGAAAAGACCCAATGAAGGGAGAATATTGTGAAATAAAAAGATAATCATGTATTGCATATGTAACTTGGTAGCATTCTTTGAGCTAGTATGAAAAGCATGGTCTACATGGCGAGATTTTGAATTGAAAATGCTCAAGTGATAAAAGAAATTTGATTTGTGATAGGGCTAACCCCATATTAGGAGAGATAGTTACGAGTGAATAAAGAGAAAAGAATGGAGGAGAGAGAAATAAGATTAGATGGAAGTTATAAGGGAAAATAAGAGAACCCACACATGGTGCCATACATCTCCATACATATTTGTACATAACTTAGAAGGCTAGGAACACTTTTACATGCTTCTTCTTTCTATACAGAATACATATTGGTTTGATAATGAATGTCTAAATAATGCTTGCCTTGTATGATAAACTGATTGATAAAATTAATAGGTTAAGAGGGGATGAATTGGCTATAATAAAAAATTAACAATTAAAATTTATAATAATATTTTGTGCAAAAACCTTAAAGTTCAGATGAGAAATTCTTGGAATTTTGATAAAAATATTATTTTGAAAATATGAAATATTTCAAAAAAATTATGTATTTCTTTTAAAAAAAAGAACTTCTTCAAGAGAAAATAGAAATAAAACAGTGTGATTATTTTTCTTGAATGTGTGTGTGTGTGTGTGTATGAAGTATGTGAAATAACACAAGCCAAATAAATGAGTAGAAAAGAAGAATGAATATTAAGAATTTTTATAAAGAGTTGATGGTCCGAAAAGAATACATTTTGGATCTATTTCTCTCTTTTCAAACTATCAAATATCACTTGAGATATTTATTCACTTTTTTTCAAGTTACAATATTTAATTTTATAAGATTCACCTAATCTTTATTAGGATTTTTAGTATCATGTAACTTTATAAGATCTTCCCAATTTTTACTAAAATTTTAGGGACCACTTAACTTTACAAGATCTTACCAATTTATATTAGTATTTCAAGCACCATTTGGCTTTATAGAATTTTTTCAATCTTTATTAGGATTTCAATTTCCACTTAACTTTACAAGTATCACTTGAGGTATCCAATAACTTTTTATCAAGTTACAACACTTAACTTACCTAATCTTTACTACGATTTTTACCACCATTTAACTTTACAAGATCTTCATCTTCCTAATCTCTATTAGAATTTCAATCACTACCTAATTTTATAAGATCTTACCAATGACCAATCTATATTAAGATTTCAAGCATCACTTAGCTTTACAAGATTTTTTTCAATCTTTATTGGGATTTCAATCTCCACTTAATTTTACAAGATCTCACTAATCTATATTAAGATTTCCAACAATAATTAAAAAGGATTTTTCTCACAATCTCACAAGGAGATTTTATAATTTTTCATTCAATAATACTCTAAGAATCGATTACAAGTTTTGGATCTAGAGTGAGAAAAAGAGAGCTTTAATTTTGTAAGATGAAAGCAAGAGAGAATTTACAAATTATAGTGCAATTACTTAGAAAAAATGTTTTATTTTTAAAGGAATGTATTCTATTTATAAAAAAAAATTAATGAAGACATTTTGACTTCAAGTCGCCTTTTCTTTGGCTCTAAGTCATAAAATGCTTCCAAGTTTGAAATTTCAAATTTTAACTCTAAGTCACTTTTGACCTCAAACTTGAAATTTGAATTTTGGCTCCAACTAAAATTCTGGCTTACTTAAGAAGTTGTCTCTTTTTGACCCGTGTGCTAAAAATAACCTATATGTGTCATAGGAGACAAAATGTAATCACTTTTTACTTAAAATAATTTTTTTTGAGATAGGAACTTGGTTGCTATTTTGTTGTGAGTTGAGTTTTACCTTAAATTTCAATCTAGCTGTCTAATCTTGTAAGTGTGTTGTATTCCACTATTTTATAGTTATAGAATGATACAACAACTTTATATTTTATTTTGGTTTTAACACAAGGCACATTAATTTGAATTTGAAATTCCCTTTACTTTTTGAATTTTCCATTCTTTGATAATCAAAGGTGCCACAAAATGACTTTTGAATATTAACCATCAGATTGTAGTACTTAACCTTTGAAATATATAATTTAAAATTGTAGTTAATAAATTTTTTTCTTGAAAAGTAAGTTTGACATTTTCAAAATAAAAGCCAATGGAAAAGTTCAATAATATTTTATCATATGAGGAAATACACTTTTATGAAGTAAATTGGACTTGGTAATTTTGAAGTACGATGGCACAAGGTCCATTTAAAATATTTGATAAGTTTATGTTTAATAAATCAATAATTTCATGCCCAAATAAGTTGACTTGAATAAAAAATCCAAATCCCAACTTTAATAAAATAAAAGCTCAAAGTGTTATTTAATCGAATTTTAATTTCCATTTAGTTCCTCACTCGTATGAATTGTTGTATTTACGGTGCATTACCAGTATGGTTGAACGTGTGCTATAAATATCATTGGTGTGCAGTATGTGCGGAATGATTGCTATGGGGTGTGGTACATATCCGGTATATTTATGCATATTTGTGTATAATTACTGCATGTATGTCATTGTAGATTTAGCGATTTTGCTCAGAGTCGATGGTTGGATTCATCCTTTCACTATTATAGTACGAACGGTCACTTCTCAAAGAAAGTCATGGATACTAGAATTAAAAACACAGTCTGATGCTACGGCTGTGTGATAAGCGCAATTAGGACAGTTACTGAGTCAGTCATAATCTTCCCTCTCATATTAGGTGGGATCGATGCACTAGGAATATGTAGTTAGTTGTGTATGGTTTGGGGGGGGGGGGGAGGGGGTTAATATGTTTTATGTACTGTTACTCTTTGTTGAAGGGGGAAAAAAATTACACCTAATTTCGTTGATCATTAAAAGAATAGTGAAGTTGCTGGTGGCAACTGACAGTTGAATTGTTTCCACTTTGGTCACGAGTTTCGGAAGCTTGTGACAACTTCTCTTTCCTTTCTCTCCAAACAATCCATTAAAGTTTCAATCAGATTTTGAAAAATACATCATGCATTGTTCATTTAATATTAACTGTGAAGCTACCGAAAATCTTCATTTACTCTTATTATTTACTTAAATTACTCTCTTCGGCTTCACCACCCATTTCACACAACCAAGACACTTGTTTTGGTTAAACAAAAAGTTCTACAATTGTAGAACCATTGCCATTTACAACTATAATCTAATGATGCTGACTAATGTAAGGGAAATCAATTTTAGTCATTATTCACTTATTTTTGCTCTGCACTTTGAGTATGTAGTGATTCTCCAAGGATAAAAGACGGGAAAGAAAGGATGGACATCATCGCTGCAGTTGCAGCAAAAATTACCGAAATCACAGTTGTATTCCTTGGGCGTCAATTTGGTTACGTAATGTTCTACAAGAGAAAGGTAGACAAGCTCAAAACCCAGCTTCAAAGGTTGGAAGAAGCCAAAGATGAAGTGCAACACTCGGTTGAAGATGCTAAGAGGAACGGCGAAGAGATTAAAGTAAAAGTCCAGCGGTGGTTGACTAAGGCGGCCGAAAAAATTGCAGAGGGGAACAGTTTCTGCGACCATGCCCATGCAAACTGCAGATGTGCTAATGTTTCCTTTCCAAATCCTTGGTTAAGGCGTAAACTTAGCAGAAAAGCCTTGAAGATGGTAAAAGCCATTTCTGAAACTTTAGCAGAACAATTAGAGTTCGGTGATAAGGTGTCTTATCCTGTAGCGACTTCGTCATTAATAGTGACTTCGAGAGCATATGCTGAAAGTTACAAGGCCTTAGAATCAAGAACTCTAATCATGGAGGAGATTAAGCAGAAATTAAAGGATGACGACGTGTACAAAGTTGGAGTTAGTGGGTTGGGTGGAGTGGGGAAGTCCACACTTGTCCAAGAATTTGCACGGCAAGCAACGCAAGACCGCTTATTTGATGTGGTAATTCTGATTTTAATGGACAGTCCTCCGGATATCGCAAAGATTCAAAGCCAAATTGCTGCAAGGTTAAGTTTGAAACTCGATGAGACAGAATTTGGCAGAGCCAGGAAGTTGTATGATAGAATAAAGAAAGAGAAGAGTGTTCTTATTATACTGGATGATGTTCGAGAAAAGCTCAACTTCACAGAAGTTGGAATTCCTTGTGGTGTTGATCATAGACGTTGTAAATTGTTGCTGACTTCGAGAAATGCTGATGTATTATTATCAAAGAACCAGATGGATCGTAAAAGTGTGTTTGAACTTCACATTTTGTCCCAAGAAGAAAGTTGGAGCCTGTTCGAGAAGATAGCAGGTGATACTGTGAAAAATAGCAGTTTCAAACCTACGGCTATTGAAGTAGCTAAAAGATGTGCTGGTTTGCCGCTTCTTATAGTCACAGTGGCTAACATGTTGAAAAACAAAGATTTACATGCTTGGAAGGATGCCCTAACGCAGCTGTCGAGATTTGATCACGAAGGATCATTGCATAAGAATGTTTACTCCATTTTTGAGTGGTGCTACAACAATTTGGAAAGTGAGGAGCTGAAAGCATTGTTCTTATTGTTTGGTTCTTCTACAAACCGTAATTGCATCAAAGATTTGTTGATTTCTGGATGGGGTTTGGGTTTGTTTAAAAATGTTAATACATTGGCAGCTGCAAGAAATCGACTTCACAAATTGATAGATGACCTCAAGGCCTTTAGTTTGTTGCATGAAGAAGAGAAAGATTGGGTTTCGATGCATGATATCACTTATGAAGCAGCAACAGTGATTGCCAATAGAATCCAACCTTTCTTTTCTGTTCAAAGCACGGGTGAATTAAAAGAATGGCCCACTGAGGAATACCTTAAAAGGTATCTTCGTATTTACTTGGATTGGTGTTATATCCATGGACTTCCTGATTACCTTGATTGTCCAGAAATGGAGGAACTTGTAATTAATAGTCGAGATAACTACTTAGAAGTGCCGGATCACTTTTTCACGCAGATGAGAGAACTCAAGGTTCTAGATTTGGGAGGATTGAATTGCATTCCATCCCCTCCTCCGTCTCTTCGTGTCTTGAAAAATCTTCGTGCTTTATATTTGTGTAAATGCATACTCGAAGACATAGCTATAGTGGCAGAACTCACGAGCTTGGAGATTCTTAGCCTTTATGGATCCGATATTCAAGAGCTGCCGAGAGAATTAGGGCAATTAATTCATTTGAAATTGCTTGACTTGACTGATTGTTCTGCATTGAGGATAATTCCAGCCAATCTCATATCAAGTTTAACACGATTGGAAGAGCTCTACATGGGCAATTGCTTTATTCCATGGGCGATGGAAGGAGGATTGAATCGAAGCAACAATGCAACCCTAGCTGAGCTAAGACATTTGCATATGCTAACAAGGTTAGAAATTGTTGTTCAAGATGTTTCGACTTTGCCAAGGGGTATGTTCATTTTTGAGAATCTGGAAAGATACGATATTATCATTGGTGATGCATGGAAATGGACGGTGAAACACAGAACTTCAAAGGCACTTCAGCTGAAGCTGAGTACAATAAATACTCAGTTCAATCATGCGGTGAATTTGTTGTCAAATTCGGTAGAAGAGTTGTTTTTGTCCGAGCTGAAAGGCATTAGGAGTGTCCTTTATGAATTAAATGGGGAGGGTTTTCAACAACTGAAGCATCTCCATATACAAAACAATGCTGAAATTCAATATATCATTAATTCAACAGAATTTAGGGTTCATCCTCATCAAGCCTTCCCCAAATTGGAATTTTTATTTCTTGAAAATCTACTGAATTTTGAGAAAATATGCCATGGTGCACTTCAAACGCAGGCCTTTACCAAACTAGAGGTTGTTAGAATCCGAGGATGTCATAGGATGCGCAATCTTTGCTCATATTCCATGGTTGAAAGCCTCTCCCAAATTCGCGAAATCAGAATTTCTAAATGTAAGTCCATGGCTGAAATCATAGTTGAAGAAGGAGAAGGAAATAACAATGAAGTTAACAAGATTAAGTTCCTCCACCTGCATACTCTTTCACTAAAAAGCTTACCTAAGCTCCTCAATTTCTATTCCAAGCCGTTGCATTCTATTGACAACAAGGATGGTCAATCCATTACATTTTTCAGTAAAACGGTATGACACTTCTAACTTGAGATAACTTTTTGATCGATAATGTTCAAGATTTTAAGGAACAATCCCTTTAGATTAAATCGATCGTTATAGATCAATGGACTATACGTTGAAATTTTGTAGTTTTGAGTGGATCATTAATTCATGAGTGATTGATTATTTTGTCAGACGGCCGTTAGTCTAAATTTAAAAGACATGCTGTGTGAACATTTTTGTTATTAGGACTAATGAAAATTACAGTTTCTTCTAAATTTGGGATTTGAAACCTCCTTAAATATCTTTGGTAATTTGATCCGCCGAACTTCCTCACAAGTCAAGTAGGTAACATTATTTGTAAGTTGCTGTCATGAGACTACAACTAATCACCAAAATGTAAACTAAGATTCTGATGAAACTTCCATTGTTGGCAGATTGAATTTCCAGACTTGCGGGTCTTGAGACTCACTGCAATCAATTTCATGAAAATATGGGATGACAAACTTTCAGCAGCACATTCTTGCACTCAAAATTTGACACGCTTGATAGTGGATAAATGTAATATGTTGAAAGCTCTTTTCCCATGTTCTGTGGCTAGAAGACTTGTGAAGCTTCAGCATCTGGAGATTAGTAGCTGCGAAATGCTAGAGCAGATATTTGCCCCTGAAGATCGGACAGACAACCTCCCTTCTGATATTAACCCTCACACTCTCTTTGACGAGGTGAGCACTTGATCCCTTGTATTTTTTATGTAGTGCATCCATTTTGTGAGCCTGTATCTTTTGTTTTAATGGTGAAATTGAACAAATAAAAAAAAAAAGAGAAATGGTGTATGATTTATAAATTGATAAAAGTTAAGAATAGATTATGTAATTACATAATTATCTTAAATTATATCTTTATTTTATTTAAATATTTTTATAATAAAAATAAATATATCATGTTTTATATAGAATGATACTTGTGTTAGAGTTATAACCAATAGGAGTGAATATGTAAAAAGTGAAAAAAAAATAATGGAATAAATAAAAAGAATTGTATGCGTTGTAAAATGATAAAAGCTAAAAATAGAACATGTAATTAATTAATTCAATTATTTAAATTATTTTTGTATGAAAAATAACATATATTATATTATATTTATACTACTTAGACCTATTAGCATTTGAGTTGTAAACAATAGCTGTGGATATAAAAAACTGCAATGAATGAAAAAAGAATAAAAAGACGGTTGATAATTTTACGAGTATAAAAGTTCTTTCACCTCTTCTTGTAGGTTTTATTTCCAAATTTAGAGACATTTATAATCACTGATACGGACAATTTGAAGTCAATATGGCCCAACAAAGTGGCTCCCCCTTCCTTTAGCAAATTGAGAGAAGTAATCATCAAATGCTGCAAGAAACTTTTGAATGTGTTTCCATATTACATGCTTGATAAATTACAGAGTCTGAAGAAATTGTCTGTTGACACCTGTGCTGAACTGGAAGTTGTATTTGATATTCAAAAGCTAAACACACAGACTGGAGATGGGAAATCAATTTGTTTGATAACTTTGTCTCTTATTAATCTGCCAAAGATGAAGCATGTATGGAGTGAAGATCCTCAACAAATCTTCAAGTTTCAAGAACTGAGCACAGTGACAGCTGTTGATTGTGAAAGCTTAAAACATGTCTTTCCACTTTCTGTGGCCCAAGGACTACTGAAACTTGAAGTCCTTGAGATAATGGATTGTGGAGTAGAAGAAATTGTAGCGAAGGATGAAGTGGTAGAGGCAGCTCCAAGGCTTTTTTTCCCAAAATTAACATCCTTAATACTTGTAAGATTGTCAAAACTTGGAGGTGTTTACCCTGGGAAGCATACCTTTGATTGTCCAAAATTGAGAAAATTACACGTCTTTCATTGTTCTAAGCTGGAAGTCTTCAATTCTCAGATTAATGAAAATGGCTCAGATGATCAGTATCATCCATTCCCAATCCAAAAGGTACAGATTAATTCTAGATACAATTCTAAATATATCAATATTAAAGTATATGATAGTATGGAACTTAGTCATTCTTTCAGAGGGTATATTCCAAAATTTTTTATTTTAGATTTTTTTCTCTTAAGATATTAAGGTTTAGCAAAAACAAAATTTTAGTTTCCATAAAAATCTTGATTATTTGTAAGTTATCTCTGTGTTTTCTTTCTAACTTTCACTTTGTGGCCTTAAATGATCTTGAGGGACATTGAAGCAATTCTGATTTGTTTCCTTCCTAAAATCAAAGCTCGCAATGCATAGTTTACTCCTATATAATTATTCTGAGAATTCCCAACTACTTAAAAAGGCATGGATAATGAATTAATTCTTCTTGGTTTTACAGGTCATTGCATCCCTAGAGGAATTGTCTCTAAGCAGTAGGGATGTTAGAACAATCTGGAATTGCCAATATCGTGATGATCTTTTCAATACAGTAAAATCACTTACCTTGTATTGGTATCATGATGAGTCGGTCCAATTTCCTTCCGATTTTGTTCTCAGATTCACCAATCTAGAAAAGCTTACTGCTAAGTCTGGCTCCTTCACAGAGATTTTCTCAAGTAAAAGCCCTAACACCGGTCAAGCTGATACGCCACTCATCATGCCGCTGAGGAAGCTAGGGCTTGCATATCTAGACAACCTCAAATGCATTTGCAAAGAAGGTTCTGTAATAAAACCAACTCTTCAGAATCTTGAAACCCTACAAGTGTATCACTGTTCAAGTTTGAAGAATATAGTTCCATCTTCAATACTGTTTCTGAACTTAGATACTTTAGAGGTGACAGAATGCGCAGGATTGGTAAATCTTTTTACTTCGTCAACGGCAAGAAGTTTGCTAAAGCTGAGGCAGATGACAATATATGAATGTGAAATGTTGGAGGAAATCACGGACAGCCAGGAGGATGGTGATGCTAGTGAGATTGTTTTCCTGAAATTGAAGAATTTGAACCTTGTAAAGTTACCAAGGCTCAAGTGCTTTTGCAAGGGAAATTATGAACTTAAATTTCCTTTGTTAGAAGAACTTTGGGTGAAAGAATGCCCCAAGATGGAGACTTTCTCCGAGGGATTCTTGAGAACTCCAAGTCTCAGAAGAGTATTTATCAAAAAGGAAATAGAAGGATGGCATTGGGAGGGAGACCTCAATGCTACTATAAGAAAAATTTTTCGACAAACGGTACGCACATGCATCATTCAGGCTTTATTTACTCTTTGAAAGATATTTTGAAAAAAAAATCCCATTTACACACACGCGAGCGGGGGTTGTGTGTAGGGATGCCACATGTTTTTATAATTATGATTAAAAAAATGTTTAAAGTTATGATAATAAAGGAAAATAACTTTTTGTTTTTTTAAAAAATAATTTTTCATCAACTCTTTTATATTTAACATTGAATATACAGGCCATTTTCTATTCCTTTAATATTTTATAATTATATTCTTATAAAAGATATTTTTTGCTAAAATAAACAAAACTTTAAATTTCTTATCTCCACTTGGAATTCAAACTTCAGATTTCATTAGCTTGAAAATTATATTTGTGGGGACAATATACATGCACACATATATGAATATGTATTTAAATAAGTTAAAAATAATTATTAAATTATAATAAAATATTTGTCTATTGGGGCAATTGCTCCCAATGCAATGCAAGCGCACCCCTTTCCTCAGTTTCATGTTAAATATAGTTTGTTACACCTTAAAGTCTTCAAATTTATAAATTCTATGTGTTTGTATGACATGCAGACGCGAGAAAATGGTGATTCTCTACAAAATTTAAATGTCGAAGGTGCTAGTTCTTCAGTGGCATCCCCTGGTTGACTGGGGAGAAGACTTACTTTCCCGGTGGAAATATTTGGGGTCCAAGACATTATGATTTTAATGTCTAAATTTGCGAATTATGACTTTCAGATGATGCTGTTAAGGTTGTAAGAGATGTCTGAGGGTGCAGTGAGAACCATAAAATTAATTTCATATTATAATTTATAGTTCAATTTTAAATCAGGTTTCTTTGTGCATGTATATGTGTAGATGATGGTATATTGTACCAAAATGTATGATAAGTACAGTGATCCTATTAGCTGGCAATGATTTTATTTTCATATTTATACAATTGGCTTATGGAGCTTTGAACTGCTGTAATGAGTATTTAACTAGCTTTACTTGTTCTCCACGTTTATAAATTGGAGTATTTCATTATAATTTATTTCAGTTGTTTGGTAAGGATATTGGAAGCAATATGGAAAAAAAGTAGTATGGAAAAAAATATTACTGGAATGTGATGATTTCTATTATAATTAATTAATGTAAATACTATACAAATTCAAATTGGGATAAAAGGTCATTCAACACATATTGGCAGTAGTATGTAAGGTGAGTTCCTTGAAAGTGGATTATTACACATTAAAGTTCAATTTCAAGGTAGAATTCTTGAAACTTATACACTTGGCATCAAAAGAAAAAGATCAGATCACATCCAAGTAAGGTTTTACCTTACCATAAAAAATTAGGAGGCAAATTTACTTTAAGATAAGATTAAAATTTTAATAAAAGTTAAAAAATTAATAATATCCTTCTATCATGAGAATAAGAAAATATAAGACCATGTAAAATGACAAGTTGGATGCTACATAAGTATCTCTGTTGAAAATCCCAATGAACTTAGCCTATCAATAACATTATAAATTTTTGAAAAGTTAAAGAATAAATTTATTTTAAATAGAATATAGAAGATTAGATTGAAACTTTAGTAAATATTAAAAAAACTAAATATCTCGTTGGAAAAAAATTAGTTTAAGATTCGCAAAAGTTGAGTTATGGTATATAGTGTACTTGACAGTTTAAAGGAGAAGATAATATATGGTTAGAGAAAGACTCCATTTCCCTTTCTTAGATTATTAAACTCTAATTCCTCAAATTAGATATGTTTAATTCCCTAACAGGTTTGCTAGTTATAAACTTCCAAACAAGGACATTAAATTCCTTTCCTGTTTCTTCCTAGTATTCACATCACTACCATTTTTTTTTAAATATTCTTTATAAAAATATACTTATAAATTATTAAAATGATTAAAAATAATTGATATATTCAATTTTAATTATCATAAATTTGATGAATGATAATTTCACTACAAAAAATAAAGTTTTTAGCGACAAGTAATTTTTTTGTCATTGAGCATCAAATTAGTGACAAGGTCAATTTATTGTCACAAAATAATTTTCACTTACAAATTTTGTTTCTCGTCACTGTATCTGTCGTTGAAAAATACAAATGTGACCATACACGGAAAATAAAAAATGGTCGTCAACAATTTAATTTTAATGGCATATCAGTTTCGTCACTGAAAAGTTTTTTGTGACAAAATTTATTCATTGTCATTAAAAGTTTAAACTTGAAAAAAAAATCAAATAAAAGCTCAGACGACGCACTCAAAGAAAATTTGGAGATTTTTACACATTCCTTCCAATTCATCGCATGCCATCTCTCTTCTGTCACATTCGATCTCTCTCGGTTGTTGATGCCGCTGGATTTTCGGCCGCAGGGCAGAGCAAGTTCGGTCACAAATCAACTCGAGTGAGGAGACAAGGAACAATCGCCAGAGTTACGATTTTCTTAATCCGGAATCTGAAAATATTACGTGCAAGACTCAAGAAAACTTGACTTGGTGATGCTATTGGGTATCGTGTATAATCTAATAACTCTTAGACATAATTGATTTGAGTTGCAAACCAAGTGTTTCGTAAGATACCTCGTTGATGACTTAAAAGATGCTCGTTCACTTCATCCATGTCAAGAAATATCCTATTTTCACACATAGGTCAAGGACATCTAATCTTTCCCCAAGGTATAAAGGTTGAGTCATTCTTCAATGCCATAACGCTCAAACCTTTTTCTCCTGGTAGTCGTCTGGTGTACATCCAACCTTGGCTAGATAGCCTCTTGTCCATCTCTAAATTTATCTCAAGATACAGCAGAAATTTCATGCATACATACATCAGTCATGGGTAATTAATCCCAGAATGCACAATATCTTGTGGTCTTTCTAAATTCTGGCTGGAGCTCTGATGGGTCTAACATTAAGGTCTATAGTATAAAGGCCTAATTCATTGTATTAACACGTCATCTTCTCATTACTATGAAGTTATCTACCCTTGTATATGCAATCCTACAAGTCTAATACTATTAGCACCCTAAAAATACTTTAATGCACTTCAAATAATACTCATAAATATATACAACTCACTAGTCGCGACTAAACTTGAAAGCAAATCAAACCAATGTTTAATGGAATTACAAAAAGCACCTGCAGAAGAAAATTAGAGGAATTGCTGAAAGAATTAGACAAGACCTGCAATTTAGAACCAGAGAATAATTAGCCAAACATGATGATAATTCATTCTGTTAATATCCAAGCAATGAAATAACACTGACAGCACTCACAACCAGAAAATGAATAGCCAGACAGTGAAATAATATCGAAAGCACTCACAACTTGAAGATAAAACCGTAAAACTGGTTTAATTTGATATTTGTATAAGACACGGCAGAGCATGCAGTCTTTCAGTTGCTCCATCTGATAATCACCATTTAAACACTACACACAAAACATCTTGTATATTTATACAAGTTGTAATCCTGTAGAACTTAGATCTTTGAGTGCAAGTTTAGTTTCGAGTTTAGTTTCATCCAAATTGCAAATAAACATTATAAAAAAAACATTACTCAAAACTAATGGACGTTTGAGAAACATTAATCATATAGTCCATGCAATAAAAAAAAAAAACTACAAAAGAAAAAACAAAGATTTCATCACACAGGGCTTTCCATGAATCTCTCTACCCCATGCATGTAGTGGTCCACTAGAGTCAGACCCGTAAGGGTTATATGTGGCTAAATCAAGCATTGCTCTGCGGCAGCAAAAGATCTCCGACTTAGCATAATGCGGCATATATACAAAAGTAAATGTGTATGCCTCTCTAAGTTATAATGCTAGAAAATATATAAATTCTGGAGGATGAAATCCAGTGTCATTATACCCAAACAGGAAGCAGTAAACCTCGCCAAACCAATATGGAATCACAAGTGTCAGCAGTCAAGTGGTTTCCTAGTTTGAATCACATTCACAAGTGGCGGATGAACATACAAGTCATTCTTAAAATATCAGTTAAATAAGATGATAAGCCTACTTAGTTCCTTATATCAGCCAGAACACCAAAACACTTGTCGAACCCCAAAACATCCTGATGTGCCACTTATTACATCACATTTAATCATTGAAAGTCCAATTTAGGCCACATGGCCTTCAGCTTCCCATCAACCGTAAGTTACAATATCTTGAAGCGTGAACTTGAGTATTGGAAATATCTTTGGCATAATTTGTTCAAAACTGAGGCAGAGAACCATCCATTGCTTGCATGGCCTTTAACTTAGACTTACATATATCTATACATACTTGTTAGCATATCTACTAGAAACAGGGACTTCAATATTTGAGAAAAATGCGACTATAAAAGGAAAAAGGGGGGGGGGGGGAACGAATCCATCACAACCTACTTCAAACAATTTCCAGTTGATCACATCACTAGGTTCCTAGCAATCAACTTTGAAAGCATTCCCCCAAGTTCCTTCATAATAGAAGTCTACAGAATCATAATCTTGGAGTGATATAGCTCACACTACATAAATATGAAAGTTGATTATGGGATAAAGACAAAAATGATATTTGTTTGACAATTTTTTTGTTATTGAGAAGTTCAACCTAAACCAGATAGAATATTCTTGGGTTCTTGATCTGCAAAGCTCTAACTTTGCCTACAGACTGGTGGTAACTGTTGTTAGAGCCCACAAGAAAAAGCAGTCTCCTTTCAATTAGCTCACAAGAACACTCTTAGCCCCTACCTTTTGCCATTACGGGAATGGAAAAACCCAAAACCCACACACCAGAACAAAAATGGAGAACAACAGATTGGCACAACTTCGATACAGATGCATAACAAAAGTCAAAACAACAGCATAACATGTGAGATGGAAAATATAATGATATACAGAGGAAAAAGCAGAAGAGCTGAGTATATTGGGATTAGTAGAAGAGATGGTGTTTTAAAGATGGGTATAGATAAGTACAATAAGGAGTGTAGTAGTATAGTTTATCGCTACGTGGAAGAGCGGTACAAGATTAATACAAGGACTGGGAGGTGGATTTAGAAGACATTGTCTAGCTTTTGTTTTTCTTTAATGTCAAACCCAGCTTAGAATTCTGTTGTGTCCTCAATGTTATATCTACCTTTTCTATAAAGAATGAAGAACGCTCTTGCTCTTTCGTAAGCAAAATTGTCTAGTGTTCAGAGGAGAAATATATGGCATCTAACCCACGTGCCCAAAACACTGAATTACCTGTTTTAGCCACAAAAAATGAAAACTAGACCCCGCTTCGTTTTTCTACTTTTAAAACCTTAGAATTTTAAACACAAGGATTCTCTTAACTAATTAGAGCTTGTTTTGTTAGAGAACCAACAACTGGCTTGTTTTAGGAAGAACCTATTGGATTCTCTTCAATTTCTTTTATCTGCCTCCATTTCTTTTTCAATGAATTGGACTTGAATAATTTCATTACTTTTTACAAGTCGTGTTAGTTTCATGTTGGAAGAGAGGACAAGTTTCAATAAGTTCTTAGTTGTATAAAATTTCTCAGTCAAATATGGTTGCTTGTCATTTAATGATACCAAGGGTGGTTGGAGTGAATCAGAAATTCCTATTCTGCATGCTGAGAATGATGCTAAAGGAGAACAATGAAATCACAGTTTTCTCAAGACAATCTGCTCCATAAATCAATGTCACACCAAACTATTTATATACACTTATTCTACCATCTATCATTTCCGATAAAATCTATTGAAAGTGAACTGAGTTATTGTACACATATGCTTCTGTATTAATTGCAAGAACCCAGCGGACAGAACCCTTTGCAGCACTGAAGTTTAAAAGTACATAATGACACTAATGCCAGATTGATTGCAGATTGCAGAGGGCCGTCATGAGGAGAGCTTAGTGACCAGAAGCACAACTAAATAGGAGTTGTATGCAAGCATTGGGTGGTAAATAACTGCTTTGAAACTGAACCCTGCCAGGGCATCAAGCACTTCCTCCTGTAAGTGAAACTGAACCACCACCTATTTTCATCTATTGCTTACTATATAGCAGCCTTGTAGGTATCTACAATCTTGTCCCTTCCATTCTATCGCACCTATTTGATTCTCAAATGATTTATGCATATAAATCTATTTACACGATGATCTGATCTTCCGACATGCTTGTTTATTTTAGTAGTTTAAGCTTCAACACTCCTCTAGCTCTCAGATTAAAGCCAGCGTTCCTATACAAATGTATAAACTAAACAAATGTTTCCTTTCCGATCTTTATAAGGGGAAGATGCACATTAATAGTCAAACTCATGCATTATAAGGAAGAAAAGACAAACTGTGTAACAGAGTTAGGATAAAAGAACAGTTAATTTTAATATTTTCATTTCACACTTATAGGAGAAGTACGTGATGTGACTTGTAGTGCTTAACAACTTCTAAGACGTCCAAACAAGCTTCTCCCCAGTAATTTCTTCATTCTCTTCCATGGTATATGGTTCCTCCCTCAACTATTCCTGCACCCAAAAAAGAAATACCAATACTTAGCAGGTAAGACTCAAGACTATTTGAAACAGCATTCAAAATAAATCTCTAAAGAATTATGAACAAATACCCAATGAGATTATCATTTCTTTTATAGTAATTAGGGGATATTAATATTATATTACTGCTTTAGGCTTTTAGGTCACAAGCCATATTTTCAGTTGAGTCAGTCTCACAAGGATCCAAAACAGTTATTTAAAGACAATGTCCGAAGGAATTAGAGTAACCAAAATCTGCACCTCAGTGCCTCTTCCCTTCAATATTTTTTTCGCTTTAAACTAGTCACATGCAGTTTGACAGTATATAGCCAAAAGGATATGAAAGTAATAATCGCAAGTAGCCATGAATTTTAAGAGATCATCAACCAAGAGCAACTGAAAAACAGGAACCTAGTAGGAATCAAAAGAAAACAATAACAGGGCACACAAGAACAGAGAAAGAATATTGCATAAGGAAAACCAAAAACAAAAAAGAAAAAGAAAAAGAAAAGCAAGAAGCATGCAAGACAAACTAACAAAAATGCAGGCAACCACCGAAAGAAACAAATCAAAACACAAAGGAAACTCAAGCAGAGACACCATTTTTATCAATGTCTCAAAATCAAACATTCATAAATCAAAGCAAAACTGTGGCAAAGATGAGATATTAAGAGAAAATTAAAACTTTGTGGGCTCCTGATGAATCAAAACCTATTAGTTTAAGAACTCTGTTGGTGGAAATGTCAATATGTCAAAATGGGTAACATACAAGGGAAAATGGGTAAAATAGTAAAGTGTACCAAAATAAAGAAAACAGAATAAAAAGAAAACAGAATAACGCAGCAAAATCAACAACATCGTATAACCACAGCCCTGAAAAATTAAAATCCTAAAAACAAAAAGCAAACACAGAACAACTTACGAAATCCATCAGAATGAAAATAAACATACAGATAAAGAATAAATCATAGAGTGGAAAGGCTATTGTTTCACAGCTGAGCAGAGCTATGGCAACCTACCGGGCTCTATTCTCGTTTACAGCCAACAACAGACGGTGTGGTCCCACTGCTCGTAGACCGCCTCTCACTGCCGGGACCGTTGCTCGCTGCCGCAGTGTCGCCGAAGAATCTCTCGGAATGCCGCCATCTCCGAGCCCTTGTTCTCAATTAACAAGTCAATATTTTCGAACTGTCTTAAATGTGAGAACTGAATTCCCAAATTGCAGATATTAATTTTTTTTTTTTCCTGAGGGAATAGAGAAGGCACCATACCTCACGAAAAATTGTGAGGCCAAAATTCCTTGGCCCTTCTCTCGCAAAATGGGCCACAATAGGACCAAAAATGTTTTGCGAAAAAAGTCCAATTTCCACCATCATTTTGCGATGGATTAAGGCCTCGCTAAAATTGGCAAGGACAGTTTTGATCGCTAATTCCCCCCCTAAATAACTTCGCAAATTAAATTTAAAAATTTGTAATTTGCCTAATCCCCGGCCATTCCCTCACTATTTAACCAAATTAGCTGGGATTTCTTTTGTAGCGGCCTTCTCCCGTGAGCGTGGGTTCTCATCATTGGTGCCGTTGTGATCGGCATCAGCCAATCTACCTATACCCAGAGTCTTGCCGCCATCTGCCACTGCACATGCTACCACGTGCCGCCTGAATCTGTTTGCGAAGCTCTTCCGACTTCTTCTGTCCGGCTTCGTGCTTTTGTTTTGCTTTCCAAACGTTCTCTGCATTCCTTACACTTCTTTCCTCATCCTCATCACCTAAATGAAGCAGGAGAGAGACCACCTCGTTTTCATGACGATGCCTTTGGAAAATCAGATTCTGCTGACCATTCTGAGTATCTTGGATTTGGTCCTGGTTATGGACGACATGTGAATAATTTCAGATCAGGAAGTCCTTTTGGGGAATATGCTGAAATTTCTTCATAGAGACTTGTGCCTTTCTCTGGTAGTCTTCTTGGTAAGTCAAGTATAGATGATTTTGATCATAGTGATCCACGTCATTTTGGTAACTCTGTCAGCATTGCATATCTTGATAGTCGGTATCTTCATCTGCCTAACCATTTGCAAGGGGTTGAGTTTGAGGATCCTGGTTAAATGGGTGAGCATCTAATGGGTGATGATTTCCTTGGTCAAGATGGTTTCATTGGCCAGTTTCACAGGGGTATCAGAAGGTTATTTAGTGTTGGATATGTATTTGGACAGCCAAGGTGGTTTCCATGTCTCTGGGAGTTGTCTTGTTCATATTAAGAGAGATCATAAAAGTGCATTGCCCATTTGGCTGGACTGTTTCAGAATCTTTGCGCAGTAGTAGTCTGCTGGTTTTCTTTGCCTGTTTTTGGACACAATTTTTTGTTTCATCATCTTCATCCATCCATCATGCGACGTCCCTCTATCACCACCTCAGATTATGACATCATATGTTCCTATCATATCTTCTGTCGCAATAGTTCTCTTTTGCACCAACAATCATTCTGGTTGTATTGTCTACTGATGTTCCTCCCGATAGCAGTTAACTCTTTTTGCCTACAGTTGTTGTGGCTGTTTTGTGCATTGATGTTCATTCCAACGGCCCTTCTCTTACTCTTTTTCACCAATAGTCCTTCTGGCTGTTTTGTGCGCCATGTTTATTCCAAAAATACTTCCTTTTCACCAGTGGTTGTTCTAACAGTACTTTTGCACCAATGATCATTCTGACAGTTATGAGATCGCTTTGCATTCAGGGACAGTTATTAGCATGTTGTGTTCTTTACAAACTGTTCAAAGATTTTTCAAGTTTTATTTATTATGTTTTATTGCATTTTTAATTTTTAAGGGACTCAAATGTATATTCCAGGCTTAAGCCTAGGCTTAGGCTTGAGGGGGAGTGTTAGAGAATATTTTAGGAAATTATTATGTCATGTTAGGAACTATCTACTTATTGTATTGCCACCAAATGGTGTTCCCCAAAGAGATGATTTCTTGCTTTATAGTGACACTAACCATATTTTCTTATGATTTCAGCTTTGAAATTTTCAATTGTAGTGCACTCAGGTAGATAGGACAAAGCACTGGTCCAATCAACATAAGGAACCCAGGTTACATCATTAGTTTACAGCTATAAAATCATTTATGCCTTGATATTTCTTTTAGTTACTAATCTGAGCCTGTTACTTGGATTTATTTAATCACCAGAGGGGCAAAAAGTGCTGAACTGATTGGTAAATCTACTGCCAATAATCCATCTTTTATCACACTGAGGAAGATTTAAGCCACAAGAGAAAATGCACATTTCTATATAGCAGCCAAGCAAAACAAAATTTTGCTGAATTCTGAACATTTGTTGCTGAATCTTAGGGAAATTATTTCAGAGCCAGCTGCAAAGTGAACAGGTTGGTCCTTGTAGGGGTGTTTTCGCATGATTGTCAAGTTATTTTGGATTTGAGATTTTATTTTGTACATATCTGAAAAACAGATGTACATATGAGTTTGCTAACTATTTTTTAACTAATTATCTATCTATATTTATGATATATCATTTATTGGATCATATAGAGAGGAATGTGAAATTTGTAAAATAATCAGTTGCAAATCGTAAGTTCGAGGGTTCGATAGGTATTGCACTAGCTTGAATTAGAAGACATAAATTTGTAAAATATGTTCTTTTAAAACTAGTGTAGTAAGTTTTCGGACTCAAATCTTCCTATTTTAAGTTCATTTTGAAACTACTATTAGCCAAGTGATGCACTTAGTCTCTAGTTGATTTGCATAAACGTTATTGTTGTGTGGATCTAGTTTTCTTTTCTCCTTGCTTAATAGCTTATAACTCTATTGCATTGTCATTAGAATATATGTGCCAATGAGTGGTGTTATAACTGTTGCTTTCAGTTGAAATAAGGGGAATTTATGGTAAGAAAATTGGGAATCATTTGTGCAGATAGGGGAATGCAGCTAGTGGCGCCTATTGGCCAAAAATGTACTGGCTGAATGTTGCTGTATATGTCTATGTAATATGATTGTTGTTGTGAATTAATGAATTGGTTAGTTTAATAAGCATAAGCTCGTGAAAATGGTCATGCACGTCATTCTACCATGTCTGCCCAAGCGGGCAAAATTTTCATTTATGAAGTTTTTGGCTAGTTGCACTTAAAAGTCATGTTATATATGAATTTCTGCCTATGAACACAAAACTCGGTAAAATTGAGACACGAGTTTAAGTCAATAGGATTACAAGGTATATCGAACCAATTGGGAATTAACTTCAAGATGATTGGGCTATAGTAAAGGATCAGAAACGTTAAGAAAAAAAATTAAGGTTGGAAACTCGAACAAGAAAATTTTGTCTGCATGACTGAGTAGTGAAGTTGAAGTAATATCCTGACTAAACTGAGCAAAATGATTCTAGTTCTGGGAGTTTAGTATAGCTATAGAGCTATACTCTTTATTTCATGATATTATTGCGATTGTTTTATAATGAAACTCTTAGTATTGGCTATTACAGGTTAGTCATCAAAGTAGCACAAGTACTCTGCAGCTTTCAAGTTGATCATATATATATATATATATTGTTGAATGTCAAGACTTAACTACTTCATGGCATCGTTACTGTAATTTTGATATGATTGATGCTAGATTTTGACTCAAGTTTTATTTTATATATTATATCAGAATTTAGTCAATTACGTTCTCTTTATATTATTATCATTTAATATATAGTTATATGTAAAAAATATTGTGGATAGGGCACAATTATAAAATTAAAAAAATGAGTATTAATGACAATAGTTTTTAATGACAACACAAATATGTTGATAAAAAAAATTAGTGACGGCATTAGTTGTCATATATATTATGTTTTTAAGAATGATATAAATATGTTCTCTAAAAATAAAGTATTTTTGACAATAATAATTATCATTGAAGTCATTAATTAGTGATTTTTTTTTTGTCACTGAATATTAGTTATATAGTGATACAATATTTGTTACTAATTTTTAGTGATAATATAATTTAGTTGTCATAAAAAAAAGCCTAGTTTACAATGATAATAAATTTTGTCACAATCAAAGTTTTTAATAATAAGCATTATTTGTTGCTGCAAATCTTTTCGTTACGAAATTATTGTTGAAAATTCTTTATGATGAAATATCAATTTTTTTGTGACTCTTGTTGGCACTGAAAGTAATTTTTTTATTATGCTTTCTCTTTTTTTAAAGAGAATTTATTTTTTTTTTACTATCATAATTTAAAAGATTATTTTTTTAATCACAAAGTATAGAAATACATTATATTCCTTCTTTTCTACAAAAATTAGTTTTCAATAAACAAAGGAAGCTTACATTCATTGTCTCACGTTACCATCCCAGCAGGAAAGGTTTAGCAGTGGAACTAACTGAGTCGCTGGGCAATTGCCCACCAGTGCGATCCATTCCTTCGAGCCGATCAAAGATGGTTTTTGGAGTCCTTGTTTCTGCCGCATAAAACAATTCACATTCATTCCTCGTCTGTCTAATTTCCTTTCTATATCAGTAGCTTTTGTCTTTAATTTCAGTTTCAAATTTAGCTTTAACAAGACTCAGTAATTCTGAAAAGATTGAACCACAAAGACTTGTTAACTCTAAGGACAGAGTAGATTCCCTTGTAAACCCAGCTGCAACCATCACAGTTTCGGAACTCTACTGCAATCGCAAGGACTACAATCCCAGTGAAGCTTTCTGTTGTAAATAGACTAGCATTTCGAAAAATTTAGTTCCACATCGATTGAGTTGGAAATCTTGTGAATGTTTAAATATACGACTCAGTATAATTCGCCCTATTAAGTAAAGGATTTGGTGAGTTCTCATGTATAAGGTGAATCAAAAGTAAGTGTAATAAATTTGTAAACATCACAGGAGAGTTGCATTCAAGAAAATCAAAAAGTGATTTTTTATGATATTTTTGCAATAAATTTAACCTAGAAACATCACAAGAGACTTAACACAAATTCATTTTCAAGAAAATCAAAAATAATTTTTCATGACATTTTTGTAATAAATTTTATCTAGAAACATCACAAGAGGCTTGACATAAATTTATTTTCAAGAAAATCAAAAATAATTTTTTATGACATTTTTGAAATAAATTTTATCTAAAAATCAAGATTCTTTAGTCTATTAAAAATAACAATGTTTGTCCTAATTTTTCTTGACAACCAACTTGAAATTTTCTACAATTGCTCATGTATATCTTCCAAATGCAACTCCAATGTTTCCCAAATTTTTCTTCAATATTAATTTTTCTGGAATGTTCCTTGGTTACCTATAAATACCACAATCTACTTTTCATCTATGCACTACAAAATTAATAATTGTCAGTTGTTCTCATTTATGCACTATGAAATTAAAAGCTCTTAGCGACTCTTTTTCTTCCTCTTGAACACTTCTTCCTTACCTCCTTCATTGTTAAATTTACACTTTCTTGCTACTTGCACCCTACTTTATTCTTGCTTTCCAAAGCAAATGAATTTGTCAAATCCTGGAGAAGTTTCCAAAATTCAACCTTTACACGAAGAACATTGGATAATTTCTTAAAGATAGCAAAACATCCCATGCCTCAAACTGCTTATTTATAGTTAATGATCTCAAGGAATTATGCTTGCTAATATTAATCCTACTATTCCTACCAACAATGGAGTCCAACAACTTGGAGTTCAATTAGGCACCCAACCACTTGTTGCATTCACTATTGTTATTGTCAATCCATTAACACACACACATACACAAAACCATTCCTAGATATTTGCAAGATTGAAATGTTCAATGGTTAAATTTTCAAAGGTGGTAGGAGCAAATTTCTTTTATTTTAGACACCCATGGCATAGCATGGGTACTCGCTATGACTAAAAATGAATAGAACTCTAAAAATTAACAATATGCTAATAAGGTTTATCAACATACTATTCTTAGTACACTATCTAATGAATTCTTTGATGTTTACTACTCTTACAAAGAATCCAAAGCAGTATAAGATTCAAAAGTTCCCAAATACACTACTAAAGATGCAAGGAAATAGAAATTTGTACTTGGAAATTTCTATCATCAGGATACGAATGAAGAAAAGGATATCAAAGCATAGATAAATGAATACCACAATTGATAAAGGACTTGAAAGCTAAAAAAATTGTGCTACAAGAAGAATTTGTTGCTGGGTACTAATTGAAAAGTTACCAAATTTATGGAATGATTATAAACAACAACTTAAACACAAGTATAAGCAACTCACATTAGTGAAATTGATCACTTATATTATCATTGAAGATACCAATCATAAGGAACTACAAGTTGCTAAGGCAAAGACGTTGCCCAGGAAGGCAAATTTGATATAAGATAATTTACACAAAAAGAGGTACAATCATAAACCTTCTTCCTATTTACTCAAAGAACAATTATAAGCTTAATACAAATAATCCCACCTTTAAGATAAAGATAGGAAAATATTATATTTGCTTGGACATCATGCGCTTTAATGTAGAAAAAAAGGGCAATGAATGATTATCCTCCAAAACTAAAGGGAAATCTAGTTGGAGATGATATTATTATTATGTTCATTTCTCAAGTAAATATTGTTGCCAATATGAAAGACTAGGTGGCTAGCTCTAATGTTGTAAGGCATATTTGTACTAATAAAGAAGCCTTCACCTCTTACTCGCTAGTAGGAGATGGAGAAGATATAATCTACTTTGGTGATTCAAGAACTGCAAATGTTCTTAGAAAGAATAAAGTCCTTTTGAAACTCACATTTGGTAAAACCTTAGCACTATATGATGTTTTACATGTTCTTAATATTAGCGCAATAATGAATTTTTGTATCTTCGCTAGGAGAAGTTAGGATTAAAGTGTCATTTGAATTTGGTAAGATTATTATAACTAAAAATAATGTCTTCGTGAGAAAGGGATAATGCAATCAAAGTTTGTTTTTACTAAATATTTTTGATGTTATGAATGGAATTGCATCATTTTCTACTTACTTGCTTAATTCTTTTAATTTATGACATGCTAGATTAGGACATATAAATACTACATGTTTTATTATGAAAATAAAATCACTAGGATTAATACCAAAGGTTATCTTTATTAATAAGAATAAATGTCAAGTTTGCACATAATCTAAGTTGGCCAATAAGAATCAAACTTATTAGATTCAATACATAGAAATATGGATGATTTAAAACAAACTATGGTAAGAGGTGCTAAAAAGTATCATATTAGTTTTATAGATAACTATTCTAGACATAACAAAGTATATTTAATTACGAAAAAAGATGAAGTTTTTCCTATGTTTTAAAAATATACAATTGAGGTTGAAAATTAACTAAGTAGGAAAATTAAGTAGGTTAGATAAAATAAAAGTGGTCAATTTACCTTATTGATTTTTATGAAAAAGAATGGATAATACATAAATTGATACCATTGTATTCAATTGAATCCAATGGGATGGCAGAAAGGAAAAATTAAGACATTGAAAAAAAATGATGAATGCTTTATTACCAAGCTCTTCTACACTTGGTAATTTATTAAAGGAAGTAATTTTATTAGTTTATCGCTTACAAAATAGGATACCTTATAAGAAAGCAAGAAGGACACCTCTTGAGTTGTGAAAAGGGTATGGACCTAATTTAAAATATTTAAAAGTGTGGAGGTGTTTAACTAAAATCTTATTGTTTGAACCTAAAAACAGAAAAATAAAGTTAAAAACCTCTTATTATATGTTTATGGGACATGTAAGTAACAATGTGACATGTACATTCCTTGCTTTAAAAAGCAATGTGTTTGATTGCAATACAATAATAGAGATAAAGAATGTTGAATTCTTTAAATATATTTATGTAGTATGTAATAAAACTTTTCAAGTAATAAAAACTTCAAATGCATCATTGATTGATTTAGAACAGTTTGATGAAATTTTGAGAAAAAGTAAAGCATACAAAAAAATTCCTTTAAAAATGTTTTTCACATATTTATTATTAACAACTATCCTCGATCTTGTTTTGAAATAGCCTCTTCTCTTAAAGCAAAATTTTTGGAAAAAAGTAATCAAAACAATAGTTTAATCAAGTTGGAAAAAATTTTAAAGTGGATTTTGCCTTGGTACAACTTCCCCCCCGGGAGGGAGGGGGGAATTATGGGTGGACGACCCCCAGATTAGTGGATTTTAATTTTATTTGAACAAATTTTATCCTATAATATTAAAAGTCAATGTAATGTTAAAAACTTACTATAGGACAAATACCATTTTGTTGTATAACATACAATAACATTTGCCTTAATATATAACATGCAGAGGACTTAATTCTTTCAGCTGGCTAATTGCTAGTAACTTTCCTGGTCTCTTCGGCTTATATTTTCAAATTTGTTTGTCGTCTTTAGAAGTAAATTATAGCTTTCCAGAAAAAAAGTTACTCTTTTCTTTTGTTTCAAGGGTTGCTTAATTTATACATAAAGTAAATTTTTATGGAATATTAAACTTTTCAAGAAGTAACTTCTTATATAAATTTTTTAAAAAAATGCTTAAAGTTATTTAAATGGTATTGAGAAAGTAACATTTCTCATAAAATAATTTTCTATATTTTATTTGGTTCAACTTTCAAGTTCCTAAAAAGTTCTAACAAAATAATTATTATATTCATAATATTATTATAATATAAATTAATAAATTTTAATTATTGTTAATTGAATTTACTAAAAATAATTTTATTTTTATAAAAACCACAAGAAATAAAATTTAGAAGTAGTTTAGTTCGTAAAAATAATATGATAAGTACAACTTTCTGGAACTAAGAAATAATTGAGTTATTGATTGATCATTAACAATTAAAATTAAGAAAGTAAAACTTTTTGAAAAGTTTTACTTTTCATAAATTATGAGAAATTACTTACCAATATTTTTCTTGGTAAGAAGAACTTCTTATGTTTTTAATAGATAAAAATATAAAATTACTGTAATTTAATTTAAATAATAATCATTTTAATCCTCACCATTTTTAAATTATAATAAATTTAATTTATTAATTATAAAATATGAATATATCTATTTAAATATAATTATTAATTATATAAAATAAAATTATTTTATTAATTATATAATTAATAGAATGAGTATTATATAAATTATATCAAAAATATATTAAATATCATATAAGAAATTTACATAAAAATACAATCATACATATTATTATAATAAAAAATTAATTCTAAATATAATTATATTTATTATATATCTATTATATTATTATTTATATTATTTTATATTTATTATTTTAATATTTAATTATAAAAATATTTATTTCATATAAATTTGAAAGAATTAACTATTTAACTAATATTTTTCTCCATTTAAATTATATTACAATTTAATTATATTAAGATAATATAAGATATATATATATATATATATATATATATATATATATATATATATATATATATATATGCATGTATTTTAATTTTTCATATAACCTATTTTACTTTTTATAGTAAATAAAAATAAAAAATTACTCATTTATAAAAACTATGATGGAAAGAGATAATTAAAGACAAATAAAATCCATTAATATTTTTTATTTTTTCGTATTATAAATTTGAAGGATATATTAATCATTTTAATATACTTTCTTGAAAGTTTAAAGTTAGATTAAATAAAATACAAAAAGTGAGTTCATGGTGGGTGTTAATTTCTTAGGAGGCATTTGGTTCATGAAATCTTATAATCTTGAAAAAATGTACATTTTTAGATAATTCCCAAATATGTGATTCCTTAAAATATAATATTCCTATATTTGATTTAACATATATATTTCTAAGAATATTTTTTCAAATTTCTAGATATATTATATTCTCATCGTTAGTTCACACTTTATATTTTGAAGAATCTTACTACTTTTTCAAAAAATATCCTTATTAATTTTTAATTATAAATTATAATAAATTATAGATTTAAATAAAAATATGTGAATAAAAACTTTTGAAAACTTAATAAATTAATAATTTAAATTCTATAAAATAATTTAATTTATAAAATATTAAAATTTTTAAGAATTTAAATATAAGTTTTTCATATAGTTAATCATATAAGCAAATAAAAAATAAAACATATCTGATATCAAGATATTAGTTTCTCATGATTCACACATTTAAAATTTTATATATATTTTTAATTTATAAAGCATTAAACATTATAAAAAATTTATAAATTTTAATTGTAATTTATATATATATGAGACAATTTAAAAAACATATAGTTACATCTAAATATGCAATATTAATCAATGTAATCATATAAATTAAAATTTAATATATTAAAGTTACTTTACAAATTCCATTTTTTAATATATCATGAGATTGTATATAAATTAATAAGATTGGAATTAGAAATTAATTTTTTATTTTTAACTTATTTAGTGAATTATCCTTGTCATCATGAAAAAATTGAAAATAAAAAATATAAGTTAAATGTGAAAAATCAAAATAAAAAATTTTCAAAATAAATTAAGGTTGGAATTTAAAAATTACATATTATTTATTTATTTAGTGTAATTATACTTGTTCTTATAAAAAAGTTGAAAATGAGAAATATAAGTTAAAAAGTGAAATATGAAAATAAAAATTTTTAGAATAAACTAAGGCATAAAAATGTAATAAAATTATCTTTTTATTTTAATATTAATGTTCCCATGAGATGAGAACCTAAGATATTTACATCTTCCTATGAGAATATCTAGGAAAAAAAGTTAGGTTTTAAAATATTTTTGAGAATATTATATTTTCGGATAAATTTTTTTAAATTTTGAACTAAATATGAGAATATAATATTTTGATAAAATATTTTTGGGAATGTAAAAAAATATTCCGTGAATTAAATGCTCCTTATATGTTAACAAAATAACTTTAAATGCATTCCAAAGAAGTTTATAAGGAATTTATTTCTTAGGAAGTTCAACTTCCCATATGAATTTACTTTATATATAAACCAAACGATTTCTAACCTAGGGGAGAGTATACATAAGTAACTTCTTATATTTTATGAAAGGTAAAACTTTTTAAAAAGTCTTATTTTGACCTAATTTATTAAATAATAACTAATCAAATGATCCAATTTTTTATTTCTTGAGAAATAGAACTTTTCATATTATTATTGTGAAACAATTGATTTGTTATTTTGAATTTTATTTTTTTCAATTTTATCTTATTTATATTTCCTTAATTTTTATTTATTTCATTAAAATTTTTAAGTTTCTCTCACTTATAATGGATTATAGCTTAGAAATCAATACCATTAAATAGAATAAATATAAACTAATTTATTTTATTTTTATTGTAAAATAGTTAAAATAAATATTTTCTTTAAATCATAATACAAAAGTATGAATAGAATAAATTAATTATGTATTTATTTTTAATAAAATATTTAAAAATTAAAATTAAATTTATTCATTTAAAATTTTAAAATATCAATTTTAAACTTCTATGTTTCAAATTAATATACATCAATGTCATTAAGTAAGATAGATATAATATAATATATTTTTATTATAAAAATATTTCAATCAAATTAAATATTTAATACAATTAAGTTACTTAAATGCATATTCTATTTTTAACTATCATTATTTTATGGTTCATTCACTACTTCTCTTCTTCTTATTTACTCCATTTCATATTTTTTTTTATGTTCATTTTTGTTTTTTTATAGCTGAGACATTAATACAAGTAAATAGTATAAATATAACTTGATGTATGTTATTTTAATTATAAAACATTTCAATTAAGTTAAAATTTTAATATAAAAAGTATTAATTGAAATAATTAATTATATATATTTTTAATTTTTATTTTATTATTTACAATTTAGATCTTAATATCGCTAAATAATATAAATATACACAAATTCTTTTTCAAATATGAATCACAAATAATAGATTAAAAAACGTTGTGGGAGTTTTTTTATTTAGTTTCTATTAATTACCCTTTGTGATATCTCTTTTTAGATTGATGATTTCCATCTAACTATGAATTTAACTGTAGAAAATTTATATAAAGTGCTGTATTTTGAAACAAAAGTCAGTTGATTTGGCATATTTTTTACGTGGGGAAAATAATATATAAGTTTAAAATCTATTATTTATAAGCATAAATGTATGATTATAAAATAAATATAACAAATTATATTTTAATAGTCTCTCTCATTGGATGTAATCTTTAAATAATATTATTAATAAAAAAATTAAATTTATGTGCTGAAAACAGTTCAAATATTATTTAATATCTTTTACAAATTTTATACATTCTATTACATTTAAGATTCAATTCATATTCCTTACATATATGTTGTGTAAATTTGATGTAATTTTCTCACCCTTTTTTTTTTTAACTAGAGTTGCGAGGGTGTGAGCGAAGTCTAACATTTTCAATGAAAAAGCGTGACTAAAAGGAGTAAAACTAAGAGTATAGGAATCATATTATTATAAATTTTAGAAAAAAAATATATTAATCCCGTTTCAGTTTTAATGAAATTATATGTATATTCCTTCTAATTTTAAGATCTATACAAATCTCCTTTGAGATATAAAACAATATTACATTTAAATTCAAATTTAAACTTATCTTTAATAAAATGGTGAAAAAAAGATAATTATAGATTCAAATCTAATAATATATATCTCAATATGAGAGATTTTAAATATTTGATGATAAAAATTTTACTTTAATTAAGTTCAAATAATTAAAATATGATTAATGAAAAAGCTAAATTTTAATACAATTATCATATATTTTTAACTATTTGGATTTAATCATAACATATCTTTAATTAAAAAACTTAAATTATAATATTTTGTTTGATTTGGATTTATATTCATATTTTTAATAATTTTATTGAAAAATTTAAATTTAAATTTAAATTTAATTGGTAGTATTATTTTATATTTTAAAGAATGTGCATTAGGTTTTGAAAACAAAAAGGGAGCTTATATAATTTCACTATAACATCGAGAAGGTTAATTTGTTTAAATCATATTTTTCTCTTAATTGAAAAAAGGACGATGGTAGACATGTTAGATTTTATAATTTCCCATTTATTGCAACCTAATGGCAAGGTAACAGGTAACAAGTCATTAATGGCCATTATTAAGACTTACTTCATCTGCTCATTAACATTATGGCACATCATCTTATCATACAACATTTTTTCATATTAGTACCATAGAATCTCTCTAGTTTTTAAGAACAAAAATAGCATAGATTAACGGCCGGGTTGTTATTGGAATTGGGCCATATTGTTAAATGAATTAAAATTTGGCTCCATTAACATTTTTTTTTCTTGGAATTGGGCAATCAATGTTTTCGGCGCAGCTCTCTTGTCGTAAAAGCCAATCCTCGTTAGTTAAAGTTGTAAATATGATCACGATAAGAAAAAAATAGGAAAAAAAGATTGTTAGAAGTTAATTCCGTTGCAATTGGTAAGATTGAATGAACTAGAAATGAAAAAAAGAATAAGAATGAAATGGTTAAAAATTGAATAAATATTCATTCTATTTTTATGTCAGGCATATGAAAAATAACATCATATAATCAATAATAAAAGATTCACATATCTTAAAATTTATTATTACAATTATAATTAAAAAATTAGCATAAAATTTTATAACAAAAATGCAAAATATCTTATCTTAAAACTTATTATTTAATATATAATTATAAAAACATTTTAATAGATTAAAAATTAATATTTTATTATTTATTAATCAAAGATAATATTGAAACATAAAAAAATGGAAAGATGGTTGTAAAAAAGTTGTGCAATAACTAATAGAATGACCATTATATCATTTTCATTTTTTTTGGGTAAATGGAAGAATGGTTAATTTATTAGATATATACAAACAAAAGCTATCTTGAATATAACGAAAAGTATAAATTTTTTAAAAAATATCAAATACTACTTAAATTAAAGGTTAAACATTTTTGTTCTGTTGTGTCCATGAAACAATTTCTTTGATTATTTCCTTTTTGTCATTCAGCGGTGAATTCACATGTATTTCAAGGTAAACATATGTCTCCATTGACATTCTAAAAATCTTATGTACTATTATATATAGGATCGAAAATGCCCCCATCAGATTTGGATTTGTATTGCCATTAAAATAACAACAACAACACTATATGCATAAAAAAATAAGATCCAAAATTAGATTTCGAATGTAAATTAAATGTCATTCTTAAATGTAAGATGTGATATGCCAAATTTGTAATGTTTAATTTAATAAATATAAAAAATTTAAAATTTAATTTCAAATCTTATTTTCAATACTTATAACATTTTTATTGGAATATTAAAATACATCAATTATTTCTTTAACTATTGAAATCGAGGATTGGGATACAAGAATCTTTCACCTTTTTTAATTGGGTTTGGCAATGTCTTTGTTCTTTGTCCTATATCTTGTTATAATCATAAAAAAAAAATTACTACCTAAAATAATAGATATAATAAACATATTTAAAACTAATGGAATTTAGTAGGATTAATATTGTGAGGTTTCATTCTCTCCAAACACAAGTTAAGAAGTCTTGATGATTGCATAGCCTTAATATTAGGTATGGTTATAACCATTTTGAAAAAAAGAATTGAAGATTATAAATAATCCATTATGTGAGCAACTTAGAAATGTAAAAAGATATATTTAATATAATTGATAAAAAAGAAAAAATATATCAATCTCTTCCAAGTTTTAATAAAATTGTACAAATATCCTCTTTAATTTCAAAACATATACAAACCTCTCTTGAAAAATAAAATAGTGCTATATTTAAATTTAAATTTGAACTTTTCTACAATAAAATGATGAGAAAAGATAATTATAAATTCAAATAGAATAATATATGATAAGTTTCTTATCAAAGATATATTTTAGTTAAATCCAAATGGTTAAAAATCTATTATATTTACATTAAAATTTGACTTTTTTATTAGTTATATTTCAATTGTTTGAACTTAACTAAAGTATTTTTTTTAAGATAGAATACATAAAATATTTCCCTATTGGTATATGTTGTTTGATTTGAATTTATAATCATCTTTTTTTTATCATTTTAATGAAGAAAAGTTTAAATTTGGATTTAAATATAGGATTATATTATATTTTGAGGGAAGTCTAGGTTTTGAAACTAAAGGAAAAATTCGTATAATTTTATTAAAACTTAGGGGAGGTCAATGTATTTTTTTTCTTGATAAAAAAATTGATTTTAAGATAATAATGAAATAAGAAATCACATTAAGGGCAATTGTATAATGTAACCGTGTTTCTTTAAATTAAAATACCTAATTTGACATATATTATAAATTAAAATTACACATTAATTATAAAAATATGTTATAACTTTTATTTTTAACTTCTATGTTTTAGTATTCTTATTGACCTTTAGGTTTTGACTGCATCAGTATCATTCCTATTGCACTTCATCCAACTAAATGTATTGGCAGTTTATGTATAATTTTTTTTCTTTTTTCAAACGATCAAATTTACAAAAAAGAATAATAATATCGTGGTATTTTTTTCCTTCTTGGGAATGAAATTGATTCAAATAAAAGTAAAATGATATTAAGAGTTTTTAACTTAAATAACATTCACTAAAATAATTATATTTTATTGTGATGAACCTTGTGGCGACAATAAAAATTTGATTATTTGTGCAGATTTTTTTAAAAAAGTTGTAAAACCAATCTATATAAATAACATGTGATCTCTATAAATTACATGAAAAGTGTTGTGCCATGATTTGGCACCAAATATCGGAGTGACCCTATGTCATTTACATAATTTTTTTTAAAAAATTTAAAAAATTACATAAACAACATATCATTTGGATAGGTCACTTGGAAAATTAAGTGCTAACAAAAGGCTAGAATTATATAAAGAATCCTATGCAAATAACATACCCTTTGCGTAGCAATTTTTTTTTCTTAGATTTCCAAAAGCCTACACTGATGACCAGTTGTTTAAATGGGGTTTAGGAAGAACAGATTATGCATGTGCCCCTCCGTTTAAGTTCAAACACTTTTCCTGACGACCGTGAAATGACTAAGAAAGGTGCCGTTGGTATAAAGGCCATATTATAAGTTAATCAGAGCGCCAATTTCCGCCATGGTCACGCGTTGGGGCTTTTACATTTCAATTTTGGGAGCTTTCACAGGTGAGTTTCATTAGCATTTCTTTTTTTGTTATTTTTGCTACCTTCTCATTTATATTTTCTTACTTTGATTTTGTAAAATGCTCAGATTGTATTAGTGTTACTCAGTTGATATTTCTATTTCTTATTTTCATTTTTTCATTGAGGTAGATTTAAATTTCTTTTAAATTTTTTTTTATCAAACCATTTATAAATTAGTTAATAAGAGATGTGTTTGTTCTAATTGATGAAATTATTACTTTTTAAAGTTTGTTATTGCTTTAAACATCTAATGATATTGATATAGTATATGAGTATAAATTTCTTTTAATATCTTATTGTGTTGGTTAGTAAAATTTTTACTTCGCAAAATTTCTTATGTTTATTGTTTTAAATATTTGGAGAGTTTGATATAAGAGAGGAGGATGTATTTTGTTAAATGTGCTTTTCAAACATCGATCTTATAGGATCCTGCAACAAAGAAGAAAATATTAAATGATGACACATAAATTTTAAAAATTAAAGTAATAAAAACATAAATTTTTATGTGAAATATTTAATAATTTAAGTAATAATTTAATCTAATAAATAACAAAGTAATAAAAATAATTAAATAATGTAAACTATAAAATAATTGAAAAATATATACTACTACATAACTTAGGAAAATAAAATATTCAAATATATAGATTTAGAGTTGATTTTAAATTAAGTAATGAATAAGATTTGATAATTAGGTGTAATAGTTATGCATACTACTAAATTCATAAATTTTTTTATTAATTTAGTGACAAAGAATATATTAATATTGTGGAAAAAAATAAAGTATAAAATTATAGAATAATAAGCAATTAAAATTAAAATAAAATTGAAAGTAATAAAATATTATGTAAAAATATTTAAAAAATCAAAGCTATGAAAATATGAAAATTTAAATAATAAAATTATTAAATTATTTTAAAAAATAAATGTAAGTAAAATGAAAATTTTAAATGATAAAGTTATTAAATTATTAAAACATGGATATATGTTAGGAAAAATATTTGATTAATAGAGATTTAGAGTTAATTTCAAATAAAATACCAAATAAAGGATGAAAAATTTATAGATAATACTAAATGAGTAAAAGATTTATGTTACTTCAATTAACAAGAAGATATCAAACAATAGGAGGAAATAAACCTTAAAATTATAAGTTAATAAAAGTATTCAACTTGAGATGAAATGAAGGAAAAATTAAGTAATAAAATATATAAAATTTTAAAATCAATTTAATAAAATTTTAAAAAATAAATATTAATTACTTGTTAATTTAATGAACAAGAATAAATTAATTAAAGGGTTAGTATAAGAAAAAAGTCATTATTAGTCTTTCGTAGAATAGTGAATATTAAGAACTTAGTAACAGGACCAATTTATCCTATATAAATAATTATGAAAAGGGAATTTATTGTACAGTTAAAAATATTATATTGTAAAATCACAATAATTTTAAGCTGAAATGTATTTGCACTATAACCTTAAACTCATTCAAGAATTAGTTGGTTCTCATTGATAACCAACTTTTGAATTGTCCTATAAATTTGGACAATTTAGAATCAGTCCTTTACTTATTATTGTCAACTTATCTACTCATCGTTTCATATTATAAAAATTTCTTATATCTTCTTTGTTCTTTAGGTGTGTACTATATTAATGTATAATTTTCATACTTAGAGAACTATGAAAAAATATTATTGAAGTTTCTATGTTTAAGAATCATATTGTGGATAAGTTAAGATAACAGCTACAAGAACATATCAATTGAGATACGGCTTTAACCTTTAGAATTAGAGTGATAAAGTAAATTAATGACGTATAACAAACATGCACATAATATTAAATTGTATAATAACTTGTCACATTATTGACTAGTTAAAACATGTCTATTGATAAAGGTTAAATAACTCTGCAAAATCGATTATCCAATGAGTACTAGAATAGCCAATTACATCATGGTGAAAAGGATGTATTGATTGCTGAGGCTATGCTAAGGCACTTCTTGAGGATGCAAATGAGATGGTTGACATCATACTGTAGTTTATCTATAACCTAATATTTTTTTTATTTATCTATTACTATAATTGTTCATTGTATTTGTGTTAGTTTCACTCAGATGTTTGATTTCAATGTGAAGTGTTTTGACAATTTATTGATTGTACTAATTATTTCAATGTTTTAAAACTTAACTTGGTTGTTAACTTGACAAAGTGAGCAAGTCAAGGTCTAACTTGTTTAATTAGTTAAACTAGGTGGTAAAACTGGCAACTGTATTTTTATATATAATAAATTATATATTACATATATACATATACTTTATTATTGCATTACATATATGCATATAACTTGAACTTTAAACCATATACTTTATTATTATATTTCTCAAATAATAAATAAATATTGATCTTATTGTAATTACAATAATCATTCAACATAATTTTAGTTCAAATAAAAAGCAAATGACAAAAAAAATTTTCTAATTCAAATTACTTTCACATAAGTTTTAATTTTTTCATTTAATAGTTATTGCAAATGATAAAAATATTAATAAATAACAAAAATTATTCATTTTGATCCTTATAGTTTATCAAGAATCAAGAAAGCTTTTTTTCCCTTTTAAAATTTTTAAATTTAAATTCAATAATTTTAAGTTAATTCAATTTTACAAGAAAGTTTTAACATTTTTCTATTTTTGAGCAATTATAAAATTTAAAATTTTTAAAAAGAAAAATTATGATTGTCAACATTTTAAATTCAATATTTTAAAATATGTATTTTATTTATCTTGCTACACATATAAGATAAATTAGTTTTCAATAATTTTTTCTTTTTATATAATATTTTCATATGTAAGGTTTCTTTATTTTTTTTCCTTGTTTACATTAGGCTTTTAAGTTGGATTGGAGTTAAACTCTATCATTTTATTTAAAATAAAAATCAAACTAGATGGATGGGTTGATCAAGTTACTAGTTCAACCCGGGTTTTACCAAAAGGGACCAGAATAAATTATGTTTTTAGCAAAATTAGATTTGAAGGTTGAAATGGCCCTTTTTTAGCCTAGGTATTTGTTTAATCAGTTGTAACAAATATGATTATTGTTGTAATTTTGTGTATTCTATTCCAGTAATAGATGTGTATAATATATACAAGTCATGAAGAGAACAAATTCTCAAAATTTTATATTTCTAGAAATCATTCCCAATATGCATTGATTATGATTATATGATATGTATAAAATTTTCTAAATATCAGTAATGAGATTGCAATAAGATAATTAACATAATTAAGATGATTTTCTTAAATAATTATTATAATTAATATGATTTTCCTAATACTCTCCCTCAAGTTAGCACGTAAAAGCCTCGAATGCCTAACTTGCTCAAAAGAAAGTCAAATTGTTATTTCCCATGGACTTTAGTTAAGATATCTATAAGCTAGTTGTAGGTCCTTACATGTATAGTAGTAATATTGCCAGCTTAGATTTCATCACAAATGAAATGATAATCTACCTCAATATGCTTGGTGCGTTCATGAAACATCGGATTAGCTGTGATATGAATGGTTATTTGGCTATCACAATAGAGTTGCATAGGCTGAAGGTGTGGTACCTGTAAGTCACCCAGAAGAGTTTTAAGCTATTTCAATTCACAAGTTGTAGTAGCCATAGACTTATATTTAGCCTCTGTTGAGGAACAAGAAATTATGACCTACTTTTTAGTTTTTCAAGATATAAGGGATTGGCCTAATAAAATAAAATATCTTATCAATGAACGTCTATTAAGAGGACAACTGGCCCAATCAGAGTCACAATAAGCATATAGGTGTAAATCACTATCTGATTAAAGAAATATCCCTTATCTTGGATTAGCTTTCAAATACCAAACTACCTGTATTGCAACATACTAATGTTCTTAACAGGGATAATGCATGAATTGAGCTAGAATGTGCATAAAGTAACTGAGTTCAGGATGAGATATGGTTAAATAGATAAGTCTCCTAATGAGATGACGATATTTTTCTGGATCCTCTAAAATAGCTCCATTAGCAAGGGCTAATCTATGATTTTGCTCAAGAGGAAAACTGGCTAGTTTGGCTCCTAACAACCCCGTTTCTGAGATAATATCCAAAGCATATTTGTGTTGACACAAGAAAATCCCTTGAGGTCCTCAAGCCATTTGAAGACCTAAAAAATACTTTAGAAAATCAATATCTTTCATTTAGAAGCATATGCTAAGATACTACTTGAATCTTTCAATCATATCTCCATTGTTTCTTATAATGATAAGATCATCAATATACACTAGAACACTTAAAATTATATTTTCTTTATGATAAGTGAAAAATGACTAATTGGCATGAGATTGTTTGAGCCCATATTTCTTCAATATAGTAGCAAGTTTTGCAGACCAATTTTGTGGTACCTACCTTAAGCTATAAAGGGACTTTTGAAGCTTGTACACTTTCCCAAGATTTGCACTAGAAAAACTAGGAGGTAGTTGCATATAAACTTCGTCGTCTAAATCACCATGCAAAAAAGCATTATGAATATCCATCTGATATAGTATTTATGATCAAGCAACAATAATGACTAAAAGTGTTCAAACTGTAACTATCTTTATGACTGGTGCAAAACTCTCATTATAATCAATCCCTTCCTTTTGACTATCTCTTCAAATAACTAGTATCACTTTATGACTTTCCATGGTCCCATCTAATTTATACTTAATCTTATACATCCATTTGCAACTAATAACTTTCTTTCCGGGTGGAAGTATTGTTAATGTCCAGGTGCTTTTCTTTTCTAAAGCATCTATTTCTTCTTTCAGGGCTTTGTGCCATGAAGGGTCTCGAACAGCATCTGAGAATCGAGATGGCTCATGCTTAGAAATCATTGTTGCAAGAAACTGTCTATGTCTTATAGAAAAATTACTATAAGTCACATAGAGTGCAATAGGGTATAATGTACCTGAGGATTGTGATGAAGTGAGTGCCTAAGTAGTGGGGTCATTAACGCAGCTCATAATATGACATAAATAATCTTTAAGCTTGCTTAGTAAATGATGTTCTCAGTAACCTCAACTAAGGGGTTCGTTTATAAGCAGTGCTGGCACAACATTCTCATATAAGAGACTTGGATTCGAACCTCCCTTTTGTACATCCCCAATATGTCTCTTAACTTCACTACTCCCCCTTATACCATGCATACTTGTGCTAGATTCATCAATGAAAGGAGATTTGTCATTCTACAAGGTCTGTCTGGAGGCATAAGATTTATTTGCTATATATGAGTGATTAATGAAAGGAAACTCATTTTCACAAAACATAACATTACAAGACTCAAAGTATTCTCCACTCTCTAAGTTATAGAGATGATCTTTTTTTTTTCCATAAGGATATCCTACAAAAATGCATTTCCGACTTCTCTCACCAAACTAGTCCTTTTGGCGGGGTTAGTTGTGGGCATAACACAAATACCTAAAAATGCAAATATGAGAATAAATGGAGGTCTCACCAAATAACACTTCATGATGACTTTTATCTTTATGAAAAGTGATAGGAGTGCGATTTATCAAGTATTCTACAGTAAGAATACATTCTCCATAAAATTCAATAGGTAGATTAGCTTGAAATTAGAGAGCTCGAGCTACATTTAAAATATGCCTATGTTTTGTCTCTACAAGGCATTTTGTTGAAGGGTGTCAACCATGGAAGTTTGATGAATTATTTCGTGTTCAAAGAAATAGAACTTCAAAGCTTTAAATTCAGTTCTATTATCATTTCTCATAAATTTTACGAACTTGTTAAATTAAGTGCTCACTATAACATAAAATTTTTTAAGAATGTTCCTAACTTTACTCTTTTTTGCTAATAAATAGATCCATACAAAACGAGAAAAGTCATCCATAATGGTTAAAAAATAGGAAGCACCACAAGAAGAGCGAACACAATAAGCACCCCACACATCATAATGTATTAAATCAAAAGGTTCACTAGCTTTATTTTGATTGGGAATAAAAACATCTCTTATTTGCTTAGCTCTCAAACAAATATCACAAACTTTCTCATGTTTATCACTAGTTTGAATACCAGGAAGTAAATTAACTATTTGACTTATAGGATGTCCCATACGCCTATGCCATACGGTAAAAGAGTCAATTCCACTTGCTTTGCACACCTACACAAAGGTCACTACACAAAAATGATAGACCTTATTCTGCTATTCACCCACACCAATCACTATTCCTTGAAGTGCAATCCTGTATTACACATGATTTAGCAAAAAAAGTGGCTGCACAATTTGAGTCACATATCAATTGAGAGATAGAAATAAGGTTATAAGTTAAATTAGGCACATATAACAAATTGTTCAAGGTTAGGCCTTTCTCAAAATTTATTGTTCCTTTTTTTTCTACAATTGTATTTCTTCCATCAGGTAGCCCAATGCAACAAGGTAAGACATAAACTATGTTTGTCAATAAACCTATATCACCTGTCATATGATTTGAAGCTCCTATATCTAGCAACCAAGAATTTTTTACTTGTTTACCAATGAGTTTCTCGATGGATGTAGTGTTCTGTGGTTATTAAGAATATTTAGTAGGGCTGTCCATTGATCATTGCTTAGCCTGAGAAATGATCCACATTCATTAATGATTCCCCTTGTTTGCATAGCTACTGTACCGTGAGCTTACTGCATTCGTGTGGCATTAGTAATGTGTGTTCCTTTACCTTATCCTAGAGCCCTACCATGTGTTTTGCAACTTTCTCATCCTATACCTCATCCAAACTTCCCAGCATTCCACCAATCCTGATATCCAATAACTTGAAAGCAATCTTTAGCTTCATGTTCATGCTTTCCACAATGTGTGCATGTCTTTATATTAACTTCACGATTCTATCATGACTTTATGGCTTGAACCATAAAACTAACAGCATCACTTCATTCATTCTGCACACGTGTTAAGGATCTGTGGGATTCTTCAGTCACAATTATTGCATATACTCGGTGCAGGTTAGGGAATGGTGACATGCTTAGGATGTTTGATTGCATTATACTAAAAAAAATATCATCGAGGCCCATCAAGAATTGATGGATCTTCTCTTTTTCTCGTTCTTGAATTAGTTCTTGTACAGCACCACATAAACAGCCAAAGTAAATGCAAATCGAGTTCTTCATGTAGCTACCTAACTTTTCCCACATGGATTTTAACTTCCTGTAGTATGCTGTAATGGTCTGTCCTAATTGCTTATAGTTTGCAATATCATGTTTCAACTGATGAATCCTTACATCATTCCCAATTGAGAATTGTTCCTTCAAATCATCCCGCAAATCTTTTACATTCTCCAAGTAGGAAATACTGGACCGTAAATAAGGATCAATGGTGTTAAATATCCATCTGACCAATATGGCATTCATGGCCAACCAATCTTCGAATTCAAAGGAATCCTCGCCGGCTTTGGAAACTTATTATCAATAAATCTAAGTTAACTTACTGTCAATAAATCTAAGTTTCTTTTTGGCTCTAAAGGCGTTACGTACTGCCTTCATCCACTCATCATAGTTATCTCCTTTAAGTTGTATTGGGGTAACAATGATACCAGGATTATCTCTAGAGGTAAGGTAGTAAGGTGAAGTTAGATTAATCATCAACGCTTTCCTCACATTTTGCCTAGTGTCATAAGTTGTCCTTGTACACCAGTTGACTAAGCAAACAAGCTCTGTTCAAGCTAAAACTTGGTAGATAATTCAAGCATAGGATAGAGACTTTATAGCCTAAATTTGGGGTCATTCCTACTTGTGTACTATTTTTGCCAATTTTTTATGTATTTGCACTTGTATTTTTTACTAAGGTAACTTATCTAGTGTGAGTAGGAAAACACATGGCTGTGATCCTTGCGTTATTATCTTTCTATCGGTGTATTTTGATAGCAAAATTCCACCCAGAGTAAGCTGAAAAGCCCTTATGATGACTAAAAAAAAGTATGTCATTTTAGGCAATTTTGGATTTGACTTATAATACTATTTAGGGAGGGAGTGTAAGGTGACAATGGTAGAAACCTTGCACTAGCCTAGGGGATAGAATGTGTGGTTTGGTGCCTCCCTTGCATATTTCCAATACTGTATTGAAGGATTATAAAAATAATAGAAGTAGCCCCTCTTCTAATTTCAATGTCCTAAATTTTAGCTAGTTTTATCCGTATTTGCCCAAATTACATATTTTGCACTTGTGTGCATTATGCTTTTCTTTAATACGCTTTGTGCTATGTGTTATGCTATCGTTGCCCTTATTTGTGCATATTTTAGTTGCCTTGAATGTTTAACTTCTGTTGCGTTCTTTATTATCTTGCCACCTAACTTGTTTACCCATTTGGGTATCATGGGAATGACCTTTGGCTGGCTTGCTTTCAGGTTATTGATTGCAAGTGTCACACGATCTAGCAAGTGAAGTCACCAGCTCGTGATATTTGGTATCAGAGGGGGTTCGACCCGCTTTGGAGATCGCTTGAAATTATTGTGAGATTTAAAGAGTAATAGCAAACATGTGGAACACGGTGTGCATAAATAAACTTGAGAACCGAATGGGGCAGGTGGAAGAATTGTACAAAGCTATTGAAGAGATGCAAGGTCATGATATTCCCGAGCTTATTGAATGGGCTAGGGAATAGGAAGGTGTGGCTATTCAAGTTGCGGCTGTTGAATCTTATTTGGGCATTGATCAGGAAACTCCAAGTGCTGCTGTTGAAGGCAACATGGCTGACTCTGTTAGAGAACTAAAAGCTGAACTAACTGATGTGAAGGCTCAGCTTAGAGTTCTCACAAGAATGTTGGGTAACTAAGGCCCTAACCATGGAGCACCAGAATACAAGCGTATGAGGGTGCCCGAACCCTGTTGTTTCACGAGTGCATAAGATGCCAAAGATTTAGAAAACTTTCTGTTTGACATGGAACAATATTTTCGAGCTGTAAGGCTATATTTGGAGAAGGCAAAAGTTACGACCACAACCATGTACTTAACTAGTGATGCAAAACTTTAGTAGTGGACCAAATATGAAGATATTCTAGTGGGAAGATGCATCATTGACACATAGGAAGACTTGAAAAGAGAGTTGAAGTCCTAATTCTTCCTTGAAAATGTTAAGTACATAACTCGATGCTAACTCCGAGACTTGAAACAGATTGGTACCATTCGAGAATATGTGAAGAGATTTTCTGCCCTAATGTTGGACATCTGGGATATGTCGGAGAAAGATAAGATGTTCTTCTTTCTTGAGGGTCTTAAACCCTGGGTAAGGACTGAGCTCCAGAGACAGCGGGTTCAAGAATTGCCTACCACTTTGGCTTCCGCTGAATGCTTAATAGACTACCACGCTAAAACCTCTAGCAAGAAGTCCTAAACAAATAGTGGATCTCCTTCTAGTGGAAGCGGGGGACAATCTAATAAGTCTAGTGAGGGCAAGAGTGAGGGAGGAGACAACAAGAAAAGTCCCACTAGTGCAAGCTCGGCATCTTCGTGGAATACCAATAACATGAGAGGAAAAAGACCCTTGGCTTATTTTCTATGTAAAGATACGCATAAGATGGCAGACTGTTCATAAAAAGCTGCCTCAACGCTATGCAAGTCTTGACAAAAGACCAAGATGAAGAAGAGAATGACTATGATAGCAAAGAGGACATAGCTCCGAGAATGGGTGCATTACGGATCCTTGGTGCCTTAAAGAAACAAGCTAAAAAAAGAAAAAGTAGCCTAAACCATGGCCTCATATATGTAAAGGGGCAAATAGCAGGAAATGCCACCTTTAGTGTGATGGTGGATACTGGTGCCACTCATAATTTCATCTTAAAAGCAGAAGCCAAAAGGCTCAGTGTAAAGTTAGAGAAGGACTCAAGTTGTATGAAAGCTATTAATTCTAAAGCCTTGACCACCACGGGAGTGGCAAGACAAGCAACTATAAAGCTTGGCTTGTGGCAAGGAAAAGCAGATTTTGTGGTCGTTAAGATGGATGATTTTGATATAGTATTAGGGATGGAGTTCCTCTTGACTATGATAGGAAAGAGGACATAGCTCCGATAATGGGTGTATTGCGGATTCTTGGTACCCTAAAGAAACAAGCTAAAAAAAGGAAAAGTAGCCTAAACCATGGCCTCATATATGTAAAGGGGAAAATAGCAGGAAAGGCCGCCTCTAGTGTGATGGTGGATACTGGTGCCACTCATAATTTCATCTCAGAAGCAGAAGCCAAAAGGCTCAGTCTAAAGTTAGAGAAGGACTTAGGCTGCATGAAAGCTGTTAATTCTAAAGCCTTGACCACCACGGGAGTGGCAAGACAAGCAACTATAAAGCTTGGCTTGTGGCAAGGAAAAGTAGATTTTATGGTCGTTAAGATGGATGATTTTGATGTAGTATTAGGGATGGAGTTCCTCTTGGGCCACTAGGTCACATCGGTTCTTGCAGCAAACTACTTTTTGTTTATAGGGGATAATCCATGCGTGGTACCTGTCCAAACAAAGTAACCGGAAGAGACAAAACTCTTATTGGCTATGCAGTTCAAGAAGGGCCTAAAAAGGAGATAGCCCTCATTTGTTGCCACAATTGTGGGGGATGGGAAGGGAGAAGCAACACCTGATAGAATTCAGTGCATGTTAGAAGCATATAAAGATGTTATGTCTGATATGTTGCCCCCATGTCTCCTTTCTTAGCGGGAAGTTGACCACCAGATTGAGTTACTGCTGGTGCAAAACCCCCTACCAAAATTTCGTATAGAATGGCCCCTCTCGAATTGGCTAAATTGCGGAAGACGTTGAAAGAACTATTGGATGCAAGTTTCATTCGACCCTCAGAAGCACCGTTTGGAGTACCAGTGTTATTTCAAAAGAAATAGGATGGTAGTCTTTGATTGTGTGTGGATTATTGAGCCTTAAACAAAGTCACAGTGCGAAACAAGTACCCAATCCCTTTGGTTCAAGATCTCTTTGACTAGTTGAGCGGTCTTAGATGCTTCACCAAATTAAACTTTAGATCAGGATACTATTAGGTGAGAGTAGCGGAGAGGGATATAGCTAAGACCACTTGTGTTACTCGCTATGGGGCTTTTGAGTTCCTAGTGATGCCTTTTGGGTTAACCAATGCCCTAGCTACAGTCTGCACTCTCATGAACTAGGTGTTCAATGACTTTCTTGACAAGTTTGTGGTGGTCTACCTAGATGACATTGTTGTATTTAGTCCTACACTAGAAGAACACATTGAACACTTATGATTGGTGTTTGAGAGGTTGAGACAACACTAATTGTATGTGAGGAAAGAAAAGTGCTCCTTTGCTCAAGAATGTATTAAGTTTTTTGGACATATCATCGAATGTGGAGGGATTCGAATGGACTTAGAGAAAGTAAAAGCCATCCAAGAGTGGGAAGCCCCTACAAAGGTGACTGAATTAAGATCCTTTTTAAGGCTCGCAAACTACTATCATCGATTTATGGCAGGATACTTAAAATAAACGATACCATTAACGAACCTTCTCAGGAAGAATGTTGCTTGGATGTGGGATGAAAAATGCCAAGCTGTATTTGAAGATTTAAAATGGGCTATGACTGGGGACCCTGTGCTCGCCTTACTCGATATAGCCAAGCCCTTCGAGGTTCAAATAGATGCCTCGGACTTCGCATTGGGTGGAGTTTACTCCAAGAGGGCCATCCTATTGCCTATAAGAGCTATATGCTGTCAGAAGTTGAACGAAGATATATGACATAGAAGAAGGAAATGCTGGTGGTTATTCACTGCTTAAGGATATAGAGGCATTACTTACATGGGTCAAAATTTGTGGTAAAGACTGATAACTCGATAGTTAGCTACTTTTTCACCCAACCAAAGTTAACCCCAAAGCAGGGCCATTAGTAAGAATTTTTAGCAGAATTCAATTTTGAATTTGAGCATAAGGCGGGACGGTGTAACCAAGTGGTGGACGCCCTCAATTGGAATGCCATGCTCATAGCAATGACGTTAATAGCTTGCACGGTGAGAAGCCAAATTACGTCTAATGGGAGAATCTTCCCAAGGATCCGATGGCCCAAACAATTATGAACCTTGCTAGAGAGGGCAAAACTCAATAGTTTTAGGTAGAAGATGATCTATTGTGGGCAAAAGGGAGAAGACTCTTTGTCCCCAAAGCTAGCGATCTAAGGAAGGTACTTCTAAAAGAGTTCCATGATACTTTATGGGCGGGTCGTCCATGATGGCAAAGAACTCATGCTGTAGCAAGGTTATTATTGGCCACAAATGCGAGATGATGTGGTCCATTATACAAAGACTTGTCTCATTTGCCAACAAGATAAAGCTGTGAAAGAGAAGGTCACGAGACTTTTGGAGCTGCTACAGATACCTAGCAAACCGTGGGAGAGCGTATCGCTAGATTTCATTTTCAATCTTCTTAAAGTTAGGGATTTATCCACTATCTTGGTGGTAGCAGATTGCTTTTTGAAGTATAGAACATTCATCCCTACTCTAAAATATTATTCAGCAGAAGAAATAACTCATTTGTTCTTTAAGTTCGTTGTTAAGTATTGGGAAGTGCCCCAGAACTTAGTGAGTGACTGAGATAGCCATTTTACTAGGTCCTTCTGGTCAGAATTGTTCAACATTCTTGGGTCATAACTTAATTTCTCGTTTAGCTATCATCCTCAAAGTGATGGCTAGACCGAGAGATTCAATGGCCTGTTGGAGGAGTATTTAAGGCACTTCACTAGTGCTAATCAGAAGAACTAGCCACAACTTTTAAACATTGCGCGCGTAATTTTGCTTCAATGCTCAGAAGAGTTCTGCAACTAACCAAAGTTCGTTCGAGATTGTAATAGGTCACTCTTGCCCTACATGGTGTCCAAAGTATACAAAGGTGTGAATCCTAGTGCACACCATTTCACCAAGGATTGGAAGATGAACATAGAAATTGCCCGTGCTTGCTTGGAGAAAGCCTCTAAAAGAATGAAGAAGTGGGCAGATAGGGGACGTTGAGAGTTAGAGTTTGAAGTAGGCAATCTTGTCCTTGTTAAACTGCTACCAAAATAGAAAAGTGTGAGGGCCAGAGATAGCAGGTTACTTCGCAAGTATAAAGGTCTAGTTCCAATCATAGCCAAGGTTAGGAAGGTAACATACAGGGTTACTCTACCTAAATGGCTGAAGATTCACCCAGTCATCCATATCAGCAACTTAAAGCCATATCATCTAGATGCTGAAAATCCAACCCGCAATTAGCCCACCAGGCCAGAAGTCAACCCTACTAGCAAAATGCAGAAGTCTGTGGAGGAGATTCTAGCAGAGTGTGTGGTGATCGTGCGAAGATGCCCAAGAAAGGAATTCCTGGTGAGATGGAAGGGTTTGGGAGATGAGGAGATTAGCTAGGAGAAGGAAGAAGACTTATTAGAATTCAAACAGCAGATATGAACCTTCCAAGTAGCAGAGTCTCTGAGGACGTCGACCAATTGAATGGGGGAGAATGTCACAAGTCGGCCTTGCACACCAGTTGACTAAGTAAACAAGCTTCGTTCAAGTTGAAACTTGGCAGATAATTCAAGCATAGGATGGAGACTTTTTAGCCCAAATTTGGGGTCATTCCGACTTGTGTACTATTTTTGCCAATTTTCTATGTATTTGCACTTTACTTGTATTTTTGACCAAGATAACTTGTCCAGTGCGAGTAGAAAAGCACATGGCTGTGATCCTTGCATTATTATCTTTCTATTGGTGTATTTTGGTAGCAAAATTCCACCCGGAGCAAGCCGAAAAGCCTTTATGACGACTTGAAAAAAATATATCATCTTAGGTAATTTTGGGTTTGGCTTATAATGCTCTTTAGGGGGGAGTGTAAGGTGACCATGGTGGGCACCTTGCACTAGCCTAGGGGATAGAATGTGCGGCTTAGTGCCTCCCTTGCACATTTCTAACACTGTATTAAAGGATTATATGAATAATAGAAGTAACCCCTCTTCTAATTTCAATGTCCTGAATTTTAGCGGGTTTCTGCATTTGCTTGAATTGCATATTTTGCACTTGTTCGTATTATGCTTGTCTTTAATACGCTTTGTGCTACATATTATGCTATCGTTGCCCCTATTTGTGCATGTTTTGATTGCCTTGAATGTTTAACTTTCATTGCGCTCTTTATTATCTTGCTGCTCGGCTTATTTACCTACTTAGGTGTCATGGGAATGACCTTTGGCTGGCTTACTTTCAGGTTGTTGATTGCAAGCGCCGCACAATCTAGCAAGTGAAGTTGCCAACTCGTGATATTAGCCATGATCATGTAGCGATCAAGTTGCCCTGCTACTTTAATACCGTAACAAATATGATTATTATTGTAATTTTGTGTATTCTATTCCAATAATAGATGTGTATAATATATATAAGTCATGAAGAGAACAAATTCCTAAAATTTCCTATTCCTAGAATCATTCTCGATATGCATTGATCATGATTGATCATAATATGTATAAGATTTTCTAAATATCAGCAATAGAATCACAATGAGATAATTAATATAATTAAGATGATTCTCTTAAATAATTACTATAATTAATATGATTCTCCTAATAAGTTGGACTGGCTTGACCGGTCCGAGTTTCAAAACAATGAGTTATTTTATTCAACCTTAAATTTTACATGTGTTTTTTTTTACTATATCTATGCATTTTTTTGAGCATTCTTCCACTAGAAGTGTTTTTATGGCACCATCGTTGCTATGATATATCTTCTTTTCTCAAAATAACATCTATTTTTTTCTTCATAGTTGTGTGTTTGGTTTGTGTACAAAATGCGATCTTAAGTTCTTATCCTTTATCCTTCTTTGTTGTTACAATTTTTAGAATTCTTTCATTGCTTATATGTACTTAAAATTTATTATAACTTCTGTTCCTAGTTTTTTAACAATTGTAAGTGATATTCAACTTCTTTTATTAGATTCATGTACATTATACTTCTTATTTGTGTATTTATTGGGGTATAGATTCTATCAGTCCCTCGATTTCTAAAGCTCTTCCTTAGTGTATGCTTATTCCTGTGGAAGCAAGACTGGTTTTGCACTCACACCACACACTTAAGATGACGATATCATAGAAAACAAGTGAAGAAGAAGAAAGAGATAAAAACTCAGAATCAAAACACATCACATTTTATTCAGGCAAGCTCTACGTTGCTTTGGTTTTTGCACTCTATTACGACAAGCACCTCCCTTCACATTTTATACATGAATAGCATAACTTAACGCCTTTCACTCTGTTACAAAGCTAGCAACTAACCATCAAAGGCCAACTAACTGACTAATTCTGAATTATCATTTTATGATATTTGAATTATTACAATAACATATCCCCTTAATTGAAATGCTTCAATGATATTACATTCATCATTTCTCTTAGCTTCTTAAACCTTTCAAATTTTAATGGCTTAGTTAAAATATTAATAATTTTCACTTCAATTTTATAGCATACAAGCTTAACTTTCCTTTGCTCACCTAATATCTTAAGTAGGGGAATCTATTTTCAATGTGCTTACCAAGACTATGAGTCTTTTTTTATGTTGACTTTATTGATCCCTAAACCATTATCTTCAAAAAAAGATATAGATGTCATCCTAAGACTACTTCTAGAAAAGCTAAAATAGTAATGGAAAATGGGAGTTGAAAGTTGGGATATTGCTATCAATTGCATTTTCTAGAGTCAACAAGCCATCCATGCATGGCAGCTAGTGTATTGACTATCAAGAGTAGTTGCACCAATACACCTAAATGGAGCTTACAATGTTGTACGAGGCTCTACATACTAGATTTGGGCTCAATCCTACCCATCTTGCATGCTTCCTCTTCGTCAGCTACTAGACATTCCTAATTTAACATTACTGGTTAGATTTGCTCTGTAGCTGGCCTTATCCCTACCCTTGCCTCCACACTAACCTTAACATTCACCTTTTGATGATACCATTGATGACAATGATGATTATCTGATTTAATAGCTTTTTATATTAGGGCATTGACCTTTTATTAGTTACTTTATATTGTTATATATTGATGTTGTGGTGATATGTTAATATATATCATTTGGAATTTCACTTCTATCACATGTAATATTATGACTAATATAATAATATTTTTACATTATTAATAATTATAAAAATATTTGAGAATGTTGTCAATTTGCTTTATAATGCTTGCCATTGAAAATAATTTCCAAAAAATAACCATAATTTTTTTAAAAATAAAAAAATCTATACAAACAATATTTGTTATATTAATAATTTTTTAAAATAAAAAATAGCTCTATGTAGATGACAGTTGTTATCTTAATAGGTGCTCATTTATACAAATGACAAGTTATTTATATAAAGTTATTGCCATTAGCCTCTAGTGTCTAATACATTGACTATATATGTTGTTTATATAGGTATTTATAACCATGAGTCTACAACGACAACTCATTTACGACAACAATATCATTTGCATCTACCTATCTTGGCAACAAGCTTTATATTGATGACTTTTTTTGTTTGTATACTTAATTTTTCCTATAGTCATTTGGTGTTCTTTAAAGGAATTTATAACTTTTTTTTTACATTTAGGATTCAATTTCTAATCCTTTTGTATACATCCAATGATTTAATGGTTTCTATTGTTACACAAAATAAAAATAAAATGATAAATATATAATTAAATAAAAAGTAGAAGATAAAGGATACATTTTATCCTTTTCAAATAATCTTGAAACGATTAGGCAGGAATCGATCTCCTTTGGGGATGAGATGAACTTCGGAGGAAGAGAGATATACATTTTTTCTGGTTTGAAATTATGAATCTCATTATGAAAAAAATTGATAGGTTCTAGTAAAAAATGTGTCTTTAACTTTTTTGAAAAAATAGAAAAATGACAGAAGAAAAAATGAGAGTATCTAAATCTACCTAGAGATCATCGGAAGCCGTCAAAATGCACTTTCATTAAAACAATATCTATTTCTATGAAAAATTCTTGATTGCACATGTATGCTCGTTACCCCGAAAAATGTACTATTTTATTATTATTAAAATAGTTACTACAATATGAATAGGAATAACACAGTTGTAGGCTTACAATTAATAGTTCAATCATATAATTTATTAATTTTCTTTTTTCATTACAAGAGAAAAACATATAGAAACAAAAGACGAAGCATATAAAAACAAGAGAGGAGATAAGGAAAAGGATACGCCCAGTAATTTACTGAAAGAGGCATACTGATGTAAAATATGATTAGTTGAAAATAATTGGGCTATTTTAGTCAGGCGACGATGCTACCAGGCGAACATATTTCCGTTCTAAGGTCTTTCTTAACCGAGTAATAGTATTATCATCACTTCTGGGCATTTTTTTTTTTTGTTCGATCTTTCCTCACAAATTATGAATTTCACAGTTCTTTCATGTAATTTTTAAACACAAATCGCGAGGCTATTATATATTGATTTATTTTGTCATTTATATATATAATTTTATGTGATATAAGTAATAAAAAATTAAATTATATATATTGAATATTATTAAATACTTGTAAATGGGTTGTAAAATTATATCAAAAAATGACAAAATAAATTAACATACTATAATCTTAATCTTATGATTCTTATTTTAAAGTTTATAAAAAAATTTATATAATTTGATAAAATAATTAATTAAGTAGATGATGAGTTCTGGTTTTCTAAAATTAAAAGGGGTAATTTTCAAATTTTTAAAGTTGGATAGCACTTCTAGTGTAATAATATCATTAAAAATTCAGTACTACTCCCATACAAATATTGTCAAGTGTATATTTTTCTGATCAAATGATATAATTTTCTCAAAAATAATGAATTTTCTATAAAAAAAATAAATGATTTTCAGTTAAATCATATTGATGAGTTGAAAAAAATAATATAATTAGTAACATTAGTACAAGAATAATATTGATTTTCTAGTATTAATGTTCCGCTAGGAGTTTCTTTCTAAAATTGAAACTGATAAAATTTAACTATTCTAAAATTAAAGAACGCTTTTTACACTTTTCTTTCTCAAAATAATGCTTTATTATATTTTAAAAAATAATTTAAGGAAAACTTTACTTTAGGTAATGTCTTCCTGAAAGGAAACTCATACATACATACATATATATATATATATATATATATATATATATATATATATATATATATATATATATATATATATATATATATATATATATAATTTTTAATGCATGTGATTATTTTAAAATTGACATATAAATAATAAAATTCACAATTAACTTTCTTTTATTGAGCAAGAGTATGAATATATATTTTGTATAAATTATATAAATACTTCTCCGATGTCCCACTTTATGAATAATACTTATATACTCATACTTCAGTTACAACACATTTCATACAAAGGACAAAATAAGGTAATTTTAATTTTTAATGTTAAAATTTAAAAGTGAAAATTTGAAGAAAATGTAAAATATCCTCTTTAATTGTGGAGAGTTTGAATTTTGTTTCTTTTAACTTTAGAAAATTGAAAATTACCCCATTAAACTACACAAAACTTAGTATTAATATTACCATATTTAATCTATCATTTTATCGAATTAAATGTTGACTAATATCTTATTTTAACTCCTATAAAATTGAATTTGTATCAATTTTATTTATTGGTAAAAGTTTATACGTCAGTTTGGTCCCTATGTGATTAATTTTATGTTAAATTTTAGTCTCTTTGTACAATAATTCAAGTACTTTATCTCATATATAAAAGGATTAAAATTTAATATAAAATAAATTTTAAAGGAATAAAATTAATATAAACTTTTAATGAGAGGAAAAATTAATGCAAACTAAACCTTATAAGGACCAAAATAGCATTTTAATAATGATTTTTTATGATCTTTTTTAAAAAGAATCACAATATTATAGTATTATAATATATTAGTTTATCTTGTTATTTTTTCAAAAAATTTAGTATTATAATATATTAGTTTATCTTGTTATTTTTTCAAAAAATTAAAATTTTATGTTACATAATTAATAGGAATTAAATTAAATATATAAAAAATTTATTTAGATAATAAAAAATGAGTTACGAAATTATATATAAAAATAATGAAATAAATCAATACATTAATATGTCTTTTACTATTTTTTTAAATCTCACATATACACAATAAAGTTCGCAATCAAATTGTTTCCTATAAGATGAAAATAACTACATGTTTATGTATTACAGAAGCATGCAAATAATATTTCTCCACTATTTTAATCGTTATCAACTCACATCACATCTCATCACAAAACAAATTTGTGCACATTCATTTGGGAAAAATACTGTTTAAAATTTTTATAATTCATTTGAAAATTAAGTCAATTATAATTTATTATTAAATATGAAATTTTAAAGTTTCATAATATTATAATTCATTTGTTTAAAATTTTTAAAAATGAAAAGCTTATTATAAAGATCACTTGAAAAAATTTCTGAAATTATTTTTGTGCAAAATAAATTTCGTTCAAAAGAGTATAATCTGCTATGAAATCTTAAGGATTGATTGAGTTATATCATAAAATAAAATTTTATAATTTAAAACAATTTACTTATTATAAAAAAATTAAAATTTTAGTCACTGTAATACACACTTGAAAAAAGCGCATATTTATTTGAAACTTGTAAATCATATTATAAAATTGGAAAAGCATTTTAAATTTCATATTATTCTAAAACTTTGTGGAAAAATATATTTTTCAAAAATAAATTTTTTATAATAATAACACATCCAAATTCTTGTTCTTACTTTTTGTTTGTAAGACCCAGAATTCTAAACCCTGCTTGCATATAAAAGAGTTTAAGAAAAAAGTGAGAATAAAGTGCAAGAGAAGATTTATTGTTCAACAAAAAGATAATTACAACTCCCTTATTTATTAACGCCTTAATCCTCATTAAATAGGTAATTATTGCACATTTAGGTCTGTTTGAGGCCAAATTATGATTCTGTAAAACAAAATATTACAGATTCTAAATTTCAAAAATTTTTTGCTCATTTCCAGAATTACTAGACCAACTTCCAAAATATGAAAAACTACCTTGCGGAACTCCAAAAATCATGAAATTGGATCCTGTGAACCTTTCACGTGTTAACTATATCCTGTAAAAATTTGACATAATTTAGACATCATTAGGCCTTTCAAAACTCACAGCAAAGTGTTTATGTCCCAATGCTGTCCAGAATTCACAACTGTAAAAGTAAACCCTTATTTCAGGGGGTAAATCAACTCAGAATAAGCTCAAATTTGGTATGGGATTTGATTAACATGTTATATACTTGCATAAAATTTTCAGATCAAAACTCATCCATTTACTCCTTCTGATCTCTAAGATACAATTAGTACTCTGCACTGTGACAGTAACAGGGGAGACCAAAACGTGTAATAAGTTCACATAGTAAATAAACTAATTTTGGCACAGAGTTAATTAAGTATGTAAGGTTAATTCCTGAATTTTATCATAATTTTTCGAGCATTGAAACTCCATCAAAAGTCCCTGCAAACATACTCAACCTGCTGCCTACGAGTTCACTGTTCATTTGGTCATTTACTATTCATTTGGTCATTTCCAATTTCATACATATTGCATACTAAATTGCCTTCTACTCCTAACCAACTCACAATGCATCAAATTCATATATTTCACATAATATAGGCAAGGGTCATATAGTTATACAAAAAGTTCAACTTATAAAAACGTATATCCATCACATACTAATATCACAAACTACATAGATATTTTTAATATAACTTCAAAACATTATTTTCCATTGTCAAGAGGGCCTTTAGAAGTATCACCTGGAATGGTTAGTAACAATACAGAAACATAAGAAACAAAGTTTCCCAGTAGCTAGCTATTACCTATAAAAATATATCAAGCCATTCCAGATCCTTAAGCAAATAAAAGATATATTTCAAAATCAATTAATCATTTATCATCTCATTCCACACCATTGTAAGAAATGTGCATCACACATAGCAATCATCAAGCCCATTCAAGGACTCATAAAGATATCAAGATGGCCATCACAAATAGTCATACCCAAGCCTCATATACAGTAATTTCACTGTCTTCCTAGGGAACTCGGGTCATAGGCCTCACACATAGCAATCTCACTGTCTTCCCAGGGGTACTCGGGCCATAGGTACCATATACAATAATTTTATGCACATCAATTTCATACACATTCCATACAATGGCATAAAATACAGAAAACACATAAATAAAAAACAGAGCTTAAGGATAAAGCTAGCTACTTTTTAAAAGCTTCCAATAGTGATGTTTCCTTTGCCCTCACTTAAAAACTTCTTTACAATTCTTCTTGCCTTCCTAACTTGTCACTTCTTAGTCTACATAAATACACACCATAATTCTTATTAGAACATCATCATTTTTCTTAAACTTCATGTATTCTTCACTTCCTCCACATACACTAAACCATGAAGGAAGTACCCAAATTTTAATGTACATTTCAATATCTCCTAAATTTCATTGTAATATATTATTCTAATCTTCCAAAAACACAATTTAAATGGCTAAATCTCCTTCCCTCCGTCTTTTCCATATTCACGGTTTTGGCTTCTCAAAAGGGAAGTTTCACACACACTTTCATAATTCAAAATTTCATCTTCTATATGCTTCATAATTCATAAGAATCATTCTAATTTCATCAATTTAACTAAATTCCAAACAAATCATGCCAAATCCATACATGCACCATTATGCGTCTAAAACCCTAGTGTGTACATCATGGTTTCTTGTTGTTTTTACACTAAACTAAAGCCATAGATCAACATAACAACATCCAAAATACTATTAGACATGTTCAAATAATCCAAAACTCCATGGTCAACTAACTTTGACCACACCAACATCAAAATTTCAAGAAACTAAAAAGAGTACATTAAAGAGCTTTTAGAGGAGAATATTTTTACCTCCTGGTGCAACTTAAAAATCCTCACTTAGAGCTCACTAAACTTGATCAAACTTGAGATTTCTTCAATATAAATACACTAATAGATAAAGCTTGATGAGAGGAGTAACTTTCTCTTCTATACCTAAGCCTAATTCTCACTATTTTTGGGTGAAAAAGCTAAAAGAAATTTTCTCTCTCTTCCTTCTCTCTCTTGCACGTCCAAGCTTGTTTTCATGGAGGTATCCACAGCTACAAGGTGAAATGGAGAAGAAGAAAGAGTTTTCATGAAGCTTCAAGGTTATATTGGTCATTTTTAAAAATTTCAAGGGTATTTTAGTCCTTTTTCACCAATAAGTAAGGCTATTCTTGCCATTTTTTTCTAATAATGACACTTGTCATGTGTCTATTAGTCACACTAAATAAAATCATATATTACACCCTAAATTCTTGGTTATTCATATTAGATCCCTAAATTCTTGATTATTCACACTTTAATCACACCCGATTTTGTACTTTTGCAATTTAGTCCATAGAAGTTTCTGTCTGTTTAAAATTCCTTACACTGTTAGACTTAGACAACTCTCCTTTTTAGGATTTTCTAACCTCTTCTAATTATCTATACTGTTTAAGAAAATTAATTCTTTTCTTACTATTCTTTTTCCTTTAAAATTTCGATTACCCTTACACTTAATTCCTTTCATCTTAAGATTCACCCACCAAGCTAATTCAAATGTGCTCTTCGTTTCTATAGCCTCAGAATTTAGAGATTCAAATAATAGAATTAAAAATTCAGGACATTACAATAATCCCCAAAAATTACAAAAGTAGAGAAATTCATTAATATTCTAATTTTTAGAGTGATTGTTCCATCATCTTATATTAAAAAAAATAATAAAATGCTACTTAGAGGGGCATGTTTGTTAAAAATATAAATAAATCTTCTAAAATATGATTTGATGTCATATGTAACCTTAAAGTTTCAAAACATGCAAATAATTCCTTGATTTAAAAAAAAGTGAAAATATTAACAATTAAATGAAAAATAAAAAAGTATGTAAGTCTCTAATAATTATTTTTATCATGACTTTAACCATATTTGGAATGGATTTATACTAAAATAAAGTTTTAATAACAAAATTGATTCTATAACACATTTATGATATAATTAGTTTGAGTAAATTATTATTAAAATTTTACTAAACTGCACTTATAAAGTTAAAATGTATGTTTTTTTTAAAATAATTCATTACTTCTTTTTTATATTAATTTTTTTTAAAAATCATAAGAAATTCATTTCTATTTCTTTCTATTTTCCTTAGTCGAAATTTCAATATTTTTATTATTTCAAAACTTTAAAAAGTTATTTATAAATTTTAAAATTTTTAGAGAGTTATGTATCAAGAAATAAGGAACTTATTTGTACTTTTCCCCTAAAACATTACAAGAGAAACATTGCACAAGGAGAGCATCCATACCTGGAGAGAGAGAGTTTGTCAAGGGAAGAGAATCATTGCACGTGGTGAGCATGGCACCTGGACCGAGAATAACTGTTTAAAGAAATCAATCAACTTGTCCATTGTCCGGTTAAGAGAAATCAATAATGATCCCACCAATTAGTATCCTCTTTGTTTAGGGAAGACCTTAATCCTTGGTCGGTTGTCTACAGTCTATTGTTTGATTAGTTTCAAGCCAACTACCACTCTTGACCTTGGAAATTGTTGCACCTTCTCTTCCAAACCGCTACTTTATATATATTTACCACTACGCTCACTTGTGTTGAAGACTCTCACTTGTGATCAGTATCCTTCTTCTTTTGTTTTGTGGCTTCTTTTCCCTCTGCTCGTTTCTCCATATTTCTCTCCTTACACTTCAAAACTGCTGATACTGCCTAACTCAAAGACAAAGGAATCGGCAGATAAAACTGAAGTAGGTATGTGTCTCAGATTTTCCTGCTTTCATGCATGCCTCCTTTATTTCTTATTTGAAGTATAAAAAATTAAATTCATTTAAAATTCAATTCAGTTTTTTCTTGTATGCTTTTAAATTGGAATAGAATTCTTGCTCATATTTGATGTTTGTTGTTAATATTCCAAGTAAGAAGACACTATTATGAGATTCACAAAAAAATTACATAATGCAGCCATCCCAGATACTTCAACCATCTAGATAAGTTTAAGTGTCAAACAGAGCATTGTTACTAGCATCTTTGGCTTTAACTTGATCAATCAAAGGTTGAATTGGATATGGAAGCTAAATTTCTTCCCAATAAAAATTTGGGATTGTTAATTTGGTACTCCTTTAAAAAAAAAGGAGTATTGAAGATTTCGCATCGAAGATTTCGTACAAGTGTTTTATAAAATATTATATATTTTTTATAAGATTTTCTCTATGAGAGATGACATTTTTATTTCCTAAGAAACTCTACCTACAATTTTGTTGTAATACCAATCATTTCCATGTCTTGACTGACCTTGCTCATCATCTTCAATAGTCTCTTGATCAGAGACTTGATAGAAATCATCTTCTATGAGTTCCTCAACAGATGAACTATACTCTTCTTAGCCATTTAAGAACTTCTAATTCTTCTCCTCTATGATCTCTACTAAGAAGAATATTACAAATAAAATATGAATAACACAAGTTGCAGTCCTTGAATAAAAACTTCCCCACTTGTGTGAACCTAATATGAAGCTAATCATACAAGTATACATTCCACAACAATGCAATAATTAAATTCAGTTGGAATCATATAATCAACAATAAAATTTTTAATGTGAAAACCTTTCCTCAATTCAAGAGAGTAAAATTCATAAAAACAAGCCTATAAATTTCCACTATCAATATCAATTAATACAAAAGAGTCACTACTAGCTTCAACCACTAGAAACACACATACTCTACTCTTCTACAATATCAAGAATTTCACAATCTTGACTAACATCATTTACATGATAAAATACAACAATAAAATCTTGAAGACAGATTAAAAATAGATGTTACTGTTCATAAGTATTCTAGATAACATATAGGAAACTAAATGCAATTTCCACTATTCAAAATAAAGAAAGAAGTTTCATGAACCAGCTATCCAATTTTCAATTTGATCCAATGGTGAAATCTCCTCCAATTGGCAAGTATATAAAGGTTGGTTGAAGAAGAAATGAAAAACTCTTTCTTTCTCACTTCTTTGCCTCTCTTTGTTTTCTTTTTATATTTACACACATAGAAACTAATTCTTTCCCTAGTTTTCTAATTTTTCTTCCAACAAACCTCTCTTCTTTTTTGTTTATTTAGTAACTAGTTATGACAAAGTAAAAAAGAAAAAATTACCTAATCCATATATGAGTGCCTACCATGATAAATCTCCCCCACATGATTACATGGATGAACATAACACTCTAGCTATTAAGTGACATACTTCAAGCTTTTTCCTTAGTAAAGGTTCAATCAACATATCAACACCTCTCTCTTTTGTATGAACTTTCTCAAGTTCCAACAATTTACTACTTAAAACATCTCATATCCGATGGTAATGAACATTAATATGTTTTGACCACTACTATAGAATTGTCAAACAACATTGGTTGTTTAACAAGCTCGACATCAATTATGAACTGACATATATACAAGCCTCATTATATGTTAAATGATTTCATATTGGTTTCACAATTAACTTAATATGTATGAAAACCATTGTCATTTCTTCATTAGAAATACAACTTGGTGAGGTATGATTTTCATGAAATATATTATGACATTACACATTGGTTTTAAATAAACAACCGATGTCAATTTTGTATATTCAACTACAATTTTTTTTAAATAACAAAGGTGGTATGTCATACCCATCCCTAATAGTAGCCCTCTCTCGCATTCCTCTAATCCCTCCTAACACTAACATTTTCTCATAATTTCTCCATGCATGGTCCCTTCTAACCACAATATCTTTTATGATACTATAGAATCTGAATTTTAACAATTTTAAATACAATAACAAAACAATGAAAATGACAAAAGTTTATATCCAATGCTTATTGGCTAGGATGTGATGTTGGCACTCCCTAGAAAAGCACTTTTGAGCTAACTATCTACAAATGTAATGAACATTTATTAAAGTTTAATGTATAATATCACACATCTCTATAAATAAATAGTAGTTAATATGGCTAAATGCCAAAAAAGATGAATAAAATTAAGTTCCTTACCTATATAATAAAGTTGTATCAAGATGAAAGCCAACAAAACATGGTAAATTTAAAATTAGAAACTAAGTTGTAAGAACAAACCCAAAAATTAAAAAAAAAATCTTACTTTTATATTTTGTGCTTTCCTTAAAAGTGCACAACCCTACAAATTTAGTGATAGGATAATAGATATTTAATACTATAAAATAATTAGTAACCATAAATATAAAATTGAAGAAAATCATCTTAAGGTTAAAAGTAGAATATACCTCAATAAAGAAAGAATTATCTTAGGATTAGAAGAGCATCATAATGAAAGTTATAAATAGCACTATAATTTCACTCTTTTTTTAACTAATGCCTTGTTATTTGCACTATTTTAAATTTTGATGTCAGTTATAAAGAAACTCATTATCTATAATAAAATGATGTTATTTTATTATAAAATTTTACAAGTTAGTTATTATTAAATAAAAACTAACATCATAAACTAAAATATTTTGCTTGGCTAACATTTTTTTATAATCTTTCAAGCAATAATTTTAAAATTTTAATGTAAATCTTGTAAAAACACTAATATTATTTTATGAATTAGTGAATTTTATTTTTAATTCAAATTAATCTAAGTGAAATCAGAAAAATTATTATTTTTTACATTACAATATTTTTCTTATACAATTAAATAGATATTAATACCAATGATTGAACAAATGAAACAAACAAGAAATTGACAATCTATTATGAAAATAGTGTTATGGCATTTTATTTATTTCCATATTAATACATCAATATATACAATGAATAACTAACTTTAAATGAAAGGAAAAGTGAGATACCTTTTCCTTTAATTCTTTTATATTACTTAAGGGCTTTTAAGTTAGAGGATATAGATGGAAATTGGCGATAAATTATAATAAGAACAAATAATATAATGACTTTTACAATGAGCTCAAGCTTTCTAATGCAAAAATGGTTATTTTACTTCTTCTTACTACAATTTCTCATTAATTTTCTCATTTGTGTTTTTTAGACATCTACAAATATGAATCTTGAGATGCAACTTAAATGCTAATAGAGATGGCTTTGGAAAGTGTAAATGGTTATAAATTAATGATAAATTATAGTTAGAAGAAGCACTATAATCATTTTTGCAATGAACTCAATCCTTCCAATGTAAAGATGGATAAGTCATTTCTCACTAAAATTTCTCATTTTCATGTTTTCTTATCATTTCTAAATATGCCTCTTAAGATGGAACTCATATGATTTATAGTAAACAACAAAGATAACTTTGGAGGGTAATGATTACAAACTAATGATAAATTATAGCGAGAAAAAATGATATAACTAGTTTTGCAATAAACTTAAGCTTAAGCCTTCCGTTACAAGGATGGTCATACTACTTTTCACTACAATTTCTTACAAGTTTTCCCATCATTGATAAAGCATTACCTAAGTGTTTCAAATGGAGAGTAGGAATAAAATTTATAAGTAACATGTAGAACTTTATATGTCAATCATTAACCAAAAAGGACATCCTACATATGCCTTATCTCATATAGCTTAACTGTTAATATATCTTGAAAATTTGTAATTTTTGGCAATGGCCTGATACATATTATTGGTAAATCCTAAGTATTCATTACATGTTAAATGTATAACAATTTTATGATCTAACTTTTCATCTCCTAATACAACTTCTATACCTCGAAAATGCCATGTTGGTAAATTTTTTATTAGATATTAGTGGGTTATTAGTATACCTTTAGATATCAGTTGGTTAAAAAATTAATGTGGTATCTAATCCCAATTATCACATCTAACACTAAATTTGATTTTTCCAAACTAGAATAGTTTTTAACATATAACTAATGTTGTTTACCCTTAATTTTTTTTAAATACAACTTCTACATCTTGATATTCATTTTAACAATGGATACCATTTTCTTAAACATTCCCAATGTTTTGCATCCTAACATTCAATAAAAATTACACTATATCGTTAATATAGTTTATAGCATAATCATTATATGTAACTTTAAATCAAAATTCTTATCGCAACTTCTTGTGTTCTGGAGAGATCTTATATGTTTTCCTCATATTAAAGTGTTTCATAAGATTCTATAAATATTAGTCATCCATTCTTTGCAATAATTAATGGAGTATAAGGACAAAACACCTATTCATGTTGTAAACTTACAAATGCTTCAAATCTTATGATCATAGTAATCACATCAAACTAAAATATTTTTCACTCATGACCATCTATTTAAGGGCAAAAGATAATCATGATTTCATGGGATGCTCATAACCATAAGATTTGAAGCTTTTCTAAATGTGCAATGAAAATAGGTGTGTTATCCTCTTATGCTACCTTAAAAAAAGATGGAGTGAAAGAGATATTTATAAATAGTATGAAAAAATAAATGTTAATTGTTAAGCAAATATCAACTTGTGATGATTTCATATCTCACTTTCGCTGTTGGTCTTTTAGTTTAACCAATTTCAAAAAATCAATGTCATAAGTTCTTGTAGTTTTTCAATACCTCATAAATACCATCCTTACTAAATGTTTACCATTTATTATAAGTTAGATGGATAATGCTATACCTTTATATGTCAATTAAGTAAAAAAAAATTGACATGATAACTACATTCCAATTTTTTGATCTAACTCTTCGTCCAAACCACATTAGTTTTTTAACAAATAACCTACATGATTTATTCTTTTTTTTTTAATGCAACCACTACTTTCTTGGCTTTTTCTAACAATGGATACCAATTACAAATTATTTTTCTGATAACATTAATCAATTAGTAAATATTATATAGTAATATTATAATTAATTATTTGAGAAGTTTACAAATCATTATACACCATATGCTTTTCATAAAATAACGACCTATATAAAAACTATTATTGGTATAATTTACAGCATTACCACCCATTCCTTATGTTAACAAGATTAAAATCCTTATTGCAAATCCTTATTTGTTAAAGAGACCTAATCTATTATCCTCATGTTAAAGTGTTCCACCAAACTTTGGTAACATTAGCCATTCATTCCTCACAATATTGGATAAAATATAAGGATAATACACATCATCCATGTTGTACAATTGAATTTTATGATTATAAGTTTCCCATCAAACTATGGATATGATTATGAGTATCCTATCCTAGTAAAAGATAACATTAGTTTGATGGAAAACTTATAATCATAAGATTCGATGCATTTCTAAATATGTAACAAAGATAAATGTTTTGCCCTCTTATGCCACTTAAATAAAAAAATAGAGTGAAAGAAAAATTTATAGATAATGCGAAAAATAATAAGCATTGTTTATTAAAGAAAAAACACTATATAAACATTTTATTAAATAGATGTGATAGGTTATAGGAAATTTATATATCTCCCAATAAGATGATTCAAATGCATTTTGAATGATAATTATAGAAAATCCAATATCTTAATTTATCAATGTTTGACTTTTAACATTAGTCTTTTAGTTGAATAGACATGGTAGACTGCTTTTATTTTCAAAAATGCCATTATGCTAACTTATCTCATCAATTTTTAATTAGAGCTAACATTAGAAGTTGCTCATAATTGCAAAAATGTCACCATACCATTATATACACTAGTTTTCACTCTAATTGATATTAATGTGACAACATTGTAAGGAAAATTTATAGTAGTGGACCTTGCATGGAAAATAAAATTCTTACCAAGGTGTATTACATTCTAATTCTCACAAAAAAAAATATTACGGTTATGTTAAAATCTAAGTTCTTGAAAAAAACATTTTCATCCATACCAACTCATTACATGCTTCAATTGTTGCAATAAACTCCTCTTTTATTATTAAAAAGGCAACATAATTCTCTATTCTAGATTGCCATGTCATAACACTCCCTATAAATTTGATCAAATAACCTAAAGATTTATAAGAGTTGATATCTCCTACCAAGTTTACATTAATAAAAACAACTAGTATGGATTTTTCATCTCAAAGCATAAGCTCAAATTAGTTTGTACCTTAAAGGTATCTTTCAATCCATCTTACAACATTTCAATGCTCTTTACATTGATTTCAAAGAAAAATGAATTACTGTAGTAATAGAATAAGCAATGTTGTGTCTAGTATAAATAACGACATATAGTAAGTTTCTAATTGTTGAGACACAATGAATTCTCTTCATATCTTGATATTCATCCATAGTTGGACACTGCTTAATACTAAATTTGAAGTGAGTTAGGAAAAAACTAGAAATAACTTTGGCATTTTCATTCCAAACCTTTAAATTACTATTTTAATGTACTTCTCTTATGATTAAAAAACTTTCTTGACAACTTTGTCCCAAGTAATCAACATGCCTAGAATTTGTTTTGCATGACTCAGATCATTCATGGTAAAAGATTTACTCAATTACTTTCTCAATTTAGCAATTATTGCAACATTTTTACCAACAATCATAATATTATCAACATAAAGTAAAAGAATGATCAAATTATTATCAAAGAATTTTTTGTCTATCTTTTGGTAGCCTTACTAATCTATAACTAACTTAAACTTCTTGTACAATTGTCTAAGAACTTACTTCAACTCATAAAGACTTTTCCTTAATCTACACACATAATTTTCTTTCCTTTCATTTGAAAACCCTCTGACTTCTTTATATAAGTTTGTTCTTCCAAATCACCATAAAGAAAAGTTATCTTCACATCCATCTATTTTTCCCCTAAATCAAGATTAGCTACTAAGCCAAGCATTATATGAATAGAATACATTTTCAAAATAGGAGAAAAATCTCACTAAAATCAATTCCTTTTCTTCAACTAATCCCTTCATAACCAATCTTTCTTTATATCTAGGCTTAGAGTTTTGTTCTTCATTCTTTATTCTATGTACACATTTATTTTTCAAAGTTTTTATACCTTTTGGTAATTTTACTAACTCAGATGAGATTTTCTTGCAAAGATTTAATTTTATCTTACATAACTTCAATCCATTCACTTTTGTGTTCATCTTTCATTGTCTTACCATAACATTCTAGCTCTCACCCATTAATCAAAAGAATAAACTCATCTTTAGTATACCATATAGAAAGTTATCTAATTTTGTTGGGTCTTATTAGTGTAATAACTAAAGCCTTTAGTGTTAGTTGTTCATCATGTATAATGTCATTTTTTTTCATTTTATGTAGGGACATATGCATAAATTGCACCATGCTCATCATTATAAGTTTCAACTTTATCCTACTCCTTTCTAGCTTAGACAAACTATATCTAATGGTTCATTATGTTAAGGCATTACCATTTCTTCCATATTAATATCTTTCAATGTTTGGTCTTCCTCAAGCACAACATCTTGACTTCTAATCAATTTCTTTTCAACTAGATTATCAAATCTATTGTCAAATTCATCTTTCCCATAACCTAAAAATATATATTACTTTATCTTCATATCAAGCTTAAACCTCTCATATTTAGGAATATACATAAATATTTTGCATCCAAAGACGTATAAATGGTCATAAGAAACATTCTTACTTGATTAAGCATTTTCCAACACTTCAAACAACAAAAGAACACATGGTAAGCGATTCAAAACATGCATAACTATATTCAAGGCTTCACCTTAAAAGTTTTTTGGCAATCTAATATGTGAAAGGAAACATCTAACTCCTTTAACCAATGCTTTATTCTTCCTTTTAGCTAACCCATTCAACTATGAAGTCTTTGGTAGTATTTTTTGATGTCTAATACCTTATTCTTTGTAATAAGCATGAAAAGATCTTGAATATTCACTTCCATTACTAGTGGGTATGCATTTTAACTTCTTCCATGTTTCACTTACTAAATCCTAAAATTATTTAAACATATCAAGCACTTGGTCTTTTATCTTCAATGCATATACCTATATCTTTCTTGAGTAATTATCAATAAAGGTAACAAAATAGATAGAACCACCAATTATCATTGTATTTATAAGACCACACATATTAAAATGCACCAAATCAAGTATCTCTAATTTTCTAGAAGGTGGATGACTATTAAAAGTCACTCGATTCTATTTTCTAGGTAGAAAATATCACACTTTTATAAATGTGAACTCCATACTCTACACGATGCATTTTTTTAGCCAAAACAACAATCCTTTTTCTTTACTCATATGACGCAACCTCTTATACCATAACTTAATTTTATCACATAATTATGCAGAAATAACAATGTTTCTAGTAATTTTTCCTTGAATTAAGAAAAATGTAGAATATTTTGAACCTTCAGCCATAACAATAAAACCCATGGTGAGCTTCCACTAGTTATGTATGAAGAGATTGTCATAACCTTCATCATAAAATTTTCCTACATAGAATAAGTTTAGCTAAATGTCTGAAACATATTTTACACTCTTAAGGATTAATCTTATTCTATTGGATGTCCCTAGAATTATTTCTCCAATATTAACAGACTTTATTACACTATCGTAAGTCATTTTTACCTCTTTAAAATCATAAAAAATGTAAGATGAAAAGATATTCCTTCTACATATAGTATATTGGTTGTACCATTATTAATTACATAACTAGTTTTATTCTTTGCAATGTTGATAGCATCAAGTTCATGAACTAGAAATAAATGATCAAAGGTTGCATTAACTTTATCTTCATCACTATCATTTTCTTCCTTTTTTCCTTTATTATATTTTCTTATTTTTATTGTCTTTTTTTAACTTCCAACAGTATTTCTTGATATCTCTCTTCTTGCCATAATTAAAATACTTAACATTTTCAATTTTTTTACTGATTTGCTTCTGCTTTAATCTTTATGCTTTGTAACTTGACTTGTACTTTTCCATTGAGACTTACTAACCATAACATCTCATTGTGAAAAGGAACCTTATGATTTCCTTCTCAATTCTTCATTCAAGACACTGATTTTTACAATATCCATGGTCATCATGCCACCTACAATAAAGTTAAATATAGACATCTTGAATGTCTCCTATGAGTCTAGTAAAGAACCAAGAAACATCAAGACGCTAATTTTTGCAATATCCATGGTCATCATGCCATCTGCGGTAAAGTTAAATATAGGCATCCTAAATGTCTCCTATAAGTCTAGTAAAGAATCAAGAAACATCAAGTTTAAAACTTCATCTTCGAATTTAATACTCATAGTAGAAAGCTAAACAATAATCCATCAATAATTATTCAAGTGATCTATCATTGGAGTGTTATTTTAATATTTTATGTTTATCATTTGCTTTATTAGGAATATTTTACTATTCTTGGTCTTTCAAGTTTGCAACTTTTCAAGTTTAATCCATAATGTTAGAGCATGTGTCCCCTCTTCAATATAATTCTACACATTTTCTTCTACTCACTAATTAATATATCCACAACCTACCTAAGTAATAAATTCCATTTTAACTTTGATTTATTTTCAGGTCCTTTAGTCATAAATGCATGTAGATAATATTCTATCATATAAAGCAAATATTCCATTTTCCTGTTTCAAAGAACAAAATTCTCACCATTTAAAAATACCGTTCTACTTGTATTAGCCCTTATCTTTCATAGAAGTAAAAAAAATATACAACAACTAAAGCTCTGATACCATTCTATTAGGAAGAACACTACAAATAAGACACAATTAACATAAGTTGCAATCCTTAGATTAAAAAAACTTCCCCACTTATGTGAACTTGATATAAAGCTAATCTGGCAAGCATGCATTCCACAACAATGCAATAATTAAATTTAGCTGCAATTAAAGAATCAACACCAATATTTTAAAAAGGGAAAATCTCCTTTAATTCAAGAGAGTAAAAACTATAGGAACAAGCTAGTTAATCTTTACTATCAATATCAATTTGTACAAGATAAATTTCTATTGACTTCAACCACTAGAAGCACAACTCAATTTTTTTACAACATCAAGAACTTCACAATCTTGACTGACACCATCTACATCATGAAATACAACAATAAAAAATTGAAGAATTACTAAAAACCTATGCTGTTGTTCACAAGTGTGCACCAAATGCAATTTCCACCATTCAAAATAGAGATGGAAGTATCGCAAACTAGTTATCCAAATTTTATCCCAATAGTTGAAGAAGAAATGAAAAACTCTTTCTTCTCACATCCCTCTCTCTCTCTTTGTTTTTCTCTCTCTATTTTTACACACAAAAACTAACTCTTTCCCCAATGTCCTAATTTTTGTCTATTTTTTTTCATTGGATAACTAACAAACCATAAAGTTAAAAAAAAGATAAAAAAGCCTACTGTATATGGAGTTCCCCCACAATAATCTCAACCAAATTTTCTTGTTCACATTTGATGTTTTGGCTTTCGTGATATCCGGAATTTCTTTGTTCTCCACAATTATTTAGGGTTTGTTTGGCATCAAAATTTCATTAAAATTGGTTTGCTTTTATTTTAATAAAAATGACTTCAATCCATTTACAAATGAATTCTATTGTTTGGAAATCATGTAAAAAATAATAATTTCAATTCTTTTGCAAATGAATTTTTTTTATTTGGAGCATATTGAAAAATATATAGAATTCAATTAAAAAGTAGATTTCGATGGTATAATAATAAATACAATATTGAAAAGAGGATAAATTTTTTATATAATATGTGTTGAGGCCAAATAAAATGAGTTCTATTGAAATTCTTGCTAAATTTGATAGATTTCATAATGATACAAATATAATAAAAATAGTAATTGAAAGGGAATGAAATGAAATCTTATTTTAATTGAAGTCAAACACCATTTAAAAAATGATTTCAAAATAAAATAAAACCTTATTTTTAACTAGACTAAATAAGAGGTTTGTTCTTTGTTCTGGTTCTGATTCGTCACATACTTTGAAAAAAATTTATATAGAAGTCCACTTTTATAGTCTAAATGTGTTAAAAAAAAATGGTTTATGTCTAGTAAAGTTATCTATATCAGCAATGCATAACCTTGCTACACCTCTTTAGCTTTCCAGCAGTCCCCAAGCAATGGAGCAAGGTTTCTTCACTCGTATTATAGCAAGCATAAATTGCAGAAGGGGCAATTTGCATATAATTCAAACACCCGATGGGGACAGAGACCTATGAAAAGCAAGCCATAAAAAGACATGCAGTTTTTTCAGAATTTTCAGCGTCCAAATCCAACGCCAATTACCAACTATGCTTGCCATTAATTTTTTATTACAGGCAAGCCAAGAATAGTCATCCTTTGCACTATAAGTACTTGACAAACTTTTCATCCAAATAATGATATCTTGACAATTCTCATAATGAGAAGCCGGAATCCTAGTTATATTCTCTTTAACATCATATCTAATGGATGTATGAAGAGGATATAGGTTCCAAAAGCGATTGGAAATAATGTCTGACACATAAAGATGTCCATCTCTCATGTTAATCTCTGTAACCAGTTATCTAAGAATTGATTCTCCAACCCAAAGGGCATCCTCAATCCTGAACTCAAAACCAATTTTCAATTTGTTAAAGGGTTTAGAGATAGATCTCCAAATATAGGAACAGCTCGCAAGAGCTTTTAAACTCAAGACACTTCTGTTATTACCATATTTGGCTGACAAAACACACCCCTAAAGTTTATTATCATTATTCATAAAGTGCCAAATGAGTTTCCCCCAAGAAAGCAACAATAGAAAGCCTAGTTGCTCTAATTCCCAGCCCACCACCTTCCTTTGCCAGTGATAATGTATTTACACTAACAATAAATCAAATTTACATCCATAATATAATTAGAATTAGTTTATAGATAAAAATTCTAATCATTTGAAAAATGTCCTAGTTTTTTTTTATTTGAATACTTAATTAGAAAATTTTTAATATATATTATATTATTAGTATTACATATGATTAATATTAGAAGATGTAAGTTTAGATTCAAATTTATCAATGAATTAATGAGTTCAAATTTGATTTATTGTCAATATAAAATATTTTACATTGTTAATAAATTGGAAGACGTCACGTCTTAAAAAAATCAAAAGTAATTAAGAAATTTTACTAATAGTACAAGAATTTTAACAATTTTTAAGTGATATGACAATACATATGTGAATAATAATATAAAATATATTCAAATTCAAATCCTAATTAATACATGTAGAATAACTGTGCAATAGTAAAAAAAGTTATTATTTATAATCATTATTCTCTCATACAATATACTAAAAATTATTTTTTATTTATTTTAATAAATTTGTAAAATACACAAATTTACAATATTAAATATACACTAATTTATTAATTCAATATTAAAATATTTTATATGATTTTAGTACATATTATAACTCACTAAGTCAATATTAATTATTTATCATATACTACTAAATTAATGGACTAACACATTAGCCTAATAGACTAACAACTCCCAAAGTTATGTTAGTTTGAGTTACTCCGTGTCAGTCTTATCAAGTCGTATCATTTTACTTACCATTTTTCCTTATCAGTTGTGATTTAATTCCCAAAAGAAAAAATTTAGTCCCAAAAGCAAATTATTGGCTTATTTTAATTGATGAAAATTGTATATCAAATTAATCCTAAATTAAATTGTTATAATACTAGTTCTAATTTCAGTCCCATATCTGATTTTATAATATTAGTTCTACTCAGATTAAATAATCTATTATATTTTAGAAGATTGATGTCACATATTATACTATTATAATACTATCATGTTATCTTCGAGGGCACTGCCATAATTACCATCACTATTATTACCATTTGCCATGCCTTCCTACCATTGTCATCATCCATTGCTACTGCCATCATTATATTCTTCTCCTTGAACCTATCTAAAAAAAGTTATTTTGGGACCTCCACAGCTCATTTAACAACTTTAGTTATTTAAAAACATTCATATAAAATTAATTCATGTTAATTAAGGGGAAATCTAAAATCTAACAGTTGTCTCTCCAAATTGGTGGGAAGAACACAACAATTAGGGACATCAAAATAATATAAACTAATGACAAACAATATTTTCCCTCTTGTACGTAATAGCCAAAATTTGAAGTTATTTAGCAAAACTTGCATCTATATAACGACCTACAAAAGAAAGTAAATGTTGTCAACAACATATGAGCACCAAATTTTAACATGAAAAATTCCCCAATACAAGAGAGTAAGAACTACAAGAGAAAGCCATTAAAAATCTCACTATCATCAAATCAAAAAATATAAAATTATTTTGAAAGAGTTTATGATACACTACTAATAAAATGATGTATCAATACATTATCAGATCTAACTATACATCTAGTTTATCTTTTTCTAGGATCAAAGCTGACATAACACATAATAACATATCAATAGTCAAATTTAGTAATATATCAATACATTACTATATTAGTGGTGTACCATAAATTTTTTCAATTGATTTCTCATGTTACTAAAAGTACTCATCAATTCTTCCAAATCCATGCATGGATCCATTTATTGTCTTGATGCGTAATTGCCCTCGTAAACAAATTTTTTATACATATATATGCACTAATGATGAAATTGCCCCCACAACTTGTATAAAATTGTTCTTATGTTTTATTCCTATATCAATTAAAAGGAAAAAAATTAAAAATTTACTTTAGACAAATATAAAAATATTTAAAATTCAATAATTATATACAAGAGCATAAGCATAAAGAGAAATATTAGTCAAACGTCTTTGGCTTAAGTAGCATCAAATATTCCTTAAAGGCTTTATGCCTTCTATGACATCTAAAATTCCATCATTGATCCTTGAGTATGTGTTTAATGGCATAACCACTAACGTAATTATCAAAATAAAGAGAAATATTAAAATAAATCAGATTTTATTTTTATTTTTATTTTAAGATTCAAATTCTTTTTTAAATATTTTTATTTTATTTTATAAAAATATTTAAAATACTAATAGTATATTTGAAAGTTAAGACAAAGGGAAAGAGAAGAAAATGCAAGAGGAGGGATTGAGCTCTTGTAAAGTTTAAGATATACTTTATAGAATCAAGTGAGGCATCACAGGCTTTTATGAGAATATTACAATTTTAAATTTTGATAAATAATAATCAATTTTAAAATTTGTTGCAACTTATCAACTCTTTTGATTTTTTTTTATCAAGGATTATTATATCTTAATTTATCCTTTAAATGCATCTTTCACTTCAGAGGAATTTGATCCGAAAGAATAGAAGGAAAAGAAATTGATCAAGAAGAATGGTTTTAAGTGATGACTTTCTCTCCCATATTTAGATGTTGAGAAAATTTAAACTAGTTTTAAGCAAAGGGTTTTGATGGGCTTAGAAAAATTAGTCATAAATCTCCATGTCTTCCATTCATTAATCGAAACTTCCAAATAAAGATACTTTTCTTTCCATCCATTCTCCTTCATTCAAACACAGAGGAAGCTTGGGTGTGTTCTAAAATTATTAGAGAGGACCCCATATTTTAATGGAAGTATAATGGAGAGTGGAGTACTAATTTATCCATAATCTAATGACGTTTTTTTGTAAAGGCAATCAATTTTTGTAACTATTTACTTATTTTTGCTCTTCACTTTGATTATGTAGTGAGAGATGGACATCATTATTGCAATTGCTGCAAAAATTGCCGAATACACAGTTGTACCCATTGTTGTACCCGTTGGACGTCAAATTGGTTACGTAATGTTCTACAACAGCAATGTAGACGAGCTCAACACTCAGCTGCAAAAGCTGGAAGCAGCCAAAGATCAATTACAACATTCGGTTGATGCTGCTACGAGGAAAGGCGAAGAGATTGAAGTTCATGTCCAGAACTGGTTGATTAAGGCAGGCGAAAAAATTGCAGAGGGAAACAGTTTTTGCGACGACGGAGGCCATGCAAACGCCGGATGTGCTAATGCTTCATTTCCAAATCTTTGGTTAAGGCATCAGCTTAGCAGAAAAGCCACAAAGGTGGTAAAAACCATTTCTGAAACTTTAGCAGAACAATCAAGGCTCGGTAACATCTCTTACCGTGCTGCGCCTTCGTCATCAATACTGACTTCGAGAGCATATGCTGAAAGTTCCGAGGCCTTAAAATCGAGAACTTTAGTCATGGAGGAGATTATGCAGGAATTGAAGGATGACAACGTGTACTCAATTGGAGTGAATGGGTTGGGCGGAGTGGGGAAGTCCACACTTGTCAAAGAATTTGCACGGCAAGCAATGCAAGACCGCTTATTTGATGCGGTAATTCTGATTTCAATGGATAATCCTCCAGATATTAAAAAGATTCAAACCCAAATTGCTGCAAGGTTGGATTTGAAATTAGATGAGGAGACAGAATTCATAAGAGCCTGCCAGTTGTATGATAGAATAAAGAAAGAGAAGAGTGTTCTTATTATACTGGATGATGTTCGAGAAGAGCTCAACTTTACAGAAGTTGGAATTCCTTTTGGTGTTGATCACAGAGGATGTAAATTTTTGCTGACTTCAAGAAATTCTGATGTATTAAAGATCCAGATGGGTACTCAAAGGGTGTTTGAACTTGACATCTTGTCCGACGAAGAAAATTGGAGCCTGTTCGAGAAGATAGCAGGTGATACTGTGAAAAGTATCAGTTTCAAACCTACAGCTATTGAAGTAGCTAAAAGATGCGCTGGTTTGCCGCTTTTTACAGTCACAGTGGCCAACATGTTGAAAAATAAGGATTTACATGCTTGGAAGGATGCCTTAACGCAGTTGTCGAGATTTGATCAGGAAGGATTATTGCACAAGAATGTTTACTCCGTTTTCGAGTGGTGCTACAACAATTTGGAAAGTGAGGAGCAAAAAGCATTGTTCTTGTTGTTCGGTTCATCTGCAAGCAGTAGGGGAATCAAAGATTTGTTGATTACTTGCTGGGGATTGGGTTTATTTAAAAACGTTAAGACGTTGGCAGATGCAAGAAATCGACTTCACAAATTGATAGATGACCTCAAGGCCTTTAGTTTGCTACACGCAGAAGAGAGAGATTGGGTTTCGATGCATGATATCACTTATGAAGCAGCAGCAGTGATTGCCAATAGAATCCAACCTTTCTTTTCTGTACAAAGTAGGGAAGAATTGAAAGAATGGCCAAATAAGGAGTGCCTTAAAAAGTATCATATTATTTTCTTGCGTTGGTGTTATATCCATGGACTTCCTGATTGCCTTGAATGTCCAGAAATGGTGAGATTCGTACTTAATAGTCGAGATAACTACTTGAAAATACCGGATCACTTCTTCACGCAGATGAGAGAACTCAAGGTTCTAGATTTGGGGGGATTAAATTGCATTCCATCGCTTCCTCCATCTCTTCGATACTTGAAAAATCTCCGTGCATTATATTTGTATAAATGCATGCTGGAAGACATAATTATAGTGGCAGAACTCACGAGCTTGGAGATTCTTAGCCTTAAAAAATCTGATATTCAAAAGCTACCTAAAGAATTAGGGCAACTGATTCATCTGAAATTGCTAGACTTGAGTGATTGTTCTGCATTGAGGATAATCCCAGCCAATCTCATATCAAGTTTAAGACGATTGGAAGAGCTCTACATGGGCAAATGCTTTATCCCATGGGCGGTGGAAGGCGGACTGAATCATGGCAACAATGCAACCCTAGGTGAGCTAAGACATTTGCATATGCTAACAAGTTTAGAAATTGTTGTTCCAGATGTTTTGACCTTGCCAAAGGGTATGTTCATTTTTGAGAAGTTGGAAAGATACGATATAATCATTGGTGATGCATGGAAATGGACGGCGAAACACGCAACTTCAAAGGCGCTTCAACTGAAGCTGAATACAATAAATACTCAGTTGAATAATGGGTTGAATTTGTTGTTAAACTCAGCAGAAGAGTTGCTCTTGTCCGAGCTGAAAGGCATTAGGAGTGTCCTTTATGAATTAAATGGGGAGGGTTTTAAGCAACTGAAGCATCTCCACATACAAAATAATGCTGAAATGCAATATATCATTAACTCAACAGGATTTAGCGTTCATCCTTATCATGTCTTCCCCAAATTGGAATTTCTATACCTTGAAAATCTACTGAATTTTGAGAAAATATGCCAGGGCACACTTCCATCGCAGACCTTTACCAAACTAGGGGTTGTTAGAATCCGAGATTGTCATAGGATGCGCAATCTTTTCTCATATTCCATGGCTGAAAACCTCTCCCAAATTCGTGAAATTGAAATTTCTGAATGTAAATCCATGGCTGAAATCATAGTTGAAGAAGGAGAAGGAAATAACAATGAAATTGAAAAGATTAAGTTCCTTCATTTGCATACTCTTTCATTAGAAAGCTTACCTAAGCTCCTCAATTTCCATTCCAAGCCCTTGCATTCTAATGACAACAAGGATGGTCGCTCCATTACATTTTTCACTGAAAAGGTATGTCATTTCTAACCTGAGATAACCTTTTTTTTTTCAATTCCCTCCCATGCACAATGCTTGCTCATATGATTAAGTAAAAAAGTTGATATTTTATCATAAATTAATAACCTTTTTATAATAATTTGATGCTGTAAGGTTTCAAGTATGACCTCCAACAAACTAATGGTAGTTATGTATAAGGAGTATTGCATATCTCAATTTATCTGGATTGATTTCGTCCTTTAGGACCTACAAAATAAGAAAATAGGTGATTGGAATGAAAAATCTAAAAAGTACTCTGACAGTTAATTCAGTAGTTTCACTAAAAAGAGTAAAGATAATAATGTGAGAGTGAGAGTGAAGAACTCTTTATATAGGGTGCATGGCTGCATTTACATAGAGCGGAAGTACCTTAATTGATATGATAATATATGATTTAATCATCTAGTTGAGGATTTTTGGACCCGCATCCACAAATGGTAACGTGATTAGATATTTTGAGTAATATTTTGAATAATGTTAAGGATGTTAAAGAACAATCTCTTTAAATTAGATTGGTCATTTATAGATTGACCGACTATACATTGAATTTTTGTAGTTTCTAGCGGATCATAAATTCAAGAGTAAATAAATATTTCGTGAGGTGGCCGTTAGTGTGAATTTGATAGATGTGCTGTGTGAACATTTTTGCAATTAGGATTAATGAAGATGACAGTTCCTTCTAAAATTGGATCTGAAACATCGATCTTTAAATTTCTATGGTAACATGATCCGCCGAACTTCATTAGAATTACAGTAGGAACATTATTTGTAAGTTGCTATCATGAGATGATAATTAATCACCAAAATGTAAAATAAGATTTTGATGAATACATTGTCGGCAGGTTGAATTTCCAGTATTGCAAGTCTTGAGACTCATCGCAATCAATTTCATGAAAATATGGGATGACAAACTTTCAGCAGCACATTCTTGCACTCAAAATTTGACACGCTTGATAGTGGATAAATGTAATACGTTGAAAGCTCTTTTCCCATCATCTGTGTGTAGAAGACTTAAAAAGCTTCGCCACCTTGAGATTAGTAGCTGCGAAATGCTAGAGCAGATATTTGCCCCGGAAGATCAGACAGACAACCTCCCTTCTGATATCAATACTCCCACTCTTTTTGACGAGGTGAGCACTTGATCCCTTGTATTTTTCTATTTATGTAGTACATCCATTTTGATGAGCTTGTATTTATAATTCAATTAAATTATATGTTTAATTTATTTAAATATTTTTATAAAAAATAAACTATATCATGTTATATTTATATTATTAAATAATACTAGTTTCTAAGTTATAAGCAATAAAAGTGGATATGAAAAAAAAGAATATAAAAAAAGAAAAAATATTATGAAACAAATTTAAAAAAAAATAATGTGTGAGTTGTAAAATAACAAGTATTAAAAATAGAATATATAATTAATTAATTTAATTATTTAAAATATTTTTGTAATAAAAATAAAATATATTGCATTATATTTATACTACTTAATCCTATTAGTGTTTGAGTTATAAATAATAGGTGTGGACATAAAAAAATATAATGAAATTAATAAAAGGTCATAATTTTTCGAGTATGAAAGTTCTTTCACATCTTTGCAGGTTATATTTCCAAATTTGGAGACATTTATGATTACTGATATGGACAATTTGAAGTCGATATGGCCTAACAAAGTGGCTCCCCATTCCTTTAGCAAATTGGGAGAAGTAAATATCAAATGCTGCAAGAAATTTTTAAATGTGTTTCCATATTACATGCTTGATAAAATAGAGAATCTGAAGAAATTGTCTGTTGACACTTGTGCTGAACTGGAAGTTGTATTTGATATTCAAGGGCGAAACACACAGACGGGAGGTGGGAAATCAATTAATTTGATAACTTTGTCTCTTATTAATCTACCGACGCTGAAGCATGTGTGGAGTGAAGATCCTCAACAAACCTTCAGGTTTCAAGAATTGGGCACAGTGACAGCTGCTGATTGTGAAACCCTAAAACATATCTTTCCACTTTCTGTGGCCCAAGGACTGCTGAAACTCGAAGTCCTTGAGATAAGGGATTGTGGAGTAGAAGAAATTGTAGCAAAGGATGAAGTGGGAGAGGCAGCTCCAAGGCTTTTTTTCCCAAAATTAACATCGTTGGAACTTGTTAGATTGTCAGAACTTGGAAGCGTTTACCCTGGGAAGCATACCTTTAATTGTCCAAAATTGAGAAAATTACATGTCTTTCATTGTTCTAAGCTGGAAGTCTTCAATTCTCAGATTAATGAAAATGGCTCACATGATCAGCATCATCCATTTCCAATTCAAGAGGTACAGATTATTTCCAGATATGTCAATATTAGTAGAGAGTCATACAGATATAAAATGGTCCGATATTTAAGAGACAGAATGAAATTTAAAAAATCCTAAATTTTTTCTAAATATATCAACATCATGCTATTTCTGGTGAGTCGTGCTGCTCATAACACGTGTCAGCATTTTATAACTCCGCCGCATATCATTGTTTTATTCCTTCTCCAATTTTCCTTTTATTCTACAATAATAACTCACTTTCTTTTTTCATTTTTTATTTCTCCTTTCGGATGGTACTATTACCTACTCCTCCCAAATATAATTTTTTTTTACTTTTATTATCTTAACTTTTAATTTTTTATCCCTAATTTGTATATTATTTTACTCTCTTTCTTTGTCCATTTTAATACATATTTTTTCTATTTGGCCCTATCTTCTTAATATTATAATAGTTGTTACATTTCTTTTTTTTTTTTTTGTTATTAGGTTATTCTTAGAGCAGATGTACGCCACTCGATCATATACAGAGAGTAACATCATTTTTTTTTTTTGCTTTAATTCACTCTTTTGTACAGATTGTTATTTAAAAAAATTATTCTTCAAATCATTTATTTATTATTAAAATAACTTAAGTAAATTAAAATGTTAATATAAAAAGTATATATTAATTGAATTAATTAAATATAATTTCTTTTTTCAATAAAAGTATTTGAGAAATAAAATAAAATTTGTTTAAAATTTATTAATATTTTCTTAATATCAATATTATGTGTTATATTTTAAATTAAATATGCACGAATTGAGATTTGTTCAGATTTTATAACTCAATATTATTTCTCTTCTTTTTGTCCACATAATTTATCTTATCCACATCTGTATATTTATTTTTATTATCAAATATTTTAAATAATTATATATGAAAATATGGATATGTAATTAATATCATGCTTTTATGCATTTCATTTTTGTCAATATTTTCTTTGTGTTAGACAATTAACATAAACTTTTCTCTCTTTTATTAGTATTATTAACACTAAGATTTTTGCTTTTAAAAATAAACATATGTGAGTAGCATGCTTAGATTCATGGTTCTAGCTTTCTTTTTTACATTTTTATTATGCAACTTGTCGTGTCCACAACACTCTTGTATTTAAATACAATCAACACTTTTGTATATAAATACAATTAAGTCATACTCAGTTATGTTACATAGTGACTCAAGAAGTCTATGAGCAAATAATATAATTAAAAATTTTAATTAATCAATCTTAAGAACATAAAAAATTTAAAATTTTTATTGAAAATTTGATTTCCCAATTAGATTCTTTCAAGAACAATTATTTTTTAGGAGCAAATATTTCCTATACTAAATGTGATTATGTGATTTAAAATTATATGATCATTTTTTATCATATATAATTTTTTTAATAAATGGTTAGTTTATTTGCCTTTCTTCATTCACCGAAACCTTTTTCAATCAAATTATTCTTTAAACATGATATTCAAAAATAATAGATGAGGAATAAAATAAGTTGTGAGAATATATTTAGTTCTATTATGCCTCTTTATATGTTAAAGTTTCTTCTTTATTTATAGATTTAAATTGTAGCAAACTTATACTTGTTAATAAGAATTAATTTAGTTTCTGTACTTTTATTTAACAAAATTAATATACATATTGAAAATTTATAATTTACAAATTCAAAAATAGTTATGATAAATTAGATTCCAACATTTTTATATCAATTTTCTTTTATGCTAAGAAAGTTATTTACAATTTGTTTATATAATTAAATCTTCAATTTTAATTAAAATTAATTTATAACGGGTCTACAACGTCTAGTTGAAGTATATGATAGTATGGAAGTTAGTCACCCTTTGAGACGGTATATTCCCAAATTTTTTGTTTTACATTGTTTTCTCTTTCTATAAATGTTTAGTAAAAACAAAATTTTAGTTTCCACAAAAATCTTGATTATTTGTAAATTTTCTCTTCCAGTGTCTTCTTCCAGACTTTTACTTTATGGCCTTAAATGATCTTGAGGGACATTAAAGCAATGCTGATTTTGTTTCCTTCCTAAAATCGAAGATTGCAATGCAAAAGTTGACTGCTATATATTTGTTATAAGAATTCTCAACTACACAGACATGCATGAATAATGAATTAATTCTACTTGGTTTTACAGGTCATTGCATCCCTAGAGGAATTGTCTCTAAACAGTAGGGATGTCAGAACAATCTGGAATTGCCAATATCGTGATTATCTTTTCAACACAGTAAAATCACTTACCTTGTATTGGTATCATGATGAGCCGGTCCAATTTCCTTCCGATTTTGTTCTTAGATTCACCAATCTTGAAGAGCTTACTGCTGCTTCTAGCGCCTTCATAGAGATTTTCTCAAGCGAAAGCCCCAACACTGGTCAAGCTGATACGCCAGTCATCACGCGGCTGAGGAAGCTAAATCTTTCGTATCTACACGAGCTCAAATGCATTTACAAAGAAGGTTCTCTGGTAAAACCAATTCTTCAGAATCTCGAAACCCTAACAGTGCTTGGGTGTTCAAGTCTGAAGAATATAGTTCCATCCTCAATGCTGTTTCTGAACTTAGATACTTTAGCGGTAACAGAATGTGCTGGATTGGTAAATCTTTTTACTTCGTCAACAGCAAGAAATTTGCTAAAGCTGAGGCAGATGACAATATCTGAATGTGAAATGATAGAAGAAATCCTGGACAGCCAGGATGATGGCGATGCTAGTGAGATAGCTTTCATGAAATTGAAGCATTTGGAACTCGTTAAGTTACCAAGGCTCAAGTGCTTTTGTAAGAGAAATTATGAACTCAAATTTCCCTTGTTGGAAGAACTTTGGGTGGAAGAATGCCCCAAGATGGAGACTTTTTCTGAGGGATTCTTGAGAACTCCTGATCTCAGAGGAGTATTTATCAAAGAGGGAATGGGAGGATGGAAATGGGAGGGAGACCTCAATGCTACCATAAGAAAAGTTTTTCAGCAAACGGTATGTACATGCATCGTTCAACCTCCGTTTATTTTTTTTAAAAGATATTTCCGCAGAAGGAATACCATGTGTATATATACTTGTGATTTAAAAAAATATTATCTAGTAGTAGAAGAAAAAAACCTTGTTTTTGGAAAATAAGAATGTTTTCTACCCATGCGGTCATGGCCATGGTTGCATTGCAATACAAACGAATACGAAAAAATATGACCATAACAGTCTAAAATTACAAAAAATCGCAAATGCGGTCAGGCTCAAAAATACAATATTGTGGTCATGGACCATTTTTAAAATCTTAGTTTCTACCAAATCCTTACATTTAATATTGAACATACAAATTATTTTTCACCCCTCAATATTTTATTATGATTATATTCAAATGGAAGATATTTTTTATTAAAACAAATAGTCTTAAATTTCTAATCTCCACTTGCAATTCGAACCTTAGATTTCATCAGCTTGAAAATTATATTTGTGAGGACAATAAATATTTGTTAAAATATTTATTTATATGTATTTAAATTGGTTAAAAATATATATTTATTTAAATATACAGTTTGTTACATCTTAAAATCTTCAATTTTATAAATCCTTTTGTGTTTATATGATATGCAGGAAGAGGAGTAAAAAAAAAATGGTGACTCTAAAGAAAATCCAAATTTTGAAGGTGCCAGTTCTTCAGTGGTGTCCCATAGTTGACTAGTGAGAAGACTTCCTCTCCCAGTGGAAATATTTTGGGTCTAGATATTATGATTTTAATGTCTGAATTTGTGAATAATGACTTTCAGATGATGCTGTTGAATTTAAAGAGATGTCTGCAATATTAGAAAATTTGGAGAGTACAGTGAGAACCCGGGAAATTAATTTCGTTTTTTAATTCATGTTTCTCCATTTTTAAATCAGGTTTCGTTGTGCATGTATTTGTGGATAATAGACATAGACATATTTCTGGCAAGATGTGTGATAGACAATTATCCTATTCTCTGCAATAATTTCATTTTTCATATTTGTCCGATTGGTTTATGAAGTGTGAATTGTTTTGAACTGCTGTAATGAGTATTCAACTAACTTTAAGTCTGAAAGGAATTGTTCGTTTTTTCTTCAAGTTTATAAATTGTAGTATTTAATTATAATTTATTTCAGTTGTTTTGGTAAGGAAGGGTTGTAAGGTTCATGAAGGTGCAAATTTGATTTATCATTATGTAGGGCATGGTTCAAAATCTCATATTAAAGTTCTCCGAAGAAATTTGTATTCTTGAGACACAGTTTTTCCTTGATTAATAAATTTGAGGTTTTCTATAAAAAATTATAAAATGGAGTAATATAAGTATAAAATATTTTTTTAAGAAAATATCTTTGTCTCTTAACTTTTTCTTGAATTTTAATCTTGTTCCTTAATTTCAAATTTAAGCAAAATTACCCTCTAATTTTCTAAGAATGTGTAAAATTATTACTTAGCAATCTAATTCTATTAGGTTTTTAAAGGAAGATGTTTATATGATGTCCAACTTAGCATTCTACATAGTTCACATAATTTATATTTTCATGTTATTATAATGAAGTATTTGAGTAACCATGGATTAGTATGTCAGGTGCAAGTATTTGTGCTAAAGGGCTTGCTTGCTTGTGTGCATAGAACATTAGTTATATGCTTATTCATAGTACCATTAAGGGATGTAAAAACATCATCTAAAGGGATGAATGAATTGACAACCTATTCAGTGGAAGAAACCTCAATCTTATTAGAGGACTTGACCATTTCCTAAGAGATTAGTAAAGCCAAAGGGCAAAGCTTTTGGTCATGTAGAAATGCATGGCCATAGTTGAAGGGCATGTGTAGATTGCTGGGCATGTGTAGATTGCTCTAACAGAAGTAGTTCAAAATTGTGTCGAGACAATTCGAAGGAATCATTTATATTACTTGGGGAAGCATAGCTAAAGGGCAGAGCGGAGACTTAAAGGAATTGATGTAATGTGCACAATCTATGCGTTAATAGAGAGCACATAATCCCTCACAAAGATTCTTTAATGTAGTAAGGTAAGCTACATAGTTACTTTGTAGAGTAGCAACAATGACATGGAGGAGGTGTAGTAGCACCATATAATACAAGCTCAAGAGACTTCATAGCAATGACCATGATTTGCTCCTATATAGTCAAGCTAGAATGAAGGATACTTTATGTTTAACTCCTTTCAAGATATTGAAATGGGGGAGCCATTAGAAGATGCACTTGAAGAAGTCACTAAAGGATACATAAAGGTGGGGTCTTGAGGATCACAATGTTAAAGTGCATTAACTTTGAGTGGGTTGTGATGGTAAAGAATCAAAGGATTCAATAGAGTGTGATAATAGCATTGCAAAATGTTATAAATTGATTGAAAGTGATACAAGTAGACTTGTGAGCATAGTTATAGGGGCTTATGCATAGATCAAGTTTAAGTCTTAACTTTTACACCAGAGCAATGGGACATTAGGTATAAGACATTTGTTAGTAGGCAATTTAGATTGTTAAGCATTATTCATGAGTTATAGTGTTAGCATGCACTTTTGCTATGGTGGTGGCATCCATGCAAGCTACAAAGGCAAGGAGCACATCATTATAAAGGTAACTACTCATTGGATGAGTTGCAAAAGTAACAAGTTTAGGAGAGCTAGTAGGAAAGTGGCTCTAAAAGATCTTAGGACACTTTGAAAGGAATTTATAGAGGTAGCCCTTTGAGAAATTCATAAAGAATGCATTTGGCCAAGAGGTTACTAGTGTTGCAAAGGCAATAACCTAACTTTGAGATAAGGAACTTTCATAGCACTAAAAGAGATAAGCATGAGTAATCAAGGTTGTAACTCAAAGGAGTAGGTTGAAAATCAACATCAAGTTTCAAGAAAGTAAGGAGATTCTTCATGGAGGCATGTTAGATCGAAGTGTTAATGAGGGTTTTAACATTTAAAGTGAGAGAGAATATCATAAGTTGGTAGTTGTGACAGTCTGATAGGCAAATATGCTTGATTTTGAATAAGATTTGGTGGAAAAATTCAAGCATGTTGTAGAAAGCCTGTGATTGAAATTTGAGATCAATTCAACTTGTATAATATTTTTTTTTATTTTTTCAAGTTAAGAGATATTTCAATAATTTTGGCATGGATCGAAAATTTGAAGGAATTTGAAAAGCCTATATTTGTGAACTTCACATATTTATATTTGTGTCAATGCGTTTTGATGCTAATTGAACACTAGAACATTAGGAAAATGGCATATAACAATTCAAAAAAATTACATCTACTTGACACTAAGTTAGAGACTCACAAGTGTTGATTTGTAGGCATCCCCGACACACTCAAAACAATGAAATAAGACATAAACTAAGCAAATGAAGTATCCTTCTATCTATTCAAACTATCTCTTTTTAAGCCTGTTGTGTCTAGAGGATTTCCTTCCGATTTTGTTCTCAGATTCACCAATCTTGAAGAACTTACTGCTACCTTTAGCTCCTTCATAGAGATTTCCTCAAGTGAAAGCCCTAACACTGGTGGAGCTGATACGCTAGTCATCATGCGACTAAGGAAGCTAAATCTTTGGTATCTACACAAGCTCAAATGCATTTACAAAGAAAGTTCTTTGATAAAACCAATTCTTCAGAATCTGGAAACCCTAAAGAGTGATTGGGTGTTCAAGTCTGAAGAGTATAGTTCCATCCTCAATACTGTTTCTGAACTTAGATACTTTAGATGTGACAGAATGTGCTGGATTGGTAAATCTTTTTACTTTGTCAACAGCAAGAAGTTTGCTAAAGCTGAGGCAGATGACAATATCTGAATGTGAAATGAAAGAAGAAATCATGGACAACCAGGAGGATGGTGATGCTAGTGAGATAGCTTTAATGAATTTGAAGAATTTGAAACTCGCATAGTTACCAAGGCTCAAGTGCTTTTGGAAGAGAAATTATGACCTTAAATTTCCTTTGTTGGTAGAACTTTGGGAGAAAGAATGCCCCAACATGGAGACTTTCTCTGAGGGATTCTTGAGAACTCCAGATCTCAGAATAGTATTTACCGAAAAGGAAATAGGAGGATGGCGTTGGGAGGGAGACCTCAATGCCACCATAAGAAAATTTTTTCAGCAAACGGTATGTACATGCATCATTTAGACTATTTATTTCTTTAAAAAATATTTTTTGTAAGAAAAATTTATTTTCTTTATATATATATATATATATATATATATATATATATATATATATATATATATATATATATATATATGTATGTATGTATGTATGTATGTATGTATGTATGTATGTATGTATGTATGTATAAATGAATGGATATTATGTATTTCTAAACTTGTGATTAAAAAAATAATGTTATGATAATAAAGGAAAATAGATTTTTATTTGAAAAAGAAAATGTTTTGTACCAAATTCTCTTACATTTAATATTAAACATACAAACCATTTTCTTATCTTCTTGCTATTTCAAAATTATATTCTTATAAAAGATATTTTCCATCAAAACAAATAGAGTCTTAAGTCTCTGATCTCCATTTGGAATTCAAACCTTAGATTTCATCAAATTGAAAATTATATTTTATGAGGACTATACATGCATATACATATTTAAATGTTAAAAAGAAATGTTTATTTAAATTATAGTAAACTATTTGTTTATTGGGGGCAATTGCTCGCAATGCAATGCAAGTGTACCCCTCTCCAGCTGGGTTTCATGTTAGAAATAGTTTGTTACACCTTAAAGTCTTCAAATGTATAACTCCTTTTGTATTTGCATGACATGCAGAAGAAGGAAAATGGTGATTCTCAACAAAATCCAAATGCTGAATGATTAGTGAGAAGACTTCCTCTCCCAGTGGAAATATTTTGGGTCCAGACATTATGATTTTAATGTCCGAATTTGTGAATTATGACTTTCAGATATGCTGTTAAAGTTGTAAGAGATGTCTGCAATGTTAGTAAGTTGAGAGAGTGCAGTGTGAATAGTGAAATTAATTTCTTTTTTTAATTTATGTTTCGTCATTTTTAAATCAGGTTTCTTTGTGCATGCATATGTGTGGATAATGGATATATTCTATTAATGTGTGTGATAAGTGCAATGATAATATTTTCCGGCAATTATTTCATTTTCATATTTGTACAATTGGTTTACGAAGTGTGAAGCTTTGAACTGCCGTAATGAGTATTTAACTAGTTTTAAAAGAATTGTTGCTTTTTCCTTCACGTTTATAAATTGGAGCGAGCATTTCATTATTTCAGTTGTTTGAGTAAGGCTATTGGAAGTAGTGTGCAAGGTATGGACAAAATATTAATGTAATGTGATGATTTGTATTATAATAATCAATGCAAACACTAAACAAATTCAAATCTGGATAAAATGTTATTCAACACATATTGGAAGCTGTACCTGAGGTAAATTCCATGCAAGTGAATTATAACGCATTAAAATTCAATTTCAAGATAGAATTCTTCGAAGTTATATATTTAAAATCAATCCCAAAAGATTGGACCACATTCAAATAAGGTTTCACCTTAACATAAAAATATAGAAAGTAAATTTATTTTAAATAAAATTTGGAAGATAACATAAAAATTTTAATAAAAGTTAAAGAATTAAAATTATCCTTTTACCATGTGAATATAAAAATATAAGATTATGTAAAATGACAAGTTGAATGCTATGTAAGTATCTTTGATAAAAATCAAATGAAACTAAGTTTTTAAGTAACACTGTACATTTTTGAAAAATTGAAGAATAAATTTATTTTAAATAAAATTTAAAGGATGAAATTGAAACTTCAGTAAAAATTAATAAAACCAAAAATGTCTCTTTTAAAAAAGATGAGTTTAAGACCGTCACAAAAATTGAGTAATGGCATATGGTATACTTGACAGTTTAGAAGAGAAGATAAAACATGGTTAGAGAAAGATTCCATTTCTCTTACTCGGATTATTAAGCTCTAAAATTCCTCAAATTAGAGGGGAGGGGTAATTATCAGCTTCCAATATGTTCTACTCCCTAATCGGCTTGTTAGTTATTAACATCCAAACAAGAATATTAAATTTATAAAAATATAAAATATAAATTATTTATTTATTAAAAAATATATTTTATAAAAATATAATTATAAATTATTTATTTACTAAAAAATAATTAATATATTTAATTTTAAATATAATAAATTTGATGAAAAATAACTTCATTACAAAAATAAAATTTTTACCTTTTGTTTGTCAAACTAAAAAATAGAATTCATTTCATTTTATTTTCAAATGAATTCTTTTATTTAGGATAAATTAGATAAAATATTATTTCATTTCACTTTGAAATGAAATTTTTTGTTTGGAATTTTATTAAAATTTGTAAAATTTATTTCAAATACTTATATTTATAATATTAGCCTCAAGAGTGAGGGAGAGAAAATTCAAAGAGAGAGATATAGCTATTAATAATTTGAAAAATTAAAAGTAAAACTATTCAATGAAAATATTACATTTGAAATAAAAAGAATTCTTATCAAATTTTATCTAATTTCATGAAATTTCAAAATAATAATAAAGTGAATAAAATGAAATAAAATTTAAAAAAATTTAAATCTAAATATTTTTTTAATAGGATTCAAAGTGTGCCAATCAAGGGGTTAACAAATGATATTCTTCTGATCAAAGTCAATGCATTAGTAACGACGTATATCATCAAATTAGTGGCAGTGTCAATTTATTGTCACAAAAACGAATAATTTTCAGTTACGAATGTTGTTTCTCGTCACTGTATCTGTCATTTTAAAAGATAGATGTTACCGTCCAATGACGATTAAAAAATGTTGTCGCAATTGAATATTAGTGGCAAATCATTTCGTCACTGGAAAGTTTTTTGTGACAAAATTTATTTATTGTCATTAAAAGTTTAAACTAGAAAAAAAAAATCAAATAAAAGCTCAGACTACACAATACACATCCGAAGAAAATTTAGAGATTTTCACACATTCCTTCCAATTCATCGCATGCCTTCTCTCTCTGTCACATTTGATCTCTCTCGGCTGTTGATGCTGGTGGATCTTCGGCCGCATGGCAGTGCAAGTTTGGTCACAAAATCAACTTGAGTGAAGAGAGAAAGAACAACCACCCGAACACCCTCAAGTTAGAATTTTCTTAATCTTGAATTTGAAAATATTATGTGCAAAACTCAAGAAAACTTGAATTTGTGATGCCGTTGGGTATCTTATATAATCTAATATCTCTGTTACCTATAATTGATTTGAGTAGCACCCTAAGTTTTTGGTAAAATGCCTCGTTGATGACTTAACATAATTTTCTTCTTGAATTTTTTTATTGGTAGCCATTTCTTTGTGATAATTTAACTGTAAGGAGAGTAAGACAGAGTCCTAATTGCGTCGTCTACTTTAAAACAAATATGACCATGATGAGCTTTTAAGTTAGTTAAAAACACGCGCATTTCGTAATCCAAATTTGTTCAAACCAGTTGGTTAAAAACCGTTATGCCTTGCTAGTTAGTTGGTTGGAGCTAGCTGTTATTTCTGATGTATATGAGATATTTGTGCTGTCATTGAGTTTGCAAGAGTGTAAGAAATTAATAAAAGTTGAGTTCTCTTCTTCCTCTTTCTTGATTTTGTTCATCCTCCTTCAGTAGTGTGTGTGTTCTTGCTCCTTCTCCAACAAGAGAGAAGAGAGTTGTGGTCTTTTGTTAAATCAAACTGAAGTTTCTATTAAAAGTTTAGAAATGACTTGTGGAATTGGTTGTATCAGCTTCATGGTGTTACCAAAAGCTTCATAGTCAGCGAATCTGCATTGACTTCCTTCACTGCCTTTGTTGTCGTCAAAACAGAAGAATTGCTTCCTGGATTGCAGAACATGTTTTCATGACTTCAATCCTATAATCACAGAAGGAAGAATCATACAGAAAAGAAAAGGATTGGGAATCATAGTGTTGAGCAATGTCACTTTGCCATCCATGTGGGATGAATGGAAGCCCGCAAAAAGCTTATCCAGTCCCTCCCTCAGTGACATACTTTGACGCTCAGCAGGTCAACTTTATCGCTTTGCCATTAGCCAAAATTGACATTGATAATGTGTTAAATCAAAACCTCAGCAATTATTTATCTGCGTATGGGGGCATTCACAGCCATGACACTTGTGTGAAAGATGGATCTGATATTAGCCCAGAAAGGACTTTCAATGACAACCGCACCATTGTCGCTGCTGCTGCTGCTGCTGTCTAGATATCCATAATTACTATTTTACTTTTTGCTCTTCTTTTTTTAATTTAGCTAGCTACTCTGTTTTACTCTTGTAGGCATTTGGGTCCATTAGATTCTCTTTATAATTGGAAGTAAAGTTGGTCACATGTTTATATGACCATGGAGAGAGCCAAAAAATGGTGGACAATGAAACATTTGTTGACTCGGTTCGTCTTAAGTATTTTAACTTCTGCGGGCCGGCAGTGCAATAATGACTTGTTCTAACTGCATTGTTGTTTACAATTTCTTCACAAGAAGTTTTGAAATGGTGTCCTTGCATTGTTTTGAGATTGTTGTTAATTTCTGTTTTTATGAATGATATAAGATTACAGCCAATACGTGAATTATTTATCAATTTTAGTCAAGAGTGTAGGGATTCCTTCTCTTAAAATCGGTAATAAATGAAGTTCCCAAGTACCAAACATATGGATTCTGTTCTTGATTTTGGCTACTATATACCTCTTCATATGCTTATTCGTTCTTTTTTATCAATTCGTATCAGGTATTCTGTATTCCTCAATAAAACAAATGTAAAATCATTTTAGTATATTAGCAACATGCCTTAGATATGTCAAGCAGATTTTTGAACACTCCTATCCTGTTAGTATATTAGTCATCAGTCGTGGATATGGATGTGACAAGTATGATTGTGATCTGTGCTTTGCGAAGTGATATTAAAACCCTCAGACATGCCTTAAGTGGGATTAACTTAATTTAACTTTGCTTTTGCATGCATCTGAAGTTCAAACATGCCTTAAGGGTTTTATTGTTACCATTTGTCAAAGAAACATGGTTTTGGAAATTATACAGCAAGCAAGCATAGAGTGAGAGAAGCTTAACCTATGTAGCAATGAGAGCAACGGCTTCAGTGTAATTGATTCTTAAAGCACGAGCAAGATGTTTCTGGGCAAAGTACCCAGCACTGTGCCGTCTTAATTTCTCCACTTCTCCTGGAGTCAGTTTCATCTTTCAGTATTGACAGTCCTGAGCTGAAAAGGAGAAGAAAGGAAATTTTGTTGAAATTATATATAAAAAGGATAAATAAAACTGAATCAATGCATCTAAATGAACTGAAAGGAGTTGAATCTTTCATATGGATGTGGAAGTATTCAAAATTCGAGTCTCCGAATAGTTGCCCTTGGATGAATGGTGAAACAGGTCCAGCCTTAGAGTTCAAGGCACAATGAACAAATTCATGGAAACTTATCTGAGGAGGTCAGGTTGGTTTAGCACTAACTTAATTGTCCTTGAACTTGTTGCAATTAAGGTGTTTAGAAGACCAGACATGCTATCTGCAGGTTGTATAATACTTTCATACATGCTTACGTACATGCTACATGCCATGTTTGTGTATAGACATCATCCGCATTGTGGTCTTATAAACCTGATAATTACATTTTTCTTAAAGTGCTACTTGTTCTTTTTTCCTTTCAATTTACCTTTTTTGGCATGTATAGGTCAAAGGAGATCATTTAGTATATTTGTTCCAGTGATGTGATATTTATTGTTTTTTGCCATAGGAAAAGAAAAAGAGATGAGCTCAAGATGCAGGGTTTAGGTCCAGCCCAATCTGCTACAGAAGAAAAAATTGGTATGTATACCAGATTCCTCTCCACTGAGTTCCATTTTGGATCACCTCCAGTGATTGTATACTCATTTACTGATCTTTCTTTTCATGCTATACCATTTTGTCTTCATGCCAGGCTTAATATTGGTCCTAACAATAAACTCTTGTTTGGATTCCTCTTCATGTCTTTGCGCACAAAAAGTGAGACTTCCAAAATCATAAACTCTTGTTTAAAAGCAATAGTAGAAAAGTGACAAGCATTGATGTTTTGCAACCTTGTATTACACTGGAAACTGGTATATTGATCACAGGTACTGAAGAAGTTGATGAATATAAAAAAATCAATTTAGATTTATTTTCTTTTATCCTTCTGCTTTCTGGCCTCCATCTGACTTGTCATTTTGCTGCTTTGAAAGGCATAATAACTTATATGATGAAAGGACATGCAATTTTTCCATAAATTATAGTGATGTTCATGAAGAACCTTCCTTTATTATTGAACCCATTGAACTTTCATTGTAATGTTCTTCCTTTTGGAGCTCAATTGTAAATGTATTTCATATCAAATATATATAACATAAATAAGAATCTATTTGCTTTCCTCCTATTTTACCCTTATTCCATTAGTTGACCTTAGAATATTCCATAAGATGAAGTTCTTACATAAACTTAGGTCACCTTTTTGGAAGAATATTATTAAGAAGGTTATTTTTTTTTAATCTAAAAGGTTGAGAGTAAGGAGAATAAAGTTATAAAAAGGACATGCAGGCCTAGCTTCATATCTAGTAAAATATAAAAAGTCTGCCTTCAATTTCTGCTCCTGTTCCTCATTCCTTAACTCTCAAACAGACGAAAAATTTTCTTTTCTTTAATTCTTATTGGATAATTTTAGAAGGATCACTTGTTACGTGCAGATGCTGGCTAAGGTTTATCAGGTGGTGTTTCTCGTAGGAATATTGGAGGTTCTGTTGCAAATTCCTCAAATTTGGATGTCTATAAACCGCTAATGCATCCTCTTAAATGTTGTTGTCCATCGTAATTTTATGTTTATAAACTGCAAATGTATCCTCGTAGATATTGTTGGAATTTAGTTGCAGGCTGAGTCTTGAACAACCTATGGAATGGAGGAATATTTGATGGACTGTTTGGAGGAGTATTCGATGTATTGTGATTATTTGTAGGTTTTTCTAACTGGCATTTGTTATTTGATTGGATGATATAGTTTTCTCGCAAAAGGGAGTGGATTTTAAAGACTCTGTAGGTGGCAACAATTACTTCAAAAGTTGACTCTATTTGCGGCAGTCACTCTGTTGCAATCCCTCTAGCTCGTGTTGCCTTACCTGTTCGGTTTATTCCAGTGACTTTGACAGCACAAGGATAGCGGGGAGAAAATAACTCTTCTCAATGTTAGGTTGTTTTGACGACTGTTAGAATATATTAGGAAATTATTGTGTCATATTAGATAATATCTTATATTAATTTTAAATTATAAGCTTACTTGTCTTGCATTTAAAGTTAAGGATATTTGAATTTTTATCTCTCTTAAGAACTCTATATAAGTAAAATATTAGATTAAATTTTTTATTGTATTCAAGTCTTCATATCATTCAATAATATACTAAGAATTTTTTCTCAACTATATCTATCCTTTTCAAGCTCTCCCTTTTCTCTAAATACTAATTTATTTTTTAATATAATATCAAAGCGACATCATCCATCATCTTGAGGACCCGTGAGTTATCACCTCTGATGCAACACTCTTTTCATATTGCTATGTTTATGCTTCTGTTGTAACTTACCCTATCATTCCAATTTTTTTTATAATTCTGTTTCTAAACCTTCAGCACCTAGTTTTTTCTCTTTTAATTGGATCATATTGCATCCTCTGTTTCTGCTTCTGCTTCTGCTCACCTTTGCACTGAACCGCCCCCACTGCCTTCTCCAATTGGGCCCTTTCCTGGCATCCGTTTGTCTCACCGTCAGTACCATTATGTTCAACAAGTCATCATCGACCTCCTAGCAGCAGGCCGCCTCATTCCGGTCATTCACGCACTCGCTTGAGCCATCTCCATCCTCTGCAATATGACTTTTTCGGCCCTGATCTGGCTAATTACCCAAAAAAAAAAAAAAAGAATAAAAAACTAGATTAGCGAGTGTCACATTTTGTGAATATTCCCTCGCTAAAATGGATTTTGCGAGGAACATAGACCCTTACTAATCCGAAGCTAACTAAATTTTTCCGAGAGCCACAGACCTCGTCACTAAACTTTTGCGAGGGACGCATTGCCGTTGGTAATATTGTCGCATCCACTGCTAATCTAGTACAAGACAACATATTTTGAAAATTAGCAGAGGAACGGTATATCTCACTACTAAGTTTAGCGGGTGCCACACTACCTCACTAATGCTCTCGCATAATTTTCTTCTCCCCGGTCCAGCATGGCTTTTTGTCATTTATTCCCCTGTTTTCTGCGAGGGATGTTTCCATTACTGAATTCCTCACTAAAATGAGAGATTCTCTCACTAAAATTTTAGCAACGGAATATGACGTCACTAATCCGTCACCACTTTGCTTTGCTCTGCAAATTGTATTTTATATTTTGACGTTATATGCCCTACTCAAAATTAGAAAACAAAATCTGAAAATCACATAAACAAAACGCAAGTAATTGAACAAACTACTTGCAATCATAGAATTAATTAACCCAAAACGAATTCCAAATGCTTGCATTCATGGAATTAGCCAAATAAAATCCAAAGACTTGCATTCATAATATTAGCCAAATAGGCTCAAAATAATTGTTATGCATCTTATACAAAATAAGGTACATTTGAGTTAATCTAAAAGGTAAAGTTTTTGGAAGACAGTCCATGAAGCATTTCCAAACAATAAGTTGAATCCACTAAAGACCTCATAGTAAAGTTTTCAATTTGCAACTAATTCAAGAATCATTATTGGCATTTGGTGGGGATCATGCAGCTTGTGCACTTGCTGCTTGAGTCCTAAAATTATTCAAAGTGCTTAAGAAGTTTGCCAACTTCTTGTTGGTCTAACTCACCCTGATATTCGGCAACTTGACTGTCATGCTCGTCTAGTATTTGTGGCAATGTAATCCTAAATGTAGGAGCAATAACAATATCTTCAACTGCGATCTGAGGTTGGCTTAGTTGCAGTGCAACAAATGCTCCAAATTTTTTCATAGCCAACACATCCCCCTTCAAACCAAGCCCATATATTTTCCCCTTTTTTGATCCGCCCATTACTTTGTAAAATAAATTTGAATCATCCTCTTCTGTTATTTCCCTTGCCTTCTGTTCACCTTTGGCAAGTCCCTCTTCACCATCAACTGCACTACTTGAGGGCTCTCCAAATTCTTCTACAACAAGCTGATTATACTTTCTTGTCAAGCAAATGAGAAGTTAAAATTTGAATAAAATTAGAAGCTTAACGTACAAAGCGAATTCTTGTTTGAGAAAACTAGAATATGACGGAATGTGGTATTTACAAGAACAAAAAAAAATAGAATTAAGTCTATGCTCTTGTTTGAAAAACCAATTCGCTTTTATGGATTGGTGTCCATTTGCATTTGTTTGTGATTGCTCTTAAACCCACCACAGTAAGAAAGAATTGGTCGATGATAATGTTACATAAAAAGATGAAAAAATCACAAGCTATAGGAGAAGAATAAATAAACGCAAATTATTTCAAAATAAATGACAATTACTACTTGTGATTTATAAGTTAATCAACTCTTTCCTTTCATTAAGATTGAAAAAAAAAAGGTTCACTTGGCCATTTAAGAATGAAAAGCATTCAAGTTCAAGCAGTGAATTTGGTTAGGCTAAACTTAGAATGTATGACAATGTGAAAAGAATCCTAAAGTTAAGTAGTGGATATGTACTTAGTACGACCACTGGAATCCATATAGGATATGACAAAATGAAAAAACCCAGCATTATGATATCATTCTACAATCTATCTAAGTTTGTCCTTTCAGTTTGAATACCATTTAATATTATTTATGCAATAAGATCATATATTTTGAAACTTTACATCATATTTAAAAACTGTAAGTTGCTATGCCGTTGATATCAATAATAATAATCACATCGCACCTACCAAGTCAGATTTCATTATCAAGTTAAATCCAAAGTTAGAAATGATTAGATGAAATGGATTAAAAGTCAACGTGACAGTAGCTAGCTATAGTGTTATAATCATATAACTGAAAATTTTCACACCTTTCAAAAAATGTATAATGCAGTAAAACACAACAATCATAAGGAGGGTAATAATCAACAATCCAAGGAACCAACCAAATACAATTATTCTTGGAGATGGCATCAACCGTACTAATGATGGATCTTCAATGGTTTGTCAATTAGCGCAAATATACACTATCGTAAACAAGTAATAAAGTGATAAGTTAAGTATCATTTTTACGAGAATTGTTTCATTAAGTATCAAAATTAATAATCTTAATACTATTTGGTAAATCCATTTATCATGAATTGAAGTAATTAAATAAAAATTTATGAATATGAATGCAATTGGAGTAAAGGCAAATATGAATGAAAGCCCTAGGGATCAGACTTCACTTAATAATTTTGGATTGAATCATTTATTTACTCTAATCCAATTTTAACTCCCTTAATTGATAGTCGAGTTTTCCTAAATTAATTACTAGCCTCTTCCAAGGTCAAGTAATTCTGTCATTAATTACTAATTCACTATATTCCTATGTGAATTAAAACAACTAATCATGCATTAAAATTTATGGAACTCATTAAGACTACACAAACCATATAAATATATTCCTATTCCATATGTAGCTTATGGTTTTAATTATAGGGTCCATACACATGTATCTCCTTCTGGTCTCAACATGTATATTGAATTCATTCAAAAGGTGGCCAATCAATTGAAAGCACTAAGGATAATAATTAAAACTTAATTTAGGAGAAGAAAATTGAAATGAGTTTCAATAGATTAGAATTCACTCCGTTATCATCAAGTTACGTCATCACCCTAGAAAGATGAAGATTTAGAACATAATAAAATTAGAAACAAACTCAAAATAAAATGAAAACATCTTAACATTCATGATTAAAACTTAAAAGTATAACTACAAATGCATGAAAATCAAAATACTAGCCATCCATGTAGGAGGTAAAACCATCCATATTGGTGGCACTCTAAACCATCCATAAAGGAAGACTACCTAGCCTTCCATTGAGGAGGCATGCAAGAAAAACTTAAAATGCATGAAACTAAACTCTAAAATGCTCTCTCCAAGATACCTTTTCTCAGCTAATCCCCTTGCTATTTATAGATGAATGAGTGCAAGAATTTCAACTTGCCAAGCCACTAATCTTGACTACTAGCCATAATCTTTGACCTCGGAGCAACCATATTTCAGCGTTTTTGCCAACTTTTGACACTTAAATCAGTGAATTCATGCATTTTAGTCTTCATCAAATTTGTAGCCGTGGATCTAAGCTTTCAAATGGCGGTAAGAGCTCCTAATTTTGAAATTTCTAACTCAAGTTATGGCTAAATTAGTGGGCGGAGGTCAATCTCAGGCAGAACCACTGCTTCAGTTTCTAAGCAAAATTTGAAGTCCTTGGAGATAAAACTGAGCTTTAGCTGCAACATGAAAGTTGTAAGGCTTTCTTTTAGTTTTCAATCCATATAAAGAATAGCCCAATATGACGTCCAAAGCTCTAGATAGAGCTAGAAATCTGAAACAGAGTCAAAATCTGGCATTATCTGAAAAGTCTAATTTCATTTCAAAAATCATGTCCCATTCACAAAATGCAAACAGATTTATTAAATTAAGCTCATATAACATCCAAAAAGACATAATATAAGGGAAAATAAATATGCAAATATTTTACTTATCATGAACCAAATAATTTAAGTATATAGAAATAAAGTACTTACCATGTTTTCTGAGACTTCTTGTAAACAAATTATTCACCATTCCTGTGGATCTTTAGAAACAATTGTGATTATATCAGCCTAATCCCAATTAGTTTCTCCTGCATCAAATTGTAACAAGAATCAGTTCACTTGAATTGTTGAAAATGGTTTGTGTAATTAGCTACAACCAGGAAATCTATTTATATACAAAAGTTGTAATCAATCAAATATATTACAATCAAATATATGATAATAACTTTAATCCTTATCAAGTTAGAAGAAAAAAATATCAATTTAAAATAACTTCTAATATATATATAATCAATCTAAAATCATTTTTGAATGATTTTCTAAAAATCACACATCTCAACACTCCCTTTTAAGCTAGAACATATATATCAAATACACCCCAACTTGTTACATTTATAATCAATTCTTAATCTTCAGAGAGACTTGATAAAAATATTAGCTAGTCAATAATTAAAGTTTACAAAAACAATGTTGATTTCTTTTGAAGTTATCTTTTCTCGAATGAAGTGGCAATCAAGTTGAATATGCTTTAATCCTCTCATGAAAGAGTAGGTTTGAGGCAATGTGTAATGTGACTTGATTATCACATATAAGTTCTATAGAGACCTTATTGATATAATTTGAGTTCTTGTAAAAATCATTTCAACTATATGAGTTCATATGTGGCTAATGCTATAACTTGATGCTTTGCTTCTGCACTTGATCTTGCTATCACATTTTCCCTTTTATACTTCCATGAAAAGATATTTCCTCTAATGAGAACATAATATTTGGAAGCAGATTGTCAATCACTCAAAAACCTAGCCTAATTTGCATTAAAATACCCAACAATTGAGTGTAACCGTGACTTTCATATAACAATCCTTTTCTTGGACTTCCTTAATGCATTTAAGAATTTGCATAATAGCATCTCAATGAACTTCATAGGGTGAGTTAAGAAATTAACTCAATACATTGATAGCAAATAAGATAGTAGGTTGAGTGATTGTAAGATAATTTAACTTTCCAATGAACCTTCAATGTCTTCCTGAATCTAAAAAAGATTTTCCCTAATTTATTCGAAGTTTTACTTTTGGATCCATAAATGTGTCAACTAGCTTACTCTCCATCATACTTGTCTTACTTAGTATATCAAGAACATATTTTCTTTAACAAATAGAGATACTAGATCAAGATTGTGTTACCTTAATGCTAAGAAAGTAATGAAGTTTTTTAAGATCCTTAGTCCAAAAGTGATAAGACAAATGTTGTTTAAACTAGTCAATACCCTTGTAATTATCTCTTGTAATCACAATATCATCAATATAAATAATTAAATATATTTGATCAAAAATAGAAGAGTGATAAAAAATGGTGATTAGCTTCACTTTGCTACATGCTACAATATCGGACAACTTTATTGAATCTCTCAAACTAAGCTTGTGGAGATTGTTTAAGAAAATAAAGCAATTTTTGCAATTTACATACCAAATAAATCTCCTCCTAAGCAACAAACCCTAGTAGTTATTTCATGTAAATTTCTTCCTTAAGATTACCATGCAAGAAGCCATTTTTAATGTCTAACTAATGTAAAGGCCAATGATGAATGGCTGACAAAGAGAGAAAAAGGTGAATTGAGGCAATCTTTGCAACAGGTGATAATGTATTCTCATAATTCACTCTAAAAAATTTAAGTATAACCCTTTGTCACTAGCTAAGCTTGTAACTGATCAATCTTTCTATCATGACCAACTTTAATAATAAATACCTCACGACTTCCAACTAAAGATTTGCTAGTAAGCAAAAGTAGCAATTCTCATGTATCACTAATATGTAATGCGATCATCTCATCCAACATTACTTGACATTACCCTAGGTAAGAAACAGCTTTCTGCATAGTTTTAAGGACGGAGATAAAGGACAAAGCAAATACAAAAGCATGGTTGGATGTAGATAAACGATGGTAATTTAGAAAATTACAAATCAGGTATGAATTTCAAGTAAGATAGCCACCTTTTCAAAAGTCAATGGAAAGATTGTTAGGACTTTCTAGTGGATCAAATTCCAAAGATGATGTTAGCACATGACATGAGTCTGTAGGAGCTTCTATAGTAATTTAGGTTAGTGCCGAATCAATTGAATTTTCAACAATCTAAGGTAGACGAGGTCATTGTTAATGTAATTAAGGGCCTATTTTGTGGAGATGATATAAATGTAGAATTATGAAAAGGAATAGATAAAACCTTAGTTATAAAAGTTAATTTTATGAAAAAAGAGAAAAATGGATAAGACTCAAATATTGTAACATCAGTAGAAGTACAAAATTTATGCAAGGCTGGTGAATAACAATTGTAACTATTTTGTAATCTTAAATATCCTGGAAAAATAAGTTTGATGGATTTAGGGGATAATTTTTCTTTTCTTAAAGAAAGATCATGAACAAAATAAGTAATCCAAAAACATGAAGAGGAAGTTTGGACAAGGATCCTTTTAGAAAAACTAAAGAATAAGGAATTTAATTATTCAAAATAGAAGAAGGCATACAATTAATAAAATAACATGCAATTCAAATACCATCTACCCAAAAATGAAAAAGAACATTTATATGTAACAAAAGAGTTCGTGAAGTTTTAATGAAATGTTAATTCTTTCTTTTAGCAATGCTATTTTGTTGAAGTGTTCAAAAGATATGAAAAAAGGAAAAGATGCAAAAAAAAAATTCTCCAGTAATATTACTCCGAAGCACGTGAATTTTAACACCAATTGATTATGAATTTCAAAACAAAAAGACTTGAAAATTGAAAATAACTTAGAATGATTTTTCATCAAATAAAAATATGTACATCAAAAATAGTCATCAATAGATGTGATAAAATATTGAAAACCTAAAATTGAAGTAATATGACTTCGATCCCAAATATCAAAATAAATGATAAAAAACATTAACTCAACTTTATTATAAGTTATACTAAGGAATAAGCTTCATACATGATTACCAAGTTAACAAGACTTATATTCTAAAAACTTTAAAATTGAAAGATGAGGAGCCATTTTATGAAACTTTTACCTGAATTAGTTAAAATAGCTTGAGCAAATATTTTAGTCATGATATCTATTTATATATAAAAGATGCAATCAATCAAAGATATTACAATCAAATTTGAGATACTAATTTTAATCTTAATTAAACTAAAAAGGAAATTATTTAAAATCTTCTAGAATAACTTCTTAATATATACATATTCTAACACTACCCCTCAAGTTAAAGCATATACATCGTATGCACTCAGCTTATTTCATAGATGATCAATTTTTAGTCTTCAAAGAAACTTGGTAAAAAATATCAGTTAGCTAATTATTAGAATTCACAAAAATAGTGAGAATATCTTTTGAAATTATATTTTCTAGGATGAAGTGGTAGTCAAGTTTAATATACTTAGTTCTTTCATGAAAGACTAGATTTAAAGCAATGTGCAATATAACCTGATTATCACACATAGACTCCATAGAACCTGATTCATATAGTTTGAGTTCTTGTAATAATTGTTTCAACCACAATATTCTACCTCTGCATTAGATTTTGCCACCACATCTTGCTTTTTACTCTTTTATGAAATGATATTTCCTCCAAGGAGAGCATAATACCCAAAAGTGGATTGTTGATCACTTGGTAATATGGCCCAATCTGTATCAGAATATCCAACAATCTAAGTATGGCCTCAATTTTCATAAAATAATTCTTTTTCTACACTTTCTTTATGTATTTAAGAATTCATATCATAGCATCCTAATCAACTTCACAAGGAAAGTTAAGAAATTAACTTACCACATTTATAACAAATGAGATATCAAGTTGAATGATTATAAGATAATTCAACTTCCTAACAAGCCTTCAATATCTTCCTATATTTGCAAAAAACTTCCCTAATTTAGCATAAGTTTTACATTTGGATCCATAAGTGTATCAATTAATTTGCATTCCATCATATATGTTTCACTTAGTATGTTAAGAGCATATTTCCTCTTATATACAGAGATACTAGGTTGAGATTGTGCTACCTTGATATCAAGAAAGTATTAAAGTTTCCTAAGATCCTTCATCTAGAAGTGATTGAACAAATGTTGTTTTAGTTAGTCAATGCCCTTATAATCATCTCCTGTAATTATTATATCATTAACATAAATAATTAAGTTTATTTAACTATAAATAAAATAGTGATAAAAGATAGTAATCTACTTCACTCTGTTACAAGCCAAAATCTTGAATAACTTTATTGAACCTTCCAAACCAAGCTCGTGGAAATTATTTAAGGTTATAGAAAGATTTCTGCAATTTACATACTAGATGAGTCTTCCCTTAAGTAACAAATCTCAATGGTTGTTCCATGTAAACTTTATCCTTAAGATTACTATACAAGAGGGTATTTTTAATGTCTAATTGATATAAAGGCCAATGATGGATAGTAGCTAGAGAAAGAAAAAGATGAACTAAAGCAATTTTTGCAACTGGTGAAAATGTATCACCATAATCTAAACCAAAAATCTGAGGATAACCTTTTACCACAAGTCAAGCTTTTAACTAATCAATCTTTTCATCAGAGCCAACCTTAATAGTAAATGCCCAATAATAACTAACTAAAGATTTACTAGTAGGAAAAGGCACTAACTTCTATATATCATTGGTGTGTAATGCAGTCATCTCATCCAACATCACTTGACACCACCTTGGGTGAGAGAGAGCTTGTTGCACGATTTTAGGAATGGAAACAAAGGATAAAATAGAAACAAAAGCATGGTGGGATGCAAATAAATGATGATAACTAAAAAAAAATTATAAATAGGATATGGATTTTGAGTGGAATGGTTACCTTTTCGAAGTGCAATAGGAAGGTTGTTAAGATTTTCTGATGAATCAAATTCCAAAGATGAAATTAGAACAGGAGATGAGTCTATAGGATCTTTTTCAATAATTTGGGCTAGTGTTAAATTAACTAAAATTTCAATAATTTGAGCTGGATGAGGTCATCATTGATAAGTAACTAGGGGCTTATCTTGTGAAGATGTTACAAGTGTAGGATCATAAAAAAGAACAGATAAAACCTCAATTATTGAAGTGGATTCTATAGAAAAGAAGAAAAATGAAGAAAAATAAAAAAATGTGACATTAGTTAAAGTAAAAAAATTATGCAAGGTTGGTGAATAACAATTGTAGCCTTTTTGCAATCTTAAATACCCTAGAAAAATACATTTGATCGATTTAAGAGATAATTTATCTTTTCATGGAGAAAGATCATGAGCACAACAAATACATCCAGAAACACGAAGAGGAAGTTTGTATATGGGTTCTTTTAGGAAAACTAGAAAATAAGGAATTCAATCATTTAAAATAGAAGAAGGCATACGATTAATTAAATAACATGTAGTTTGAACAACATTTACTTAAAAACAAAAAGGAACTTTTTAATGTATCAAAAGAGTTTGTGCAATTTCAATTAAATCTCAATTCTTTCTTTTAGCAATACTATTTTGTTGAGGTATGTATGGAAATATGGATTGATGAAGAATACCTTTGAAGGACATAAAAGAAGAGAAAGATGTAAAAAAATATTCTCGAGTATTGTCACTTCAAAGTATGCAAATTTTTAAACTAAATTGATTACATATTTCATAATAAAAAATTTAAAAATTGAAAATAACTTGGAACAATTTTTCATTAAATATAATCAATTGCATCGAGAGTAATTATCAATAAATGTAATGAAATACCAAAAACCTAAAGTTAAGGTAACATAACTTGGATTCTAAATATCATAGTAAACAATAAAAACTAAAAGCTCTACTTTATTTGAAGTTCAACTTGGAAATGACTTGCATACATGCTTATCGAGTTAACAAAACTCGTATTTTAAAAACCTTAGAGTTGAAAAATTAAGAGCCATTTTGTAAAGTTTTCCAATACTTGAATATCCTAAGTGGTAGTGAAGTAACTCAAGAGATTTAGTAATGGCATAAATTATTGGAGAAACATATTTAATGTAGTAAAGTCCTTGTGACTCATATCCAGAACCAATCATAATTCCTGTACTTTGATCTTAAATAACAAAAGAATCAGCAATAAAAATCATAAAATAATTAAAAGTACGTGTAAGTTAACTAATTAAAATTAAATTGAGAGGGCAACTAAGTACATAAAGAATTAATTGTTATGGTGAAAAAGGAAGGAGTTTTACTTGACTGGTATCTTAGGCAATAATTTTAAATCCATTAACTAAGGTAATTATAGGAAAGGGTTTATGGGTGTAATTAAATTGAGTAAATAAAGATCAATTACTAGTTTTGTGATTAGAAGCTTTTGAATCAAGTACCTAAGGGATGAAGGATGTTGATGTTAAATGAGATTGATATGCTGTATGATTACTAGATAAAAAGGAAGAGATAATATATAAGGAACTCATGATTGATGTTTTAGATTTTTTTTTAAATAGCAACCGATTTGGTTATTTGAAATAAAAAACAGAGTTTCATTGCTTTAACAGATGAATTATGACCACATGCGAAGTTAGCAAGAAAAGGTGACCAAGGCATGATAGTGCATATGACTCATATGCATTTGATGAAGTGGCACATATGGAGCAAACGTCAATGAGCTTTGCCAAAAAATAGCCAGCAAATAGATCTGTGTAGGTAGTTTCCCAAAAACCTTGTAACACTCTAAGAATTGTGCTAAATAGATGCAAAAATGCTAGAGAATTTTTAGGTTCTAGAGAATTTTTGGGTTCTATTTTATTAAGAAATTAAAAGGAAGATACTATGTGTAGTAAAGAAAAGGAGAAAAGGTGATTTGGTTCAGTTGTATTCTATTGTAACAAAGGGCTACAATTTACAATAACAAACAAAGGAGAAATGAGAGACTCTCTAAAGAAAGCTTTGACACTAACTTGAATTAGTTGAAATGGCTTAAGCAAATACTTTAACCATGATATCTATTTATATACAAACGATACAATCATTTAAAGATATTACAATCAAGTTTGAGATACTAATTGTAATCTTAATCAAAATAAAAAGAGAATAATTTAAAATCTTCTAAAATAACTTGCTAATATATACATATTCTAACATTTTTCAATAATAGGATGAAATGGTTTGAATAAGTTGAAATGGCTTGAGCAAATGCTTTAGTTATGATATTTATTTATATATAAAAAATGTAATCATTTAAAGATATTATAATCAAATTTAAAATACTAACTGTATTCTTAATGAAATTAGAAAGGAAATAATCTAAAATCTTCTAGAATAACTTCATAATATATACATATTCTAACATTTTTCAATGCTAGGATGACTTAAATGGTAGTGAAGCAATCCATGTGACTCAGTAGTAGCACAAATTACTAGAGAAGTTAGTTAGATGTAATAAAGTCCTCGTGACTCAAGCTCGGTGCCAATTATCGTCCATGTACTTTATTCTTATACGGAAAAAGAATTAACAAAAAAAGTTATGGAATAGTCAAGAGTGTGTATAAGTTAGCTAATAGATATCAAATTAAATGGGCAATTTAGAATATAAAGGACTAACTTCAAAGGCAAAGATAGGAAAGGATTTGTCTGACTAATAACTTATGCACTAGTTTTTGTTCCACTAGCTAAAGTGATAATAAAAAGAGATTTATTGGTGTAAAAATATGTAAATAAGGATTTGTTACCAACTATATGATCAGAAGCTCTTAAATCAAGCACCTAAGGTCCAAAGGATGTTGAATATAATAGATAGGCTATAAATTACTAGAATGTGCTATGGAGGTAACATTTCCTCCATATTTATGCTGGGTGAATAGATTCTAAAGGAAATCTTAAAGCTCTTGATCAAATGGGATTGAATCATTACTTGTTTTATTACTTGTTGCTTCTTTATTAGTTTCATTGTTAGATAAGGTGGTAGACTGTGCAAGACATCAATACAAGACCTAATAACATTCTTGTGAATGCCTAAGTTTCTAGCAATGATTGCAGTAATAACAAGAGTTTCCTCATCTTCGACATCCCTTTCCACCTTCTTAATTTCTACAACCACCTTGACCTTTGTCATTGGATGAGGTACTAAGGCAAAATTATCATTTCTTATAATGAAAAGTGTTAGAGGTCTATGTTGTATTAGGCTTAAAAAGGCAGCATTCAAGGTTGGAATTTAAATAAAAGCTAATAGTTGATTATGAATTGCAAAAAATTTTAAGTTAGCACCTACAAGAGTAAGGGCCATAAAAATTTGATTTTTCTATCTTTTTCTTAGTGATATTAATTAAGGTAGGCAATAATTGTTAGAATTCCTCTACAACAATTTGGACCTTTTTGATATAGAAAGAGATGCTAGAATCTTGTTACTTCAAATTGACCGGATTATACATAAGATTATAATGTCGCTGGATGTTATTTGAATACAATTATTTAGCTTTTTCCTGTAGATTATAACAACTTGCAAAGGAATGGGAATAGATGAACAAACTAAGTTCAATAGATTGTTATAAAATAAATAACGATTAAGCATCCAATTTTTCCTAAGTTAGTTGATTGGGTGTGAAGATACCTATAAGCTTTTTTCATAAGTAATCTTGCACTTCTTGCCTTTAAACCTAGTTTGAATAGCCACAAACCATGAAGTATAATTGTTTTTATTTAATTTAATTGATAAGATGATAGGATTATCACTAGATAAAGAGGAAAAAAATTCATAATCTTTGCATTTTCTTCCATATTAAAAAGTAATTAGGAGGGTAACAATAAAAAAAGCCCAAAAAAAGAAATTAAACCTTACTATGTAAATCTAAAAGAAGGGAATCTAATGTTCGGATTTAAAAATTGAGGTCACAGATAAATTTAGTGAGGAGTTGCAATTGTTATGAGGTGGCACATGCTATTCATGCATGTCTAAAGTAGCAGCACATAGGCTTCATGCCCACCTACAATGGTGACATATTGACATCATGTGCCAAATGAGGTGACCAAAAATTTGCCAATGGTGATGATTTTGGTGGTCATCCTTTAAAAAACATGCTATTGGCCTGTTGCTTTGTGAACTATAACAACTAGATTAGGCATTTCTAAGAACACTATCATGATGCAAAAAGTTTTTGGAAAGAAAAAAATGAATTCTATGTTTGAATTTGTTTTTGGAGGCTTAGAGGTGTTTGGGTTTAGATTTGAATTTAGATAAAAAATGCAAAAAGGAAAATTTTAAGGTCTTTATTTAGGTTTTGATTTTTGAGTAGAAAAAAAGAGCTTAAAGCTCAATATAATGTACTTAAAGTAGAAGTAGAGCCCTTTAATGCGAGGGTTCTAATGCCAACTTAAATTGTTGAAAATAGTTTATGCAATTAGCTATAACTAGAAAGTTTATTTATATTCAAAAGTTGTGATTAATCAAAGATATTATAATTAAATATGTGATATTAATTCTAATCCAAATTATATTAAAAAGGAAAAATATCAATCTAAAATAACTTCTTAATATGTACATAATCAATTTAGAATCATTCTAGAATGAGTTCCTAAAAAGAACACAATCTCAACAAATTCAAAAATACATGAATTCCACATGAGATGATATATAATGCAAAAGTTCAATCAAATTATGAGTTTTACACATGCTTTTTCTTGTAGTCAGTTATAGGAATTGATGCCCCTATGTGCAATGAAGGTTTAAATCACCAAAATTTGAATGTTTATTTTTACTTTTCTATTTGACTTTCTCTAGAAATTGGTATCTATCTCCCACAACTAAAGCATTGAGGGCCAATTCGGGTCACCTATCCATTTAGGTATCTTTTCAATTTTTCTATGTACATCATTTGTCTTATATAGGAGATTAGGCAATTGCTCACTATAATTCACCTCCCAAGTTCTCCCAATCATAGCCTTACGAGAAAGTCCTTATTGATACTTTTTCTAGAATATTGTAATAAAACATAGATATGATTAGATTGATAGTGATAATAAAGAAATATCAAATTGCAAAAAACTTGAAATTTATTCTAACATAAAGATAATGAATTAGGGCTTGAATGTTGCTAACCATCTATCTTTGTTTTCATCAACAATTTAAACCAAGCTATCCATAGGCCATGGAAGGATCCTTTTATAATTTTCATAAGCTACCTCACAGCAACAACATTAATAAACTTAGTAAAAGGATCAAACATTTAAGTGATACATGTAATATATTACTCAATGTACTAAACAATGTCATGTAATACATATGTTTTCCTTATTACTTCCAATGTCATCAAGGCTACTCTAGAGCCATTGTCCCTTGTTGCTTGATTTTCACCCCATAGAAGTTGTGTAGGAGTATCAATCTGCTCCCTTATAGTGGGACCACTACTCTTCCCATTGGGAGCACCACTCCTTCTCTTGACCATGGAAATGCATTATCCATGACCTTTGTAAAAGATTGAATAAAGGCTTAGAATGTTATTTACAAATTTGCTAACACAAATGCAATAATATGCAATATAATTACCTAAAAGAAAAATGAATAATGAAATGCAAAACTAATCAAACATGTCTTAATCAAATTGATATGTAAGATATAAAAAAATGCATACTCAAATAACTAACATGAATTATCTAATTGATCATTACTATCATCTCTAATATTGCCCCTCTCATCTTCAGTAGTATCATCTAAATAGGCATTCTCTTATCTCCTTTTAAATAATCTTCTCTAGATAAGGACATGAAATTCAATTCATCTTAATCAACTTACCTTTTTGCATCCTCATTAAGATTAACAGGCTCATTTGGATTTATCTCTTGATTTTCATCAATATTATGTGCTAAGCTATCAAGGTTATCATTTATATTAACGGTTGATGTGTGGATCACCTTTTCCTTCTAATAAGCTATGTTTAGGGCATCAAATATGCTTCTAGCTTTAACTTTACATACAACCCCCTAATCTCCTCTTTCATTTTTATTAGGCCTTGCCTTTCTTGCTAGGGTATTCTATATAATACACCTATTAAGGTTGTTGCACTAAAATGAAAAGCTTATACTTTGAAAACCTTTTCTTGTTATGTACTTCAATTATGCTATATTAATTATGAACTCCATATCCTCACCGTAATGAAGGATCAAACTAATTACATTTAAACAAGATAACCCTTGTGCTTTTTTTACTTAGATTATAGTACTCCAACACAACAATTTCTTGTAAGATGCGATAGTAATTAGTCCCTAGATCACTATAGTTGGTTCCTTTTATATAAATTTCATTGTTCATTGTAACCTTGTTCATGCTATGTATAGCTGTGTGGAACCTGTATCTATTAACATAGTACTATACCTATATGTGAACTTCATGACATAGATTAAACACTATATCTTTTAAGTGAGTATTTACAACACTATTTGTCAAATCACATATCTATATAAGAAGGATAAACTATCCCCTTAATTTATTAACACACATTATTGTTTAATCATTCAAATCTTAGGTAGTTCTTACATAGTTTTGCACCTAAGATAGGAATTGATTAGTCATCTTCATTTCTATCTCTTCGGGCTAAATGTTAGGATGTATTTCATACGACTAATTTTCAAATATCTTACACCATTGAACTGAGTTTAGGCTTGTTCACAACAATAGCAAGGAGCATCAATGCCTAAACCATGTGGTTTAAATGTATACATACTTCACAAGTGGTTCAATCTTTGCATAGTTCCACAAGATATAAATAGTTGTTACCTTGCTCTTCTTTTGATAGGTAGTGAACTTTTATCTTGCCTATTGGCCCCCCAAATGTATGAACATGGAAAGAGAATCATTAGGCTTGTTAACCTTACCATCGTCATCATTTTGGTCCACTTTGTTTAACTTTGTTTAAATATGAGGTTCGAAGTAAAAAGAGTAGAATGTTGAAATCTCCTCAATAATATAAACTTTTGTTTGCATAATGTTCCACTTTGTTCCATTGAGCAAAAAACTTAAGTGGAAAAATCTTTTCCAACTTGCACAATGTGATAGTAACATTTGACTCCAATTTTTCCACTTAATCAACCATCAAGATAGAAAAGCAAATATCTTTAAAAAAAATGCTCATTTCAATCAATACATTCCAAATTTGCTCAAGTACATATCTTTCAATATTATTGGAAGGAGTCTTTTTATAAACAGTGGTAAACATGACTTTTCATTTTAGATAGTTTCCATTATTATATGTCTACATACTTAGGATAAGTTTGAGCAATACCTAATTGAAAGTCACACATTTTTTACCTACCTAGACACTACTTTCTTTTGTTTTTTTATCAAAGTGAATGCAGCTTTAGATTTCACAATCTCGTCATTGCTAGCCACTTTGAACTCTAAAAGAGGATAAACACAATGTAATGCCATGTCTTTCCTTGCTTTTATATTGTCTTTTGTTTTTCCATTCACATTTATTAGAGTGTTGAATATTTTATCAAACACATTTTTCTCATGTAAGGTTATGCCTAATCATATTAATATATTAATAAGGCAAATCCTAAGATGGACTTTAAACTGTCCAATTATGTTATTCTCTAAACTTTTGTAACTTATCCATTCTCCTTCTACCCACCTTTGACAAATTAGAAACTCACTCCTAGATATCTATTCCATGCAGCCTTAGTGGAAGAATGGATTTTTTTTACCTTCGCTCCTTAAAGGATTTCTTATCCTTCTGAAAGGTTGATTTCTACCCAAACCATGACAGTGACACCCAAAGAACATCGGTTTTCTTCCTTCCTTCAAATAAAACATTTTATTTTACTCCATATATATAGGACATGATAAAACACAGTATGTAGTCCATCTAAACAATATATCATAAGCAAAGAAGTCATTGATTGTCCACATCAAAGCAACCGTAGTTGGAAGTTTTATTTCCTCAAGGCATTGAATGTCTAAACTTTAATTTCTTAGAACTCCTTTAACTTATTAACTAAAGGTTGCAAGCATAGATCAGTCCCTTGCCTAGGGCTTTTAGGGCTAGGAATTATTAGAGATGGAAACATGTATTGATTTTTCATGCACAACCAATGCATCAAATTATAAGGTGTAACAATTACATGTCAACATGAATAAGGATGTGTAGCTTGCTCATGTGGAGTAAAACCATCCAATGATAAACCAAGCCTAACATTTCTAGGCTTTACAGTAGAAAAAGGATTGCTCTTATCAAAGGATCTCTACGACTCTTTGTCGCATAGGTGGCATATAATCCTTCGCTCTCAATGAGTTTCTTTATGCCAAGTCATCTCTTTCATAATCTTTAAAGATGTGTACACTCTTTGCAACCAAGGGTTTAGAGAGAGTTACCATAATACCTTGTATGGAATGCCTTTCCGGTTCCTTCCATTATTGTCTTGTGGTTTGTATTGGGGATGATGACACAACTCACACTGAAGTTTAGCCTTGTTCTCTTCATAGCAAAGCATACAACCATTTGCTTGGTCATATAGAAATCCTTGGGTAGGCTAGCATCCTTAGGTAAAATCTCATTTATTGCTTCAAGAATATGGTTAAAAAAATTTGCACTCAAGTTGAACTCGACTTTGATGTTCAAGAACTGTGGCTTCATTGACAAGGGAGTGTGAGTTGTATTACCCTCATATAGTGGCTCTTTTACAGTCCTCAACAACTCAAAACCCTTGGGATATGTGTTTGGGGGTTCATCATCTATGCTTGGATGATCTCTATCATTTTCTTCACATACATCACTGCTCCAATTAAACTTGGGATTGAAACTTGATCTAGCTGCTTCAAGCACTATAGTATGGTAAGGATTACAAGGCCCTTTAATGGTGCTTGAACTAACATAATTTTGTGAGGGAGGACTATTAACATTTTTGAAACAATTCTCCATGTGAGGTACATCAATGATAATTGGGTTGAAAACCACGCTTATAAGGATGCTTCTTCACTTCATTCATGTCAAGAAATATTCTATTTTCGCACTTAAGACAAGGACATTTAATCTTCTTGCAAAACATAAAGGTTGGCTGTGAGTTCACAAATTCTTCAACACCATTAATAAAATCGACACTCAAACATTTTTCTCCTAGTAATCATCTGGTCTAAATCCAACCTCAACTAGATAGCCTCCTGCTCATCTATAAATTTTTCTCAAGATATAGCAGAAATTTCATGCATACATACATCAGTCATTGGTAATTAATCCTAGAATGCACAATAGGCCAAATTCATTGTATTAACATGTCATCTTCTCTTTAATATGAAGTTATCTACCGTTGTATATGCAATCCTATGAGTCTAATACTACTTGCACCATATAAATACTTAACGCACTTCAAATAATACTCATAAATATTTACAACTCACAAGTCACAACTAAACTTGAAAGCAAATCAAACTATGTCTAATGGAATTACCAACAGTACCTATAGAAGTAAATTAGAGGAATTGCTGAAAGAATTAGACAAAGCTTGCAATTTAGAAGCAGAGAACAAACAGCCAAACATGATGATGACTCATTCTGTTAATATCCAACCAGTGAAATAACATTGAAAGCACTCATAACCAGAAAATGAATAGCCAGACGGTGATTGACATCGAAAGCACTCACAATTTGAAGATAAAACCGTAAAACTGGTTTAATTTGATATTTGTATGAGACATGGCAGAGCATGCAGTGTATCTTGGCTCAATCTGATTTAATCACCATTTAAACATACACACACATTTACAAGTTGTAATTCTCTAGAACTTAGATCTTTGAGTGCAAGTTTAGTTTCATCCAAATCGCAAGTAAAGATTAGAAAAAAACTTGACTTGACACTAGTGGACCGTTGAGAAACATTAATCATATATACCATGCTATAAAAAAACAACGAAAGAAAAAACAAAGATTTCATCACACAGGGCCTTCCATGAATCTCTTCACCCCATGCATGTAGTGGTTCACTAGAGCCAGACTCATATGGGTTATATGTGGCTAAATTCAGCATAGCTCTGCAGAAGCAAAAGATCTCTGCCTTAACATAATGCGGTATATATACAAAAGTAACTGTGTATGCCTCTCTAAGTTATAGTGCTAGGAAATATATAATTTCTGGAGGATGAAAACCAGTGTCATAATACCCAAGCAAGAAGTAATGAACCACACCGAACCAATATGGGATCTGAATTTTCGGCAGTCAAGTGCTTTCCTAGTTTGAATCACATTCACAAGTGCCAAACAAACATAAAAGTCATTCTTAAAATTTCAGTTAAATAAGAAGATGAGTACCTAGAGCCTTATATAAGCCAGAACACCAAAACACTTGTTGAACCCCAAAACACCCTGATGTGCCACTTATTATGTCACATTTAATCATTGAAAGTCCAATTTAGGCCACATGGACTTCAGCTTCCCATCAACCGTGAGTTACAATATCTTGAAGTGTGAGCTTGAGTATTGGAAGTATCTTCGACATAATTTGTTCAAAACCGAGGCTGAGAACCATCCATTGCTTGCATGCCCTCTAACTTATATATCTATACATACTTGTTAGCATATCTACTTGAAACAAGGACTTCAATATTTAAGAAAAATGCGACCGGGGGGGGGGGGGGGAGGAATCTATCACAACCAACTTCTTCAAACAATTTCCATGTTAATCACATCACTAGGTTCCTAGCAATCAATCTTGAAAGCATTCCCCCAAGTTCCTTCATAATAGAAGTCTACAGAATCATAACAATCTTGAAAGCATTCACACTACATAACTTTGAAAGTTGCATTTCGTATAAAGGCACAATTGATATTTTTTTTGACAATTTTTTTGTTATTGAGAGGTTGGAGTCTAAATAGATTGAATACTGTTGGGTTCTTGATCTGCAAAGCTCTAAGTTTGCCTACAGACTGGTGGTAATTGTTACGCGTCAATAGATTTAGGGCCCGCAAGAAAAAGCAGTGTACTTTCAATTAGCTCACAAGAACACTCTTAGCCCTGCCTTTTGCCATTATGAAAATGGAAAAACCCAAAACCCACACACCAGGACAAAAAGGAAAACGACAGAATAGCCCAACTTCGATAGAGATACAAAACAAAAGTCAAAACAATAGCTTAACACGTAAGATGGAAATTTTTTTGATATACAGAGCAAAAAACAAAAGAGCAGAGTATCTGGGATTAGTAGCAGAGAAGGTGTTTTAAAGATGGGTATTGATAAGTACAATGAGGAGTGCAGGAGTATAGTTTACCACTATGTGGAAGAATGGGAGAAGATTATTACAAGGATTGGGAAGTGGATTGATTTTAATAAGATAAAAAGTTAGAAGACAATGTCTAGCTTTTTCTTTAATGTCAAACCCAGCGTAGAATCCTGTTGTGTCCTCAATGTCATATCTACCTTTTCTATAAAGAATGAAGAATGTTCTTTCGTAAGCAAAATTGTCTAGTATTAAGAAGAAAAATATATAGCATCTACTCCAAGTGCCCGAAACATTGAATTACCTGTTTTAGCCACAAAATATGAAAACTGGACCCTGCTTCGTTTTTCTACTAGCAAAACCTTAAAAGAGTTTTAAACAAAAGGGTTCTCTTAACTAATCAGAGCTTGTTTTGTTAGAGAACCAACAACTGGCTTGTTTTAGGAAGAACCTATTGGATTCTCTTCAATTTTTTTTTTTTTAATCTGCCTCCACTTCTCTTTCAATGAATTGGATTTGAATAATTTCATTATTTTTTACAAGTCGTGTTAGTTTCATGTCGGAAGAGGACAAGTTTCAATAAGTTCTTGATTGCCTAAAATTTCTCAGTTAAATAAGGTTGCTTGTCATTTAATGATAACAAGGGGGGGGGGGGTTGCAGTGAGCCAGAAAATCCTCGCCTGCATGCTGAGAATGATACTAAAGGAGAAGAAAGAAATCAAAGTTTAATATTTCTCAAGATAAGCTGCTTAATAAAACAATGTCTGACCAAATTATTTATTATACACTTACTCTACCATCTATCATTTCCAATAAAATCTATTGGAAAGGAACTAAGTTATTATACACTTATCCTTCTGTATTAATTGCAAGAACCCAGCGGACAGAATCTTTTGCAGCAGGCAGTGAAGTTTAAAAGTACCTGATGGCTACAATATGATAGAGGCAAAAAGGTATTTTTATGACAGACAATTCCTATTCAGCATGGCATTAATGCCAGATTGATCGCAAAGGGCTGTCATGAGGAGAGCTTAGTGATCAGAGGCACAACTAAATAGAGTTATATGCAAGCTTTGGGTGGTAAATAACTACTTTGAAATTGAACACTGCCAGGGCATCTCGCACTTCCTCCTGTAAGTGAAACTGAACTACCACCTATTTTCATCTATTGCTTACTGTATAGTAGCCTTCTAGGTATCTATAATCTTTTCCCTTCTATTCTATCCCACCTATTTCATTCTAATGATTTATGCACATAAATGTATTTACACCATGATCTGATCTACAAACGTGCTTGTTTATTTGAGTAGTTTAAGCTTCAACGCTCCTCTGGCTCTCAGATTAAAGCCAGTCTTCCTACACCAATGTATAAACTAAGCAAATATGTTTTTTGTCCAATATTTTTAAGGGAAAGGCGCAAATTAATAGTCAAACTCATGCAGTATAAGGTAGAAAAGACAAACTGTGTAACAGAGTTAGGATAAGAGAACATTTAATTTTAATATTTACATTTCACACTTACATGAAAAGTACCTAATGTAACTGGTAGTGCTTAACGACTTGTAAGACATCCAAACAAGCTTCTTTCCAGTATTTTCCTCAATCTCATCAGTGGTATATGGTTCTTCCTTCAAATATTCCTACACCCAAAAGAATACCAATACTTAACAGGTAAGACTAAACCATTTGAAAGGGCATTCAAAATAAATCTCCAAAGAATTATGAACAAATACCCAATGAGACTATCATTTCTTTTATAGTAAATAGATTTGATTAGGGGATATTGTATTACTGCTTCAGGCCTTTAGGTCACAAGCCATATTTTCAGCTGAGTCAGTGTCACAAGGATCCAAAACAGTTATTCAAATACAATGTCTGAAGGAATTAGAGTAACCAAAATCTGCACCTCATTGCCTTTTCCCTTACAATACATTTTTCCCTTTAAACGAGTCACATGCGTTTTGACAGTATGCAGCAAAAAGGATACGAAAGTAATAATCACAAGTAGCCATGAATTTTAAGAGATCATCTTACTAGTTGGCATTGAGTAAAACCAAGAACGAGTGAGAAACAGGAACCTAGTGGGAATCAAAAAGAAAACCATGACAGGACACACGAGAACAGAGAAAGAAGGACTGCATAAGGAAAACAATAAATAAATAAACAAGAAGCAAGCAAGAGAAACTAACAAAAATGCAGGGAACCACTGAAAGAAACAAATCAAAACACAAAGGAAACTCATAAACACAGACACCGCCTTCATTAATGTCTCAGAATCAAACTTTCATAAACCAAAGCAAAACTGTGGCAAAGATGAGATATTAAGAGAAAATTAAAATTTTGTGGGCTTCTGATGAATCAAAACCTATTAGTTCCGGAATTCAATGTTGGTCAAAAAGTTAATATGTCAAAATGGGTAACCTACAAAGCAAAAAACGCCTGCGAATGTGTTGGTATTCAATAGAACAGTGTCCCAAAGCAAAGAAAACAGAGGAACAAAGCAAAATCAACAACACCTTATAATCACAGCCGCGAAAAATTGACAAAAAGTCAAAATCCTAAAAACAAACATTGAATAACTTACGAAATCCATCAGAATAAAAATAAAGCTCACAGAAAAAGAATAAATCATAGGGTGGAAAGGCCATTGTTTCACAGCTGAGCAGAGCTATGGCAACTTACTGGGCCCTGTTCTCATTTACAACCAACAACAGACGGTATGCTCCCACTGCTCGTAGACCGCATCTCGCCGCCGCAATATCGCGCAAAAATCTCTCGGAATGTCGTCATCTCCGAGCCCTTGTTCCCAATCAACAAGTCAATATTTCGTACTGTTTCTCAAATTGCTGATATTAGCTTTTTTTCTTTTTATTTAGCGAGGGATTAGTAAGGGTATCGTTCTTCACTAAGTCCTAATGTATGTTTCAACAATAACGTATTAATCCTTTCTTGTTGTTGCTAACAGAATTATTGATTATGAGCATTCTTGTTGGTTTTCTGAGCTGATGTGCATTTATCTGGATTTCCCTTTTTTCTTTATTTTGTGTCTTGTAGATCTTTCTTATATTGAAATAATATTACTGTTTAATCAGCAGTTTACACAATATGAGAATCTCGAGTGGATTCTATCTACTTTTTGTATTGCCACCAAGTGGTGTTCCCCAAAGAGATGATTTCTTGCTCTATAGTGATACTAACTATATTTTCTTATGATTTCAGCTTTGCAATTTTCAATTGCAGTCCACTCAAGTAGATAGGATAAAACACAGGTCCAATCAACATAAGGAACCCAGGTTACATCACTAGTTTACAGCTACAAATCCTTTATGCATTGATTTTTCTGTCATTTTTCTGTTAAATGAGCTAAAGTTCCTCACATTTTTATAGACAAATGTAGGCTAAAGAAGCTTAGTCCACAAGAACATAATTAAGTTTGGTACTTGAAATATCGGCACGCTAACAGGTAAATCTTTGAAGGTTGTAGACACCATAATTTGGAGAAGGATTAGCATTATGTGTCTTCAAGAAACTAAGTGGGTTGGAGAAAAAGCCAAAGAGTTAGACACTACAGATTTTAAATTATGGTACACAGGGAAATTTAGAGGAAAGAATGGAGTTGGTATTATTGTTGATAAGAATTGGAAGAAGAATGTGGTGGATGTACAAAGGATAGGGGATAGGATCTTATCTTTAAGATTAATAGTTGCACAGGAGACCATCAATATTATTAGTGCTTATGCACCATAAATAGAATCAGAGACATATTTGAAGGAGAAGCTTTGGGAAGACCTAGAAGGTTTGATTCAAGGATTTCCACAAGAAGAAAATGTTTTTATCAAAGGGGATTTAAATAGACATGTTGGTAGTGAGGCAAGGCATTTTTTGGGAGTGCACGGAGGTTTTGGTTATGGAGATCTAAATGAGGAGGGACAATCCATTCTCAATTTTTCGATGGCGTATGATTTTAAGATTACGAAACACTTATTTTAAAAAGTGAGATGAGCATTTAATCACGTACAAGAGTGGAACTTCAAGGTCACAAATTGATTTCTTTTTAGTAAAGAGTTCAAATAGAAGAATCTGTAAGGATTGCAAAGTGATTTCGGGGGAGAGCCTTACTACATAGCATAAGGTCTTGGTCCTCGATGTCCTTTTTAAAGTTCGTAACAAGAAGAGATAACAAGTTATAAATCTAAGGATTAAGTGGTGGCAGCTTAAGGATGAAAAATAGAGGACTTTTAAGAGAATTTTATTAGAGGAAGGTAATTGGGAAGCACAAGGAAGTGCCAACCATATTTGGGATGCGATAGCTAGGAGGGTTAGGATGGTTACTAAGACAATTTTGGGTGAATCAAAAGGTTTTGGACCGATAGATAAAGAATCTTGGTGGTGGAATGAAAGTGTGCAAGAAAAGGTCAAAATCAAAAGGGAATAGTTTTAAGGCTTTGCATGTATGTGACAATGCTGAGAATTAGGAAAGGTATCAGGATGGCTAGGAAGGAGACCTAAAAAGGCAAGTGAGCGAGACACGATCTAAAGCTTTTGAGGAGTTCTACCGAGATTTAGGGACAAAGAATGGAGAACGAAATATTTACAAGCTTGCCAAAAATAGGAAAGAAAATTCAAGAGACTTGGATTCAAGTAAGGTGTATTAAGGATGAAGAAAGACAAGTTTTACTCACGGATGAAGATATCAAAGAAAGATGGGAGAAGTACTTTCATAAGCTTTTCAATGACGAGCAAGGAGTGACTAGGGATATAGGAGGATTAGAAACCCAAGAGGATGAACAGAATTTAGCTTATTATCGCAGGATTCGAGTAGGGAAGGTAAAAGAAGCTCTTAGGAGGATAGATAATGGTAAAGCCGTTGGTTCGGATGGTATTCCTATTGAAGTTTGGAAATGTTTAGGAGAGCAAGGTATTTTTTAGCTCACCAAGTTATTTAATGAGATTTTAAGATCTAAGAAAATGCCAAATGAGTGGAGGAAGAGTATTTTGGTGCCTATATACAAGAACAAAGGAGATATTCAGAATTATGCAAACTATCGAGGGATAAAACTTATGAGTCATACTATGAAGTTATAGGAAAAAGTGATTGAGCGTAGATTAAGAGATGAGAATAAGATTGTAGAGAACTAATTTGGATTTATGCCAAAAAAGTCTACAATAGAGGCTATTTATCTCCTATGAGGGTTAATAGAAAGGTATCGAAGTAAAGAAAGAGACTTACATATAGTTTTCATTGATCTAGAAAAAGCTTATGATCAAGGTACCAAGAGAAGTGTTGTGGAAGACTTTGGAGAAGAAAGGAGTTCATGTAGCATATATTCGAGCTATACAAGATATGTACGATAGAGTAACTACTAAGTGTAAGAACCCCTAGAGGAGAGACAAAGGACTTCACTATAAGGATAGGCCTACATCAGGGTTTAGCTTTGAGTCCTTACTTGTTTAATCTAGTCTTATATATTCTTACCAGGGACATACAGGAGAATATCCCTAAATGTATACTATTTGTAGATGATATAGTCTTGATTAAGGAATCACGGGAAGAGGTTAATTACAAATTGGAGCTTTGGAGACAAGCGTTGGAATCAAAAGGTTTTTACTTGAGTAGGAGTAAGACGGAGTATATGCATTGCAAGTTTAACAAGAAGCAAGATAGAAATGATTTAGAGATAAGAATTGGAGATCACATCATATCGCAAATATCTAAATTTAAGTACTTGGGATCTTTTTTACAAAGCGATGGGGAAATTTACGAAGATGTTACACACAGGATACAAGCTAGATGGTTAAAATGGAGAAAGGTATTGGGAGTGATTTGTGACCGTCAAGTACCTACTAAGCTTAAAGGAAAGTTTCATCAGACTACTATAGGATCAGCTATGCTCTATGGTAGCGAATATTGGGCTCTAAAGGAATACAAGAACAAAAATAGGGATAGCAGAAATGAGAATGTTAAGATGGATGTGTGGTCATACAAGAAAGGACAAAAAAAGAAATGATTATATATGAGGGCATATTGGTGTAGCACCTATTGAGGAGAAGATGACAGAAAATCGGTTAAGGTGGTTTGGTCATGTGCAAAGAAGGCCATTGGAAGCACTAGTGAGAAGAGTTGATCACATGATCTTTAGCCCTGTAAAAAAATGTAGAGGGAGGCCTAAGAGGACATTAAAAGAAGTTATAAAAAGGGATCTCTTGGTGAATATTATCACCGAAGACTTGACTTTTGATAGAGTCCTAATGGCATCGTGCTATCTATGTAGCCGACCCCACTTAGTGGGATAAGGCTTTGTTGTTGTTGTTACTAAGCTGAGCCTGTTACTTACACAGACTTATTTAATCACAAGAAAGGAAAAAAGTGTTGTACTGATTGGTAAATCTACTACCAATAATCCATCTTTTATCACATTGAAGGAGATTTCAGCCACAAGAGAAAATGCACATTTCTATAGCAGCTGGACAAAACAAAATTTTGCTGAATTATGAACACTTCGTGGCTAGAATATTCAAGAAATTATTTCAGTGCCAGCTACAAACTGAGCAGGTTGATGTCTGTAAGGGTGTTTTTCACATGATTGTTAAGTTATTTTAGATTTAAGATTTTGTTTTATACATATCTGAAAAACATATGAACATATAAGTAAACTCAAATCCAAACCATTAAGCACTAGTGTCTAATTTAAGTAATATCCATCGATAAATATTCATTAGTTTGGATATAACTTATTGGACATGGGTATTTTTGTCATCTCTAGTCATGTACTTATCTTATAATTATGATAAATCACTCTATCTTTAATGCTTAAAGACCAAATACTCTATGTTGAGTCAATATAAATCATGAAAATATAAAATAAGTTAGGTATGGTTTACTATATGGTCATCATGGTTGTGATCTTTGACTAATATTTTATGAATAATTCAAAAATTATAAATATATTATTCATAAAACTTATTTCACATGAAAATAAACTCAATTAACTTTTCATAGATAGGTCGTTTATCTAAATCGGCTAAGTTTTGAAAAGTGTTATACCTTTTTGAAGATAGATACAAAAAGCCTTTTTTTGAAATCTTGAATTTTTTTACATTTGTTTACTATTTTGATGATATCTCATAATATATATAAGATATTGATTAAAATTAATTCTTTTGAAAGTAGACTCAATTACCTTTATAACGATAGGTAATTCATTTTAAATAGGCATAAGATGCAAAAGTTATGCCCTTTTAAAGTCGATATAAAATTATAGATTCAGTGAATTGATTGGTCAATCAATTCACTTATCTTGAAATTGCCCTTGGACATATAGAATCGATTGCACACTTAATTCTAAAGCCTAAATTCCCTTTGGACTTTCAAAATTAATTGGTCACTCAATTGACACATGAAAACCATAGTATTCTACAAAAATTTCACTATTTATCCAATCATAAATTCCCTCTAACCACATATATTACATACCAAACTTTGATACAATCATTAATATATTTATCTAACATATCACATTACCTTTCTTCATTATTTATTACTTCCATCATATCAAAACAAATGAAATTAAAGAAAAATCACAAAACAATCAATATTCCATCAATACCATCAAATAGCCATAAAATCTTTAAATTAGCTAGATTATCCACTCACTTTATATGAAAGAGGGTGTTAGGAAGCAAGTTAGAAGATTTTTCAATCCTAATCACATCAAAATTTATGGGTTCTAGAGTTAGAGTTTGGAATATCCAACAAAATCAAATAAATCTCAAATTTCTTTAACAACTAAGAACTAGGAGGGAATTTTTATGAAAGTAATATTCTTACCTTGATTTCATGAAGAAATCAAGAAGAATTAAGGTTTTTCTTACTTGATTGTGTAGGCCTTGGTAACTCACACCCAACAAGGGGTGAATTGGATATTTTTAAATTTTTCTTATTTTTGAAATCCTTTTTGAAAACCTTTTAATTTTGGGAAGACATGAAAATAATTTTAACTTAAATAATTCCAAGATAGCTTTATTAAAATGTTTTGCACTCAAGATATAACAATTTAAAGAATTAGTGTAAACTAACTTATTTAACTATGTGTAAACAAATCATTAAAAAATAAATTTAAGATAATTCAATAAAGAACTTTGAACCTAACATGTAACAATTTAATGTATTTGTGCAAAGCAACTCTTCCAATTATGCTTAGAAAAAGAATCAAGAAGCACAAGCATAAATGAGTTTCTCTTTCAACCATTCAATTATCCAAGCAACAAAATAACATTATAGCACAATATATCAACAAATAACAATAGCAAAATAGAGTATATACAACAAGGAAAACAAAGCAAGTATAGAAAGATAAAGAGATAGAGTAGAGATATTAAACACAAGAATTTATAATGGAGAACTCCTTGAATATCCTCATCAAGATATACATCCACTCTTCAAGCTTTGTTTCAATCCACTATCCCTTCAAGTTTTAACTAGGCATTTGAAGAAGCCTCTTTACAAATCCTTGCTTTTCCTTGAGCAAAATCTCTCTTACAAGAGATACCTCACCCTCTCAATGAATTTTTAAGGGATATCTCACCCGTTACAATTAAGAAATGATAAAAATATGAATAACAACTTAAACAAACTCTCTTATAGGGTGGATGAAATAAATAAAGCTCTAAAATAGAAGAATTTCACAAGAAAAGCTTAGATCATGATTTAGATGAAGGAAAATATAAAATAATGTTTACAATTGAAGTTTAGGTTCTCTCTTAGTTGTATTTTATGTTTCTTAACTTATATAGAAAGCCCATAATTAGTATAGCCATGTGGGATTGTTAAAGATGAAAACTAGCTGTTATTCACCCACTAGAACAGTTGGAATCGATTGATGAATCAATTCAGGATTCTAGGGTGCTTTCTAGATGTCTAAAATCGATTCATGAATTGATTCACCTAGAAAAAATTGTAGACTTAACTTTAAAAGGTCATAACTTCTTCATTTTAATTTGTTTTGAGCATATGACCTACCCTTGAAAAGCTATTTGAGTCTACTTTCAAATGAGACTAGTTTCATGCTTATATCTAATGTAATTTTTTAGATTTACTTAGAAATAGTAAATCTATGAAAATTTAATTTTGAGACTCAAATTGTAAAATTCATAACTCTTTCATATCTTATTCATTTTAATTAAAATGACTAGTGCATAGAAAGGTTTTTAAGTCTATTTTCACAGAAAAATAATTTCATGCTCATATTCTTTATAGTTTTCCAAATATAGTCAAAGTAATAAGCAAAGGTCAGAAAAGACCAGATTGTAGAAAACTAATTTTTAGACTCAATTTGGCAAAATCATATCTCTTTCATATATTGATAATTTTAAGTTAATTATATGTTTATGAAAAGCTCTTTGAGTCTATTTTCATATGAAAAAAATTTGACAATCAAATCACAAGTATTCTATGAGATATGATTAAAAGAATGACCAAAGGTCAATATTGAAAAAATTAAAATCTTATATCTCATTTATTTTTGAAATATCCCCATAGGCTATCTTATAAAAAACATAATTATAGGCTATCTTTTTAAAACATTTTGATCAAGTTAAGATTATGAAAACATGTTTGAGCTCTATATCATAAAACACTCTATTTTACAAGAAAGTTTAAGCCTTAAAATGAAAAACTATACTAATTAAGTTCTTTGGCTTTTCTTGATGTTTCCAAGCTTTCAAACATTTTAATCTTCTTAACTTTCAATGCTTGGATCACATATTCTTTCTTATATTTCTTCATTATTCTTAAGTTGAGCATAAGGTGATCTTCCATTCCTTTGCTTCAATGCTTCACACTTCTTCATCTTAGGCTTTCTTATATACAAGTTCATGAACTTTGCAAACCATATAGTTAGTCCAATCTAATATATCAAGATATTGATGCATGATTCATATATAAAACAAATTAGCACAAGAACATGCATAATCATCATATCATATATCTTAATTAATCATATGCTTAGTGATGCTTGTATAAAATGTAGCTCTTTTAGCATATAATCAAACATATGAATCAACTATAATATAGTATGTCTATTAAGGCTTGTATGATATATATCATTTTAACATAAGACATAGAATGCTATTATAACATTTATTTGTTATTATCAAAACTTATCATGTGAAACCTTAAGGCTAACAATTGATAGAGTGGTGGAGAGACTATGTAGGTAGAGAGTTAGGAGAAATAGAGAATTAGGGAGAAATGAGATGGATTGGAATTTGTGATAAAGAGGAAAAATAGTGTCCTAGGAGCATTTTTGAAAAATTGCTCCTAAACCTCTTCTATACTCTCATATTCACTTATATTAATATGAAACTTTATACTTCATAATTCCATTAAGTTTTCCCTATCAAAATTTCACCAAATTCATGTTCTTATATTTTTTTAATTTGATTAACTTTATTTTATTCCATATTTTACACATAAGATTCCCAACTTAATTGAATTTACCAATTGCCTTAACTATTCTTTTTGACAAAATAATTTCTAATTTACTAATAATTAAAAAAAATTTAACATCTTAATAGGTGCTCATTTATCTAGATGACATGTCATTTGTATATTGTTGCCATTGGCTTCCAGTGACTAATACACTGACAACATATGTCATCTATATAGGTGCCTACAATCATGAATTTACAATGATGACTCATTTCTAGTAACAATGTTATTTGCATCTACCTATCCTAATGCTAAGTTGCTCATACCAATGACTTTCATGTAGTTGATTCTTCCTATAGTGATCTAGTGTTTCTTGAAGGCTTTGTAACTTCCTTTGCATTTAGGGTTAAATTCTTGATTGTTGTGTATATATCTAGTGATTTAATCATTTCTATCATCACAAAAAATGAAAGCAAAATGATAAACAAATATTTGATGAATAAAGTAGGAGATAAAAGATACATTTTATCCTTTTCAAATGTTCTTGAAATGATTAGGAAGAAATCGATATTCTTTCCATCATTAAGAGGGATGAGATGAGTTTTAGAGGAAGAGAGATATAAAAGATTGAAATTATGAGTTTTCCATAAAACAAAATAGTAGGTTTTAATAAAAATTGTGTCTTTAATTTTTTTAAAATAATAGAAAAATAATTAAAGAAAAATGAGAGAATCCAAATCTGTCCATAAAGAGATCGTTGGAAGCAGTCAAAATGCACTTTCATTAAAACAGTATTTTATTCTATAAAAAAAATTCTTGGTTGCCCACATCTTGTGTGCTAGTTACTCCTAAAAGTTTACTATTTTATTTTTATTAAAAAATTAATACAAAACGAATAGGAATGACATAGTTGTAGGCTTACGATTAATAGTTCAATTATATAATTAATTAATTTTCTTTTCTCGTTACGAGAGACAACATATAGAAACAGAAGACGAAGCATATGAAAACAAGAGGGGAGATAAGGACAAGGATACGCCCGGTAATTTTATTGAAAGAGGCATGTTGAGGCCCTTTTTTTAAACCATCGTTGACGAAGACTCAAGTTTGAGAAAAAGCACCGTTAGGAGTATGACAAAACGTTATTTTATTTTTAAAGGGTTTAAATGTAATTTTCTCTCTATTACAAGCAAAATTTTGGCAAGGATTTAATTATAATTCTAATACACAAAGAAAGGTTTTATTTTATTTTATTTTATAACAATAGTGATTAAACCATACACACAAATGTGTGAAATACTAATAGATTTAATTTTTTTCTTAAAAGTAATAGATAAATTAAATATTAAATTTTAAATATAATTCCCCATGCACAAAACACTCAATTTAAGTGCACCTTTTACACTGCTAGCCTTGAAAGGAAAGGAAAGAACTCAAGCCGTAATCTGCGTATGTATCATTTAGAAGACACTTGGTTGAATGAATCTTGCGAATAAATATTTTGTCAATAGATACGATAGGCCTTGTCTCAATAAAAATACAACAAAATATATGGATGCTCCATAGAATTAGTCAAAATTACATAAAGTTCTCCTTTAATTTTGAAATATATACATAATTCCTTTTGATTTTACCAAAAAAAATTACTAATAAATTTATTTTGAAAAATCCATTAAGAAAATGATAATTTTAACCTTTAAAATATAATCAAGATCAAATGGATTATTTTGTAATTAAATCACCCTTCTTTTATTTATACATGTTTTCATACTCATATAAATTATTCTAAATTTTGAAATATTTCTTATACAAAGATATTTTTATCAAAAGTTTTTATTTTGCAATTTTCTCTCATATATACTGTTTTTAATATTTATAGTGTAATGATCACTTTGAACCTTTGAATATAAAACACTTATAAGTATCCTTTAAATATTCAGTGCTAATGTTCCATTAGGAGTTTTTTTTCCCTAAAGTTGAAAGAAACAAAATTCACTTATCATAAAATTGAAGGGCACATTTTACTTTTTCCTTTCTGAAAATAATGCTTTATTTTGTTTTAAAAGATAATTTAAGCAAAACGTTACGAAGACTCAGAGTCTGAATACAAGCACCGTGACATCCTGAATGATTTTTTTTCCTTTTTAATTTGTGCATACGCGGTTGATGTGAATTAGAACAGCAAGTTGCAAGTTTCAAACAATAAAATATGATTAGTTGAAAATAATTGGGCTATTTCACTCGGGCGACGATGCTACCGGACAAACACATTTCCGTTGTCTTTCTCAACCGAGTAATACTATTATCATCACTTCTCGGCATTTATTTTTTATTCAGTACGAATTATGAATTTCACAATTCTTTCATGCAATTTTTAAACAAAAATCGCAAGGGTATTATGTATTGATTTATTTTTTCATTTTTATACATAATTTTATGTTACATAATTATTAAAAATTAAATTGTATATATTGAATAAAATTAAATACTTGTAAATGCATTGTAAAATTATATGGAAAAATGAAAAAATAAATCAATATACTATAAACTTAATATTATGATTTTTATTTAAAAGTTTGTAAAAAATTTATATAATTTGATTAGATAATTAATTAAGTGAATGATAAATTTTATGTTTTCTAAAATTAAAGAGGATATTTTCGAGTTTTTAAAATTGGATAGCACTTCTATTGCCAGAATATTATTGAAAATTCAATATTACTTCCATACAAATATTGTCAAGTGTATTATTTTTTTGATCAAATAATTTAATTTTCTCAAAAACAACTAATTTTCTATAAAAAATGATTTCTCATTAAATCATATTGATGATTTAAAAATATAATATAGTTGGTAACATTAGTACGGGAACAATATTGAATTTTCAGTACTAATATTTCACTAGGAGTTTCTTACTAAAATTGAGAAAAACAAAATTCAACTATCCTAAAATTAAAGGATGCATTTTACATTTTTCTATTTCAAAACAATGCTTTATTATATTTTAAAAATAATTTAAGCAAAACTTTACTTAGGGTAATGTCTTCCTAAAGGAAAACTCATATATATATATATATATATATATATATATATATATATATATATATATATATATATATATATATATATATATATATAATTTTTAATACATTTGATTATTTTAAAATTGAAATATAAATAATAAAATTCACAATAAACTTTCTTTTATTGAGCAAGAGTATGAATATGTGTCATGTCTAAATTATATAAATATTTTTCCTGGGTCCCACTTTATGAAAAATACTTATATACTCATACTTCAATTACAACACATTTCTTAATCACGACAAGAATAAGGTAATTTTACTTTTTAATGTTAAAATTTAAAAGTGAAATTTTGAAGTACCCTTTTTAATTTTGGAGCAATTGAATTTTGCTCCCTTTAACTTTAGAAATTTGAAAATCACCCCATTAAACTACACAAAATTTGATATTAATGTTACTATGTTTAAAATACCTTTTTATTGAATTAAATATTGACTAAAATTCTATTTTAGTCTTTATAAAATCGAGTTTGTATCAATTTCATTCATTATTAAAAGTTTATACATTAATTTGGTCCCTATATGATTAATTTCATATTAAATTTTAGTTTCTTCATATAATAATTCAGGTCCTTCATTTCATATGTGAAAGAATTAAAATTTAATTTGAAATTAATCTTATAGGAATCAAATTAATACAAATGTTTAATGATGAATAAAATTAATACAAACTAAATCTTACGATGACCAAAATAGCATTTTAATAATTATTTTCTTATGATCTTCTTAAAAAAGAATTACAATATTGTAATATTATAGTATATTAGTTTATTTTATTTTTTAAAGTAAATTTTTATGTTATATAATTAATAGAATTAAATTAATTATATAAAAATTTTATTTAAATAATAAAAAATGAGTTACAAAATTATAAATAAAAATGACAAAATAAATCAACATAACATAATATTTCTTTTACTATTTTTTTAAATCTCACATATAGACAGTAAAATTCGCAATCAATTGTTTCCTATTAGATGAAAATAAGTATATGTTTATGTATTACAGAAGCATGCAAATAATATTTCTCCACTATTATAATTGTTATTAACTCACATCACATCTTATCACAAATCAAAAGTGTACACATTCATTTGGGAAAATACTGTTTAAAATTTTTATAATTCATTAGAAATTTAAGTTAATTATAATTTATTATTACAGATGAAAATTTAAAGTTTCATAATATTATAATTCATTTGTATAACATTTTTAAAATTGAAAAACTTATTATATAAATCACTTGAAAAAACTTTTAAAATTATTTTGTGCAAAATAAATTTCATTCAAAAAATATTAAAGTATAATCTGCTATGAAATTTTAAGGATTGATTGAGTGATATTATAAAATAAAATTTTATAATTTAAAACAATTGATTTATTATAAAAAAAATTAAAAATTTAGTCACTATAATACACACTTGAAAGAATGTGTATGTATTTGAAACTTGTAAATCATATTATAAAATTGGAAAAGCATTTTAAATTTCATATTATTCTAAAATTTTGTGGAAAAATATATTTTGCAAAAATAAATTTTATTTTAATAAAACATATCGAAATTCTTATTCTTATTCTTATTTTTTGTCTGTAACACCCAGAATTCTAAACCCTACCTGCATATAAAAGAGTATAACCGAAAAGTAAGAATAAAGTGCAAAAAAAAGATTTATTCTTCAACAAAAAGATAATCTCCAGATATATGAAAGTAGAGAAATTCATTAATATTCTAATTAATTTTTAGAGTGATTGTCACATCACGTTAAATTAAAAAAATAATAAAACACTACTTAGAGGGCGATAGTTTGTTAAAAATATAAAAAAAATACAAATAAATCCTCTAAAGTATGATTTAATGTCATATATAACCTTAAAGTTTCAAAACATACAAATAATCCCTTGAATGTTTTCTTAAAAAAAAAGTGAAAATATTAGCAATTCAATTTAAAAATAAAAAAATTATGTAGGTTCTAATAATTATTTTTTTCGTGAATTTAACCATATTTTGAATGAATTTATACTAAAATAAATTTTTAATAACGAAATTGATTCTATAACACATTTACGGTATAAATAGTTTGAGTAAATTATTATTAAAACTTAACTAAACTGCACTTATAAAGATAAAATGTATTTTTTTAAAAAAATTCATTACTTCTTTTTTATATTAAATTTTTTTAAAAAATCATAATTGATTTTTATTTCTTTTTATTTTCCCTAGTTGACATTTCAACATTTTTATTATTTCAAAACTTTAAAAAGTTATTTATAAATTTTAAAATTTTTAGAGAGACATGTATCATGAAATATGGAACTTATTTGTACGTTTCCCTTAAAACATTACAAGAGGAACATTGCACAAGGTAAGCATCCATACCTGGAGAAAGATAATCTGTAAAGGGAAAAGAATCATTGCATGTGGTGAGCATGAGCACGACGGCATTGCACTTGGACCCAGAATAATCGGACAATGGACAAGTTGATTGATCTCATTACCCAGGGCAGGTACTAACCGTTTAAAGAAATCAATCAACTTGTCCATTGTCCAGTTTAGAGAAATCAATATTGATCCCACCAGCTAATATCCTCTTTGTTTAAGAAAGACCTTTATCGGAAAGTCAACCGTCTATTGCTCGATCAATTTCAAGCCAGGTGCCACTCTTGAACTCAGAAATTGTTGCGCCTTCTCTTGCAAACCGCTATTCTAAATACACACACATATATATATATACACACGCTCACTTGTGATCAGTATCCTCCTTCTTTTGTTTTGTCACTTCTTTTCCCTCTGTTTGTTTCTCCATATTTCTCTTCTTTCCTTTAGTATATTTATGTTACACTTCAAAACTGCTGATACTGCCTAACTCAAAGACAAAGGAATCAGCCGATAAAACTGAAATAGGTACGTGTCTCATATTTTCCTGCTTTCATGCACGCCTCCTTTATTCCTTATTTGAAGCATAAAAAATTAAATTCATTTCAAATTCAATTCAATTTGGTATGCTTTTAAATTGGAATAGAATTCTTGCTCACATTTGATGTTTGTTGTTAATATTCTAAGTAAGAAGACACTACTAACAAATTCACAAAAAAACAAAAAAAAACCTACATAATACAGCCACCCCGATATTTCAACCACTCAGATAAGTTAATATAAAACCTACATAATACAGCCACCCCTGATATTTCAACCACTCAGATAAGTTAATATAAGTGTCTAACAGACCGTAGCTACTTGCATCTTTGGCTTTAACTTGATCCATCAAAAGTTGAATTGGATATGGAAGCTAAATTTCATCCCAATAAGAATTTGAAGATTTGGCACAAGTGTTTTATAACATATTATATTTTTTTCATAAGATTTTCGCTGAGAGATGATATTTTCATTTCTTAAGAAATTCTGCTTGCAATTTTGTTGTAATACCAATTATCTCTGTGTCTTGATTGACCTTGCACATCATTTTCAATAGCTTCTTGATCGGAGACTTTATAGCAATCATCTTCTATGAGTTCTTCAATAGACGAACTATACTCTTCTTAGCCACTTAGAACTTCTAATTCCTCTCCTCTATGATCTCTACTAGGAAGAATATTACAAATAAAATACAACTAACACAAGCAGCAGTCCTTGAATAAAAACTTTCCCATTTATGTGAACCTAATATGAAGCTAATCATACAAGTATACATTCCACAATAATGCAATAATTAAATTCAGTTGGAATTAAAGAATCAACACCAAAATTTTTAATGTGAAAACCTTCTCTCAATTCAAGGGAGTAAAATTCATGAGAACAAATCAGTAAATTTCCACTATCAATATCAATTAGTACAAAAGAGTCCCTACTAGCTTAAACCACCAGAAACACACCTCTACTCTTCTACTATATCAAGAATTTTACAATCTTGACTAACATCATCTGCAAGATGAAATAAAACAACAAAGAGTTAAAGACATACCAAAAACAAATGTTACTGTTCATAAGTATTCTACATAACATATAGAGAACTAAATGCAATTTCCATTGTTGAAAATGGAAAAAAAAGTGTCACAAACTTAGTTTTCCAAATTTCAACCCAACCCAATGGTGAAATCTCCTCCAATTGGTAAATACATGAATGTTGGTTGAAGAAGAAATAAAAAACTCTTTCTTTCTCACTTCTTTGCCTCTCTTTGTTTTTCTCTTTATATTTATGCATACAAAAACTAATTCTTTCCTTAGTTTTCTAATTTTTTCAATAGACCTCTTTTTCTTTTTTCTTTTTATTTAGTAACTAGCTATAACAAAGTCAAAAAATCAAAAAGAGAAAGAAAAATTACCCATTCCATATAGCAGTGTCCACCATGATAAATCTCCTTTACATGATTATTTGGAAGAACACACCATTCTGGCTATTAAACGACTTACTTCAAGCTTTTTCCTTGATAAAGGTTTAATCAATATACCAACACCACTCTCTTTTGTATGAACTTTCTTAAGTTCCAACAACTTATTACCTAAAACATTTCATATCCAATGGTAATGAACATCAATACATTCTAACCATGACTGCAGAATTGTCAAACAACATCTATTGTTTGACAAGCTTGACATCAATTATGAAATGACATATATACAAGCCTCACTATATGTCAAACAATTTCACATTGATTTCACAACCAATATAATATGTATGAATAAAATCAAATTCCTTACCTATATAAACCTATAAAAGTTGTATCAAAATGAAAGTCAACAAAATATGGTCAATTTGAAACTAGAAACTAGGTTACAAGAATAAATATAAAAAATCAAAAAAATCCTTACTTTTATATTCTGCACTTTTCCAATGAGTGTATAACTCCATAAATTCAGTGATGAGGTAATAGGTATTCAATACAACAAAATAATTGGTGACCATAATATAAAATTGAAGAAAATTATCTTAAGATTAAAAGGTGAACATAATTCAATAAAAAGAGAATTATTTTAGGATTGGAAGAATTTTGCAATGAAATTTATAAGTGGCAACATAATTTTACTCTTTTTATTTTCAACTCATACCTTGCTATTTGCACTAATTTAAGTTTCGACATCAATTATTAAAGAAACCTACCATCTATAATAAAATGATATCCTCTATTATAAAATTTTTCATGTTGGTTATTAAATAAAAACTAATGTTATAAACCAAAATCTTTTGCTTAGCTAATTTTTTTCATAATCTTTCGAGCAACAATTTTATAGTTTCAGCATAAATCTTGTAAGAATATTGATATTATTTTATGAATTAGTGAGTTTTGTTTTTAATTCAAATTAATCTAAGTGAAATTAGTAACATCAAAATTATTCTTTGCATTATGACATTTTTCTTATACAATTAAACAAATACAAACACCAATGGAATGAACAAATGAAACAAACAAGAAATTAACAATCTATGATGAAAACAATGTTCTGCCATTTTATTTATTCCCATATTAGTACATCGATATATACAATGCACAATAGACTTTAAATAAAAGGAAAAGTTAAATACCTTTTCCCATAATTTCTTTATATTACTTGATGACTTCTAAATTAGAGGATATAAATAGAAATTGATGATAAATTGTAATAAGAAAAAGTAAGATAATGATTTTTGCAATAAACTTAAGCCTTTCAATGCAAAATGGTCATGTTACTTCTTCTCACCATAATATCTCGTCAGTTTTTTTATTTGTATTTTCTTGACATCTTTAAATATGAATCTTGTGATGCAACCTAAATGCTAACAAAAATTGCTTTGGAAGGTATAGATAGTTGTAAATTGATAATAAATTATATTTAGAAGAAGCATCATAATCATTTTTGTAATGAACTCAAGACTTCTAATGGAAAAATGGATAGGTTATTTCTTCCTACTAAAATTTCTTATTAGTTTTCTCATTTTTACATTTTCTCAGCATCTCTAAATGTGCCCTTTAAGGTCAAGCCCATTTAATTTTCAATGAACAATAAAGATAACTTTGGAGGGTAAAAGTTGTAAATTGATGATAAATTATAGTAAGAAGAAATAATATAAGCGATTTTGCAACAAACTCAAGCTTAAGCTTTCCATTTTAAGAATAATCAAATTATTTATTCTCACTATAATTTCTCATCAGTTTAACATTGCTAAAAATTTTCAAATAGAGAGTGGAAATAAAATTTATAAGCAATAAGTAGAACTTTATACGTCAATCATTAGCTGAAATTAACATTCTACATATGTTTTATTTCATATAGCTTAACTATTGATATATCTTGAAAAATCATAATTTTTAGTGGTGCCTTGATACACATTACTAGTAAATCCTAAGTATTCATTACATGTTAAATGTATAACAATTTTTTGATCCAACTTTTCATTTCTTATTACAAATTTTGTACCTTGAAAATATCACTATTAGTAAATTATTTATTAGATATTAATGGATCATTAGTATACCTTTAGATATTAGTTAGTTAAAAAAATTGATGCGATATCTGCATCCTAATTATCAAATCCAACATAAAATTTAATTTTTCCATATTATAATATTTTTTAATAAATAATTGATGTTGTTTACCTTTAATTTTTTTTAAATACAACTCCTATATTTTGACATTCATCTAACAAGAGATACCATTTTCTCAAACATTATCAACTTTCTACGTCTTAATATTTAATAATAATTACACTATATCATTGATATTATTTATAGCATAATCACTATACATAACACCAAATTAAAATTATTGTTACAACTTCTTGTGTGTTGAAGAGATCTTTTATGTTTTCCTCATATTGATGTGCTCTATAAGATTTTATAGACATTACTCATCAATTCTTTGCATTAATCAGTGGAATATAAGGATAACACACCTATTGATGTTGCAAACTTAGAAATGCTTCAAATCTTATCATGATAATCACATCAAATCACATATATCTTTCACTCATGACCATTTATTTAAAGGTAGAAGATAATCATGATTTGATGGGATGCTTATGACCATAAGATTTGAAGCTTTTCCAAATGTGCAACAAGAATGAACGTGTTGTCCTTTTATGTCACCTTCACAAAAGATGGAGTGAAAGAAAAAATATAGACAATGTAGAAAAATAAACGTTAGTTGTTAAGAAAATATCAACTTATGACGATTTCATATCTCACTTTCAACATTGGTCTTTTAATATAACTACCTTCTAAAAATCAATATCATAAGTATTTGCAATTTTTCAGTACCTAGTAAATACCATCTTTGCTAAATATTTACCATTTATTACAAGTTAGGTGGATGGTACTATAACTTTATATATCAATTAAGTCAAAAAATCAACATGGTAACTGCATCTTAATTTTTTGATCCAATTCTTTGTCCAAACCACATTGGTTTTTTAATAAATAACCAACATGATTAATTCTTTTTTTAATACAACCATTACTTCCTAGCTTTTTTCTAATGATAGATGTGAATTACAAATTATTTTTCTAACAATATTATCAATATTAAATAATTAGTAAAGATTATATAGTAAGATTACAACTAATTATTTGATAAATTTTACAATCATTATATATTGTATGTTTTCCATTAAATAAAGACTAATACAAAAACAATAGATAGTTGTTACGTGTGAAATGGTTTATCAATTAGTGCAAGTGTACACTGTCGTAAACAAATAATAAAGTGATGAGTGAGTATCGTTCCCACGAGGATTGTTTCACTAAGTACCAAAATTAATAATCCTAATACTATTTGGCAAATCGATAAGTTGGATTTAAAGCAATTAAAATAAAGATGTATGCAGAAAATATTTAAAGTAAATATGAATGCAGTGGAGTAAAGATAATATGAATAAAAGACCTAGGGATCAAACTTCACTTAACAACTTTGGATTGAATCATCTATCTACACTAATCCAATTTTAATTCCCTTAATTGATAGTCGAGTTTCCCTAAATTAATTACTAGCCTCTTCCAAGGTCAAGTAATTCTATAATTAATTGGAATTCACTATATTCCTATGTGAACTGCAACAACTAATCATGCATTAGGATTTATGGAACTCATTAAAACTACATAAACCATATGAATATATTCCTATTTCATATGTAATTTACGGTTTTAATTATAGGTTCCACACACATGTATCTCCTTCCGGTCTCAACACGCATATTGAGTTCATTCAAAAGGTGGCCAATCAATTGAAAGCATTAAGAGTATTAATTAAAACTCAATCTAGGAAATAAAAACGAAATTAGTTTCAATAGATTAGAATTCAATCCATTATTATCAAGTTACGTCATCACCCTAGGAAGATAAAAAATTAGAACATAATGAAATTAAACACAAACATAGAATAAAAACATCATCACATTCATGAACACAAAATTATAATTACAAATGCATGAAAATAGAAATACTATCCATCCATTAGGAGGTAGAACCGTCCATGTAGGAGGAGAACATAAGGATATAATTACAAATGCATAAAAACGAAAATACTATCCATCCATTAGGAGGTAGAACCATCCATGTAGGAGGAGAACCTAGCCTTCCATGTAGGAGGCAAACAAGAACTAAAAATTGCATAAACTAAACTACTATCTAAGATGCATGAATGAATGATTCAATGCTTGGAATGGCTGAATGCTCTCTACTTCTACCTATTTATAGGTGAATGAACCAGCTACAAGCCATCCAATTTGACAAGTTGCTACCAATCACACGCAGCCAACATTTTTTATTTTCGCAGCACAATTTGTTTCACTTTGTTGGCAACTTTTGACCACCGAAATGGCTGATTTACATCTTTATGTCAACATAGGAGTTGTAGGGCTGGATCTTTTCTTCAATTTGCATATAAAGAACTCCTAATTTGGACATATCTAGCTCAAGTTGTGATTAGATTAGTAGCCATATGTCAGATTCCGTCAGAATCACTGTTTCATCTTCCAAGCAGAATTTGAGATCCTTAGGTCCCGAACTGGGCTTTTCTTAAAACATGAAAGTTTTAGGGCTTCTTCTTAGCTTTCCATCCATATAAAGAACAACCCAATCGGACATCCAGAACTCCAGATATGGCCTAAAACCTGAAACAGTGTCGGATTACAGCATTATCTAAAATATTTGTTTTCATCTCAAATTCAAGATCCATTCACCAAATGCAACTAAATTTATTTAATTTAACAAGATAACATCCAAAAATGCATCATACAAGGGAAAATAAGTATGTAAATATTTTACGTATCAAATTCCCCCACACTTAGCTTTTGGACGTCCTCGGACAAACACAAAATAAAAGAAAACTAATACTAATGCTAATGTTAGTACTAATCTACCCATGAGATAGTTAGAAAAACATAAGAAAGATAATTAAAGTACAAAGATATCATAGCATTCATGAATCAACAAATCTTGACATATAAAATTAAAAAGAAATTGCAACTTCATTTGAGAAGGATTGAATCAGATTGATATAATCACTGGAACTCTTCCTCTCTCAAATGTTTATTGGCAAGTGTTTCACTCAAATTCATCCTATTAAAGATTGCACTACCATAGGCTTGCATAAATTCTCAATCTCCACTACCTGATTTACATGCACACTTCAAATCAAAAGGTCTTATTAAGGGTTGTAATGAGGTCAAGGTAAAGGAAAGATAAAACAGGGATATGAAAGGCTGAAGTAAGGAGAGAAATTAATAGAGCAATTAAAACATGGGTAATCTCTAAATAATTTTATCTTAACATAGCAGCCCACGATTCTCATCAATTTCTCTCCTTTTCTTTTTTTCTTTTTTTTTTTTTATTTATTTAGTTTTTCTCTTTTTTTTTCTTTTTTCTTTTTTCTTTTTTTTTTTGAATAAAAACCCTTGCAACTTTGAAGTTAATAATACATATTCCCCCACACTTTGTCAAAAACCCATTTTTCAAAAATTCAAATGCTCTACTAATCCCTAGGGTTAAGTAAAGACAATTGATATTTCATTAAATGACATATTAATAGGTTAAAGCAAAGAAACGGTTAATCAGGCTCAAAGGGGTTTATCAATGGTAAAACTGCAGGGTTGGCTATTTAGTTCAAACTGAGGAAAAAAAAATGCCTTTATCATATCTGAGTATGCATGTAAATTGTAATCTTAACCAGATTTCATGCAAGTTCTAGAGTGACAACTTAACAGGTGAATATCACATGCAAGAAATATAATATTGATTCAACAATTAGGCTCAAAATCTCACGGTTAGAGGTTTCCAACTCAATCCAACTCAAAATCCATTGCAAAATCTATCAATCCTAGGAAGTAAGAAAGTTGTTCAATCATGCTATGAAATCTTTTAAAATTATTGAAAAGAACCTAATAAGCAGGAAAATATATATATATATATTTTTTTTTAATATTTTTTTTTAGGATGCGTATCAAGAGTAAAAAGCTCTTTACTCGGCCATCCCCCCTTTTTTATAATGAATCTCATGGTTCTACTACCAAAAAAACCTACGAACATAAAAACAATTTTTTTTTTTTTTTTTTTTGGTAATCCCCCCCACACTTAATGTAGACATTGTCCCCAATGTCTTCAACAGAGTAGCAAAAAGGACTTATTAAAAGGAAATGCATAAACAACGCACACATAAAAGAAATTTTGGGAGTAAAACCAAGAGTAAAGAAAGTTACAACCGGAGAGTGGTGTCGGGCTCATGCTTCTGACTGCTGGTTGGAGATTGCCAATCTTTCTTTTTCACTGATGGATCTGGTTTAGGTGTATAGCTTTGCAATTGGTCAATCAGCTGATCAGCAGTTGAGGCAGACATTATGGCACGACGAGTCGCTTGGGGTATGAATCCCTGTTCCACAGCTTGATCTAAAAAAGATAGCAAACTATCATAAAAACCATTAACATTCAATAAACCTACTGGCTTCTGATGAAAGTTCAAGTTAATCCAATATGCAATGCTGGAAATTCCATCTAATGCTTCTAAACCACCAGGTAAAGCAATAAAGGCTTGAGCAGTGTAAAGCATGCATCCTATACGTTGAGGCAAGTTTGAAACCTTTACTGTTTTACCGATGGCGTATTTCTTATCATCTAAACCATTCACAAGGATACTCAGTATTTTGCTTCCTCCAGTGTTGGCAGAAATTGCTGCACTTCCTTTTAAGCTATGAAGCCCTCCTCCATACACACAGGCAATCTTTCTAGCAGCTAATGCATGACCAAGTTCAGTTGCTGCTACAAGAAATTCTACATTCTTTCCAGCAAAAGATTCACCAAAAACACAGATAGATTTAAGTCCACATTTTGATGGTTTTTCGACCTCTTCCTCCTCTTTACTCTCGCTCTCAGACATTTTGCAAGGTGTGATTGCTGAAATGCATTCTTATAATACAAAAGCAAAAACAAAGAGATCACGCAAATCAGATAATATCAGAAAAATACTGTACAAAACTGACAAGTGTAATAATGGCCTGAACAAAGTAAAATACGGAATGTAAAGAAAGTCAAAAAGATGCTGAAAAGGTAAACTTAAAAAGAAGATAAATGTACGAAAAGTTAAAAAGCAGCTGTAAAGATAAAAAGATAAAGGAAACGTAAAGCAGACAAACATATGTACAGTAGTTGTGATTGTGGCTCACATCTTCCTCTGATTTTTCGTTCAGTAACGGCTTAAACGGCTTCTATGAGCCGAGGATTTGCTTCCCATCCAATTTTCTTATAAACTGGCAAACAGGGTCTTTTACAGTCAGATCCCCAAGACTGTAGCGCTCCTTTTCTGTATGGAATAAGTTCATTAAATCAAGAAGGACAACATGAACATCTCCGCTAGGATGCGTCTCAAGAGTCTGAATAATATTATCCAGTGACTCTTTACTCAGTCCATCCTTTATGAATCGGATTTTGTCCTCTCGATTTACTGAAATCATTCCTTTACTCCTACAGAGCCTATTACAGTTCCACCTTGCACACTTATGACAGACTCTCATTCTTTTAGCTCTTCTTTTTTTAGAGTAAGAACTTCTTCCCATACCTGGCAAACGTCTAACAAATGATTCATTAAACTCACCTGCTAAACGTACCTTAGCTTCAATAATCCAGCGTATGTCCTCGGGAAGACCCAAACGCTTAAATGCCCTCATTCTTTCAAGTCGACAGTTGTAGATTTTCCTGAGCACATCTTTGGGAAGAGTAGGGAATCTGCTCTTAAGCTTTACAAGGCATTCCTCCATGATGAAAATGATGAAAGCTGAAATTGTGAGTGAAAAATGCTGTGCGATGTGTGCTTAAATAAGAAAAGAAATGAGAAGAGAAAGAAATCTTGGGTTGCCTCCCAAGCAGCCGCCCTTCTTTAACGTCTTTAGCTAGACAAAGTCCTAACCTATTGCTTTATTCTCTTTTCTTTTTTCTTTTTCTTTTTCTTTTTCTTTTATACTTACCAGCTGGCTCCTCGAGCATGATGACAGTTTTGATGGTCTTGAATGCACTGTCATTGTATTCTTTCAATCTTTGCCCGTGGTTTACCTCAAGGTAATTAATCTGCTTCAGGATTTTAGGATCAGTAGACTTTGATGCATCAACCATTCCTACCACTAATGGCTCTTCTATGCAGGTTTTATGCATTACATCTTTCATGCAATTGGTCAATGTGTCTACTCTATAACAGATATTATCTTCATATGGAAAAGCTTTAAAAATATTGAAAGATACTTGATCATTTTGAACCTGTAAAGTTAGCTTTCCCTTCTGCACATCAATTAGAGCTCGTCCAGTTGCAAGAAATGGTCTCCCAAGAATAATAGGAATTTCTTGGTCTTCTTCCATGTCAAGCACTATGAAATCCACTGGGAAGATGAATTTATCAACTTTTACTAGCACATCCTCAAGGATTCCACGTGGATGCTTTATTGAACGATCTGCTAGCTGCAGTGACACGGTAGTTGGTTTTACTTCTCCCAATCCCAACTTCTTGTAGACGGATAATGGCATCAAATTCACACTTGCACCAAGGTCACATAAGGCTTTTTCAAATTCACACTCTCCAATGGTACAGGGTATGCAGAAACTCCCAGGATCTTTAAGCTTTGGCGGTAGTTTCTTTTGGAGAATTGCACTACACTTTTCAGTTAAGGCTACAGTTTCAAAATCTTCCAGTTTGCGTTTCTTTGATAAAATCTCTTTCATAAATTTCGCATAACTGGGCATTTGGGCTAAAGCTTCAGCAAATGGGATGTTGATATGCAACTTCTTAAACACCTCCAGAAATTCTTCTAGCTTAGCTTTCACCAATCTTTGAGGAAATGGAACTGGTGGAATATATGGTGGAGGATTATCTGGAAAAGTCATTCTTCTTGGAATTACCTCATCTTCTTTCTGAGCTTCTTTATTTTTCTTCCTTAGTTCTGGCTCATTTAACTGCTTCCCACTCCTTAATGAAACAGCCATTACTTGCTCTCTAGGATTTCTTTCAGTGTTACTGGGTAAAGTGCCTGGTTGTCTGGAATTCAGCATACTTGCAATTTGGCCCATTTGCACCTCCAGATTTTTGATTGAGGTTGCTTGAGTTTGCATGATTGTTTCATGATTCTTGAGTGCAGCTTCTGTTCTGACCATGAACTGGGAAGTATTCATGGTTAGTTGAGCCAATGCTTCTTCTAAATTCGCCTTTGGTTGTGGTGGTGATTGCTGAATTTGCTGTTGATAATTCCCTTGAGGTTTGAACATATTCTGATTACTCCTCCATCCTAGATTAGGGTGGTTTCTCCATCCTGGATTGTATGTGTTTGAGAAGGGATCATGATTCCCCACATAGTTGGCTTGTTCAAGTTGAGAAGGAATGAATGGATTTCCTTCTTGGCATTGTGTGCTCATGTGAGGGCCTCCACATAAATCACAAGCATCTGCAGGAGTTCTGATTGCATTTGCTTGAGCTGTTAATGAACTCACTTGCTTGGATAAAGAGGTAACTTGAGAAGACAAAGTGGTTAGAATGTCTAGCTCATGGACTCCAAGTGCTTTCTTTGAAATGTTGCGTTCAGAAGGCCATTGGTAAGCATTTGCTGCCATTTCTTCCAACAGCTCCATAGCAGCTTCGATGCTTTTTCCCATTAATGATCCACCAGCTGCAGCATCTACAAGTGTTCTGGTAGCATTAGACAATCCATTATAGAAAGTCTGCAACTGTAGCCAATCTGGTAGCCCATGATGAGGACATCTTCTTAGCAGCTCCTTGTATCTTTCCCATGCTTCATAAAGGCTTTCCATGTCATGTTGGGTGAATGAAGCAATTTCATTCCTCATTTTTGCAGTTTTAGCTGGAGGAAAGAATTTTGCTAGGAATTTTTGTGCCAATATGTTCCATGTAGTGATGCTCCCCACTGGTAAAGAGTGTAACCAGCTTTTAGCCTTATCCCTAAGTGAGAAAGGGAAGAGTCGCAACCTTATGGCATCATCAGAAACGCCATTATGCTTGAATGTATCACAGATTTCCAGAAAGCTGGCTATATGTGCATTTGGATCTTCTATTGGAGAACCTCCAAACTGGTTTGCTTGCATCATTTGAATTATGGCTGGCTTGATCTCAAAGTTGTTGGCTGGTACTGGTGGTCTCCTAATTCCAGAAATGGTATCCATGACTGTTGGTGTGGCATAGTCACGGAGTGCTTTGGTGTCTTGTTCTTCTCTCATATCTGCCATTGCTTCACCTTGATCTACAATTGACTGCTTCTGTATCTTTCGATTCCTTCGACAAGTTCTCTCGATCTCAAAATCAAATAGCAGTGGCTCAGCAACTTTTGATCTGGTCATACATTAGAACAAACCTGAAAAGAGAAAAGAAACACCAAAGAAAGAAGAAAATGTAAAATAAAAACCAAATTAGGATTAAGATTACTTGGTATTGATATTAATGATAACAATCCCCGGCAACGGCGCCAAAAACTTGTTACGTGTGAAATGGTTTATCAATTAGTGCAAGTGTACACTGTCGTAAACAAATAATAAAGTGATGAGTGAGTATCGTTCCCACGAGGATTGTTTCACTAAGTACCAAAATTAATAATCCTAATACTATTTGGCAAATCGATAAGTTGGATTTAAAGCAATTAAAATAAAGATGTATGCAGAAAATATTTAAAGTAAATATGAATGCAGTGGAGTAAAGATAATATGAATAAAAGACCTAGGGATCAGACTTCACTTAACAACTTTGGATTGAATCATCTATCTACACTAATCCAATTTTAATTCCCTTAATTGATAGTCGAGTTTCCCTAAATTAATTACTAGCCTCTTCCAAGGTCAAGTAATTCTATAATTAATTGGAATTCACTATATTCCTATGTGAACTGCAACAACTAATCATGCATTAGGATTTATGGAACTCATTAAAACTACATAAACCATATGAATATATTCCTATTTCATATGTAATTTACGGTTTTAATTATAGGTTCCACACACATGTATCTCCTTCCGGTCTCAACACGCATATTGAGTTCATTCAAAAGGTGGCCAATCAATTGAAAGCATTAAGAGTATTAATTAAAACTCAATCTAGGAAATAAAAACGAAATTAGTTTCAATAGATTAGAATTCAATCCATTATTATCAAGTTACGTCATCACCCTAGGAAGATAAAAAATTAGAACATAATGAAATTAAACACAAACATAGAATAAAAACATCATCACATTCATGAACACAAAATTATAATTACAAATGCATGAAAATAGAAATACTATCCATCCATTAGGAGGTAGAACCGTCCATGTAGGAGGAGAACATAAGGATATAATTACAAATGCATAAAAACGAAAATACTATCCATCCATTAGGAGGTAGAACCATCCATGTAGGAGGAGAACCTAGCCTTCCATGTAGGAGGCAAACAAGAACTAAAAATTGCATAAACTAAACTACTATCTAAGATGCATGAATGAATGATTCAATGCTTGGAATGGCTGAATGCTCTCTACTTCTACCTATTTATAGGTGAATGAACCAGCTACAAGCCATCCAATTTGACAAGTTGCTACCAATCACACGCAGCCAACATTTTTTATTTTCGCAGCACAATTTGTTTCACTTTGTTGGCAACTTTTGACCACCGAAATGGCTGATTTACATCTTTATGTCAACATAGGAGTTGTAGGGCTGGATCTTTTCTTCAATTTGCATATAAAGAACTCCTAATTTGGACATATCTAGCTCAAGTTGTGATTAGATTAGTAGCCATATGTCAGATTCCGTCAGAATCACTGTTTCATCTTCCAAGCAGAATTTGAGATCCTTAGGTCCCGAACTGGGCTTTTCTTAAAACATGAAAGTTTTAGGGCTTCTTCTTAGCTTTCCATCCATATAAAGAACAACCCAATCGGACATCCAGAACTCCAGATATGGCCTAAAACCTGAAACAGTGTCGGATTACAGCATTATCTAAAATATTTGTTTTCATCTCAAATTCAAGATCCATTCACCAAATGCAACTAAATTTATTTAATTTAACAAGATAACATCCAAAAATGCATCATACAAGGGAAAATAAGTATGTAAATATTTTACGTATCAATAGTAATTACGAATTATTTTTCTAATAACATTATCAACATTAATTACTAGTAAACATTGTACAATAACATTACAATTAGTTATTTGATGAAATTTACAAATCTTTATACAATGTATGTTTTCCATAAAACAATAACCTACACAAAAACTATCATCAATACAATTTACAACGTTATTACCCATTCCTCATGTTGAAAAGATTAAAATCTTTATCATAAATCCTCATTTTGTTAAAGAGACTTAGTTTGTTATCGTTATGTTAAAGTGTTCCACTAGACTTTGGTGACATTAGCCATCTATTCCTTGTAGTGCTAAGTAGAATATAATGATACATACACTATCCATGCTACACAATTATGAATGCTTTGAATTTTATGATTATAAGTTTCCTAGCAGATTATGAATATAATTATCAGCATTCTATCCTAGTAGAAGATAACCATGGTTTGATGGAAAATTTATGATCATAAAATTCAAAGCATTTCTAAATGTATAACGAGAATGAGTGTTTTGTTCTTTTATGCCATATAAATAAAAAGTAGAGTGAAAGAGAAATTTATAAATAGTGTAAAAAATAAACTTTTTATTAAATAACATGGTAAGTTATAAGAAATTTATATATCTCCTAGTAAGATGATTCAAATGCCTTTTGAATTATGATAGTAGAAAATTGATGTTCTAACTTATCAATGTTTAGCTTTCAACATCAATCTTTTAGTTAAATAAACATGGTAGGCTGCTTCTATTTTCAAAAACACCATTATGCTAACTTATCTCATCAATTTTTAATTAAAGTTGACATTAAAACTTGCTCATAATTGCAAAAATATCACCACACCATTATATATATTGATTTTTACTTTAATTGATATTAATGTGATAACATTATAGGGCAAATTTGTAGTAGTAGACCTTACATGAAAAGTAGATTTCTTATTAAAGTGTATTGCATTTTGATTCTCACAAAAAAATATTATAATCTTATTAAAATCCAAGTTCTTAAAGAAATATTTTCATCCGCAACAACTTATTACATGCTTCGATTGTTGCAATAAGCTCCTCCTCCATTGTTGAAAAGACAACATAATTCTATAATGTAGATTGCCAAGCCATAGCATCCCCCGTAAATTTGATCAAATAACTTCAAGTGGATTTATAAGAATTGATATCTCATACCAAGTTTGCATTCATAAGAATGACTAATAGGGGTTTTTCATCTCCAAAAGCATAAGCTCAAATTAGTTTGTACCTTAGAGGTATCTCATTATCCATTCTATAGTACTCTAATGCTTTTTACATAAACTTTAGAGATAAATGAATTATTGTACTAATAGAATGAGCAATGTCATGTCTAGTAGATACAATAACATATATTAAACTTACAATTATTGAGACATAATGAATTCTCTTCATATCTTGTTATTCATCCATAGTTGGATATTGATTATTACTAAATTTGAAATAAGTTATGAGAAAACTAGAAACAACTTTGACATTTTTAAACCAAACCTTTGAATTACTATTTTGATGTACTTATCTTATGATAAAAAAAAAAACTTTCTTGCAACTCTATTCCAAGTAATCAACATGTCTAGAATTTATTTTTCCTAAACTAGATTTTTCATAACGAAAGACTTGCTCAATTACTTTTTCAATTTAGAAATTATTGCAACATTCTTATGAACAATCATAATATTATCAACATAAAGCAAAAGAATGATCAAATCATAAATAAAGAATTTTTAGACAAACACAATAATCAAATGCTATCTTCCAGTAGAACCTATAAATACTTTTCATTAATCTACATAGATAAGTTTCTTTTCTTTTTATTTGAAAACCCTCTAACTTCTCTATGTAAATGTCTTCTTCTAAATCACCATAAAGAAAAGTTGTCTTCACATTCTTTTGTTTTTTTCCCTCTAAGTCAAGATTTGTTACTAAGTGAAGCATTGTACGGATAAAACACATTTTCAAAATGGGAGAAAAATCTCACTAAAATCAATTCTTTTTCTATAATCGAATCCCTTTATAACCAAAGTGAGGCCTAGAGTTTTGTTTTTCATTCTTTATTCTATGAACCCATTTATTTTTCAAAGCTTTTATACCTTTTAATAATTTTACTAACTCATATATGAGATTTTTCATGGAAAAAAATAATTTCATCTTGCATAGTTTCAATCCATTCACTTTTATATTCATCTTTCATAGTCTTGTCATAATATTCTAGCTCTCACACATCAATTAAAAGAATAAACTCATATCTAGTATACTTTTTAGAAAGTTTTCTAATTCTAGTAGGTCTTATTAGTATAGCAACTAAAGCCTCTGGTGTTGGTTATTTACCATGTATAATGTGTTTTTGTTCATTTTATGTGGGGACATATGCATAAATTGCATCATGCTCATTATTATAAGTTTTAACTTTGCTTTGCACCTCTTTAACTTGGATAAAATATATCCAATGGTTCATTGTGTTGAGACATGACCATTTCCTTTGTATTAATATCTTTTAATGTTTAGTCTTACTCAAGCACAACATCTTGACTTCTAATTAATTTCTTTTTAATAAGATTATAAAAGTTATTGCTAAATTCATCATCACCATAACCTAAATGTATACACCACTTTGTCTTCGTATCAAACTTGGACCTCTCATCCTTTGGAATAGACATAAATATTTTATATCCAAATACTTGTAAATGATCATACAGAACATTCTTACTTGATCAAACATTTTCTTGCACCTTCAAATCATAAAAGAACACATGGTGAGTAATTAAGAACATGCATAACTATATTCAAGGCTTTACATAAAAAGGTTTTTGCCAATACAATATGTGAAAGCAAACATCTAACTTCTTTAACTAATCCTTTGTTCATCCTTTCAACTAAGTGATTCAACTACGAAATCTTTGATGGTGTTTTTTTAATATCTAATACCTTGTTCTTTGTAATAAACATCAAAAGATCCTAAAAATTCACTTCTATTGCTAGCTAGTATGCATTTCAACTTATTCTTTATTTCTCTTACTAAGCATTTAGTCTTTTGTCTTCATGTGTATACTCATATCTTTCTTGAGTGATTATCAATAAAGGTAACAAAATAGATAGAACCACCAAGTGCCAATGTACTTATAAGACCATACATATCAAAATGCACCAATTCAAGTGTCTCTAATTTTCTAAAAGGTGAATAACTATTAAAAGTTACTATATTTTATTTTCTAGCAAGATAATGATCACACTTTTGTAAATGTGAACTCTGTATTCTACATAATGCATTTTTTTAGCAAGAACAACAATTCATTTTTTCACTAATATGACATAGCCTCTTATGCCATAATTCAATTTCATCACTTGACTGTGTAGAATGAATTAACAATTTTTTTAACAATTTTTCCTTGAATTAAGAAAAATGTAAAATATTTTGAACCTTTAGCCATAACAATAAAAGTTATGGTGAGCTTCCACTAGTCATGTGTGAAGAGGTTATTATAACCTTTATTATAAAATTTACCAATGAAGAATAAGTTTAGCTAAACCTTTGGAACATATTTTTCACTCTCGAGGATTAATCTAGTTCTATTGGATGTCTCTAGAATTATTTGTCCCATACCAACACGCTTTACTACACCATCGTGAGTCATTCTTACATCTTTAAAATCATAAAGATTGTTAGATAAAAAGATTTCCTTTCTGCATGTAGTGTGGGTGGAAGCACCACAATCAAATTAACTAATTAGTTTCATTTTCTGCAATGTTGACAACATCAAGTTCATGAACTGGAAGAAAATGATCAAAGGTTGCATTAACTTTGTCTTCATCACTATCATCTTCTTTCTTTTTGCTTTTATTATACTTTCTTACTTTTATCCTTTTTCAACTTCCAATAGTATTAATTGTTATGTTTCTTCTTGCTATAATATTAACACTCAACATTTTCAATTTTTATGGATTTGCTTATGCTTTAATCTCTATTCTTTGTACCTGATTTTAATTCTCCCTTAAGACTTAGCAACCATAACATCTTATTGTGAAAAGGAACCTTTTGATTTCTTTTTCCATTTTTTATTGAAGACACTGATTTTAGTGATATCCATAATCATCGTACTATTTGCAATAGAGTTAAATATAAACATCCTAAACATATCCTATGAGTTTGATAAAGAACCAAGAAATATAAAACCTAAAACTTCATCTTCGAATTTGATACTCATATTAGAAAGCTAAATATTAATCCATTGATAATTATTCAAGTAATCTCTCATCGAACTGCTATTTTAATATTCTATGTTTATCATTTGCTTCATTAGGAATATATTATTATTCTTGATCTCTTAAGTATACAACTTTTTAAGTTTAATTCATAATGTGAGAGCATGTGTCCTCTTTTTAATATCATTTCACACGTTTTCTTCTACCCACTGCCTAATATGCACACAAACCTGCTTATGTAATAAATTTCATTCTAACTTTAATTTATTTTTAGGTCTTCTAGTAACAAATATATGAAAATAATATTCTTTTATATAAAGCAAATATTCCATTTTCCTTTTTCAAAGAGAATAATTCTCACCATTTAAAAATACTATTTTACTTATATTAACCTCCATGTTCGCATAAGTAAAAAAATATACCCACAACCATAGCTTTGATACCATTCTATTAGGAAGAACACTACAAATAAAACACAACAAACACAAGTGGTAATCCTTAGATAAAAAAGACTTCCCCACTTATGTGAACTAAATATGAAGCTAATCTAGCAAGTATACATTCCATAACAACACAATAATTAAATTTAGTTGCAATCAAAGAATCAACACCTATATTTTTAATGAAGAAAACCTCCCTTAATTCAAGGGAGTAAAAACTATGAGAACAAGCCTATAAATCTTCGCTATCAATATCAATTTGTACAAGAGAGTTTCTATTGGCTTCAACCACTAAAAATTCACCTTAACTCTTCTACAACATCGAGAACTTCATAATCTTGATTGACATCATCTACATCATGAAATATAATAATAAAGAGTTAAAGAATTACTAAAAACCTATGCCATTGTTCACAAGTGTGTACCAAATGCAATTTCCACCATTCAAAGTAAAGATGGAAGTATTATGAGCTAGCTATCCAAATTTTATCCCAATAGATGAAGAAGAAATGAAAAACTCTTTCTTCTCATATCCCTCCTTCTCTTTGTTTTTCTCTCTTTATTTTCACACACGAAAACTGACTCTTTCCCTAATATCCTAATTTTTTCCTATATTCGTCTTTCTCATTTTTTTTGATAACTAACTACAAAAAAGTTTTTTTTTTAAAAAAAAAAAAAAAATACTCCATATGGAGTGTCATCCACAAGAATCTCTACTTGATTTTCTTGTTCACATTTGATATTTTTGCTTTCATAAAATTTAGGATTTCTTCATTCTCCACAATTATTTAAGGTTTGGTGGGCATCAAAATTTTATTAAAATTAATTTTATTTCATTTTAATAAAATGATTCTAATTCATTTACAAATGAATTCTATTGTTTGGAAACTATGTGAAAATAATAACTTCAATTCATTTGCAAATAAATTTTTTTATTTAGAACATATTAAAAAATATATAGAATTCAATTAAAAATTAGATTTTGATAATATAATAATAAATATAATATTAGAAAGAGGGTTAATTTTTTCATATAATATGTGTTGAGATCAAATGAAATGAATTCGATTGAAATTCTTGCTAAATTTAATAGACTTCATAATGATATAAATATAATAAAAAATAGAAATAAAAATAGTAATTGAAAGGAAATGACATGAAATATTATTTTATTTAAACTCAAACATCATTTAAAAAATGATTTAAAAATAAAATAAAACTTATTTTTAACTAGACTAGACAAGTTTGTTCTTTTTTCTGGTTCTGATTTGTCACTTGCTTTTGAAAAAAATTTATACAGGAGCCCTCTTTTATTGTCTAAATGTGTTTAAAAAAAAACCGATGTGTACGTGGAGTAAAGTTCGCATTGGGCTACTTTTTTGTCCAGTTGATTTGTCCTCGGTCAATTTATCTAGAGGTTTCAAGGAGTTAACATGTTACACTTCAAAAAATTTTCACATCAATTGAAAATTAAATATGTTATTATTATTAGAGGTCATTTGATTCGCTTTAATAGTATAAAAATTTTATTTCCCAAGAAATAGGAAAGAGTTTAGTTGTTTGGTCGGCCATTATCTAGCAAAATGGATGAAATAAGACTTCCTGGTAAGTTTTACTTCCCACAAAACATAAGAAATAGCTTACCCACCCCCTCTTAGATAAGTTCTATTTTTTATATTATTTATAGATACAATGATATTATTATCCTTATTAAATTTAATTAATAACAACTAAAATTTATTAATTTATATTATAATAATATTAAGGATATAATAGTTATTTTATTAATACTTCTTAAGATATTTAAAGTTGAATCAAATAAAATATAGGAAGTTATTTTTTAAAAAATGTTACTTCCTATGTATCAAAAAGTTATTTTCTGTGTGAACTAAACGATTCCTTATTATTATTATAGAAAACATATCAAGTGAAAGCATTGCTATTATATGATAATGAAACTATCAAATTTAATGACCTTCAATTATATCTTAATATACACTATTAATTCAATATCTAACAACCACAAAACTCCAATCACTTGTGTATAAAAGCATTACTCTTGATTAATACATTTTTATTATAATATATTATCACATATTTTCTTTCATTTTATTTGTATAAATTATTCTAAACTTAGATATTTAATAAAAGTTTAAATTTAATCTACTATAAATATAAAATATTTTGCATTATTAATAAATGACAAAAAAAGATGCATCATTAAAAAAGTAAAAACAATTAAAATTTTCTAACAGTAATAAAAAGAATTTTAATAATCTTTATATTAATATAGCAATAAATTAGTAAGTGATAGTGTTAAAAACAGTTTTTTGGTACAAAAAAGGACTAAAGAAAGAACCTTAACAAATAAAACATCGCTAGCATCACAATGAAGAAGGTTCAAACCAACAGGAGGAGTGACCCAAAATTGCTGCCACTTCTTGGCTACTCCCTTCTGTCTTAGCAAAGAAGTCTACACGATAATTATCCTCCCTTAGGATATGAGAGAAGGAACCTCTCCAATCTCTACTAACAAGCCTTCTAATATCAACAATGATGACACCACATCCATGGCATTTCATATCTGCCTCTGCCACCATTTGCAGTGCTTGCAATTGCAAACAATATGATGGAAGCCCTTGTACCAAGCTAATTGCAACCGAGCTCATATAGCATAGAGCCCCGCCTGCATATTTGTAGTAAGTCCCCCACAAATCCAACAGCTATTGCTATCTCGAATTAAACTTCCACAATCGGCCTTTCCAGGATTTCCCAAAGAACTGCCATCCACATTCGGCTTGTACCAATGGCCTTCAGGAGGCTTCCACGAGATGAATCTCCGCAAGCTCTCGGCATTACATGCCAAATTATCCGCCGAAAACTTACAGTTCGAAACCAGATTTTGAATATGCAAGATTGTCTCCAATGTAGAGTTGCCTCCTTCACTAAAAATATCCTTGCTCCTTCTATTCTATATACTCCAACAAGCACGTATGAAAGAGATATACCCGGTTCTGCTATGCTTTGGATGAACATTACTGAGAATCCAATCATGTCAGCTGGTTGTGTAGAAGTTATCTATATCAGCAATGCATAATCTTGCCCACACCTCTTTAAGCTTCCGGCAGCCCTCAAGCAATGGAGCAAGGTTTCTTCACTCGTATTGAAGCAAGCACAAATTGCAGAAGGGGCAATTTCCATATAATTCAGAACACCCAATGTGGATAGGGACCTATGAAAAGCAAACCATAAAAAGAAATACACTTTATTAAGAATTTTCAGCTTCCAGATCTAACGCCAATTACCTACTATGCTAGCCATTAATTTTTTATTTCAGGCAAGCCAAGAATAGCCATCCTTTGCACTGTCAGTACTTGACAAACTATTCATCCAAGTAATATCTTGACAATTCTCATAATGAGAAGCCGGAATACTAGTTATACTCTCTTTAACATCATATCTGATGGATGTATGAAGAGGATATAGGTTCCAAAAGCCATTGGAAATAATGTCTGAAACATAAAGATGTTCATCTCTCATGTTAATCTCCGTAACCAGCTATGTAAGAGTTGATTTTCCAACCCAAGGGTCATCCCCAATCCTGAACCCAATACCAATTTTCAATTCGTTAAAGGGTTTAGAAATAGATCTCCAGACAGCCCGCAGTAGCTTTTAAACTCAAGAAACTTCCGTTATTACCATACTTGGCTGACAAAACTCACACCCAAAGATTATTATCATTGTTCATAAACTGCCAAATGAGTTTTCCCCAAGAAAGCAACAACAGAAAGCCGAGTTGCTCTAGTTCCCAGCCCACCATCCTTTTTGCCACTGATAATGTAAAAATAATTCCCAACCCTCCATCTTTTTGCAACTGATAATAAATCAAATTTACATCCTTAATATAATTAGAATGAGTTCATAGATAAAAATTCTAATAATTTGAAAAAACTAATAATTTTTTATTTGAATACTTCATTAGAAAATTTTTAATATATATCATATTATTAGTATTACGTATGATTAATATTAGAAGATGTAAGTTTAGATTCAAATGTATTAATTAATTAATGAGTTTAAATTTGATCAATTATCAATATAAAATATTTTACACTATTAATGAATTGGAATACATCACATCTTAAAAAAATCAAAAGTAATTAAGAAATTTTATTAATAATAAAAAAATTTAACAATTTTTAAGTGACATGACAATACATAAGTGAACAATAATATAAAATATATATTTACATCAGATCAAATTTAAATTCTAATTAATACATGTAGAATAACTGTGCAATAGTAAAAAAAATTATTATTTATGATCATTAATCTCTCATACAATATATTATAAATTGTTTTTATTTATTTTAATAAATTTGTATAATACAAAAATTTACAATATTAAATATAAACTAATTATTAATTCAATAGTAAAATATTTTATATGATTTTAGTATGCATAATAACTCACTAAGTCAATATTAATTATTTATCATACACCCCTAAATTAATGGACTAACACACATTAACCTTATAGACTAACAAGTCCCAAACTTATATTAGATTGTTATAATATTAGTTCTAATCTTAATCTCACATCTAATTTTATTTAGTGCTCCTAGTCAGTTAAATAATTCATTATATTTTAAAAGATTGATGTTATGTATTATTAATATAAGTTAACTTCACCATCACTATTGTCCGTACTATCATAATCATTATTTCTATTATTATCATTTGCCATGTCTATATCATTATCGTCATCTATTACTACTGTCATCATTATATTCTTCTTGAACCTATCAGACAAAAGCCTTTTCGGGACCTCCACAGCTCATTTGACAACTTAGGTTATTTAAAAACATTCACCTCTATATCTTAATTATATAAAATTACTTCATTAATTAAGGGGGAAAATCTAAAATCTAACAGTTGCCTCCTTCAAATTGATGGGAAGGAACACAACAATTAGGGACGTCAAAATAATATAAATTAATGACAAACAATATTTTCCCTCTTGTACGTAATAACCAAAATATGAAGTAATTAAGCAAAACTTTGTATCTATATAACAAATTGCAAAAGAAAGTAAATATTGTCAACAACATAGGAGCACCGAATTTTAACATAAAAAATCCCCTAATACAACAGAGTAAGAACTACAAGGAAAAGCCATTAAATATTTCACAATCATCAAATCAAAAAATTTAAAATTATTTTAAGAGAGCTTATGATACACTACTAACAAAATAGTGTATTAGTACATCATTAGGTCTAACTATATATCCGATTTATCTTTTTCCAAGATCAAAGCTGGCCTAATACATAATAACATATCAATAGTCAAGTTTGGTAATACATTAATACATTACTATATTAGTGGAGTGGTATATCATAAATTTTTCCAATTATTTTCTCATGTTACTAAGAGTACTGATCAACTCTACCGAATTCACGCACGGGTCCATTCATTGTCTTGTGGGTAATTGCCCTCACAAACAAGTTTTTTACACATATGTACACAAACAATGAAATTGCCCACACAAATTGTATAAAATTGTTCTTATATTTTATTCGTATATTAATTAAAAGGAAAAAAAATTAAAAATTTACTCTAAATAAATATAAAAATATTTAAAATCCAATGATTATATACAAGAGCACAAACATAAAGGAAAATATTAGTCAAGAGTTTTTTACTCAAGTAACATCAAATATTCTTTGAAAACTTTATGCATTCTACTGCATCTAAGATTTGATAATTAATGTTCGCATACATATATCTAGTGGTATAACTACTCCCATAATTATTAAAATAAAAAGAAATATTTAAATAAATCAGATTTTATTTTTAGTTTAAGATTTGATTTTTTTTCTTAAGCATTTTTTATTTTATTTTATAAAAACATTTAAAATACAAATGGTATACTTGAAAGTTAAGATGGAAAGCAAAGAGAAGAAAATGAGAGAGTAGAGGGATTGAGCTCCTTTAAAGTGTGAGATAAACTTTATAGAATAAAGCAAGACATCACAAGCTTTTATGAGAATATTAATGTTTCAAAATCTAATAAACAATAATCAATTAAAAAGTTAGTTTTTAAATTTATTGTAACTATTAACTCCTTTGATTTTTTTTTCAAAGATTGTGATATCTTACTTTATTCTTTAAATGTATCTTACAATTTAGAGGAGTCTGATCTAAAAGAATAGAGGAAAAAGAAAATAATTGAGAAGAATGGTTTTAAGTGATGACTTTTCCTCACATATTTAGATGTTGAGAAAATCTAAATTAGTTTTAAGCAAAGGATTTTAGTGGACTTTGAAAAATTAGTCATAAATCTCCATGTCTTCCATTCATTAATCAAAACTTTCAAATAAAGATACTTTTCTTTTCATCCATTCTCCTTCATTCAAACATAGAGGAAACTTGGGTGTGTTTTAAAATTATAAAAGAGGACCCCATATTTTAATGGAAGAATAATGAAGAGTGGAATTCTAATTTATCCGTAATCTAATGATGTTTTTGTGTAAAGGCGATCAATTTTTGTTATTATCTACTTATTTTTGCTCTTCACTTTGATTACGTAGCGATTTTCCTAGAAAAGATGGACATCATCATTACAATTGCTGCAAAAATTGCCGAATACACCGTTGTACCCGTTGTTGTGCCCGTTGGACGCCAAATTGGTTACGTAATGTCCTACAACAGCAATGTAGACAGGCTCAACACCCACCTGCAAATGCTGAAAGAAGCCAAAGATAAAATGCAACATTCAATTGATGCTGCTACGAGGAATGGCGATGAGATTGAAGTTAATGTTCAGAACTGGATGATTAAGGCAGGCGAAAAAATTGCAGAGGGAAACAGGTTCTGTAACGACGAAAGCCATGCAAACACCGGATGTGCTAATGCTTCATTTCCAAATCTTTGGTTAAGGCATCGGCTTAGCAGAAAAGCGACAAAGATGGTAAAAGCCATTTCTGAAACTTTAGCAGAAGAATCAAGTCTCGGTAACATGTTTTACCGTCCTGCGCCTTCATCATCAATACTGACTTCGAGAGCATATGCTGAAAGTTTCGAGGCCTTAAAATCGAGAACTTTAATCATGCAGGAGATTATGCAGGAATTGAAGGATGACAATGTGTACTCGATTGGAGTGAATGGATTGGGCGGAGTGGGGAAGTCCACACTTGTCAAAGAATTTGCACGGCAAGCAACGCAAGACCGCTTATTTGATGCGGTAATTCTGATTTTAATGGACAATCCTCCAGATATTAAAAAGATTCAAACCCAAATTGCTGCAAGGTTGGATTTGAAATTAGATGAGGAGACAGAATTCAGAAGAGCCTGCCAATTGTATGATAGAATAAAGAAAGAGAAGAGTGTTCTTATTATACTGGATGATGTTCGAGAAAAGCTCAACTTTACAGAAGTTGGAATTCCTTTTGGTGTTGATCACAGAGGATGTAAATTGTTGCTGACTTCAAGAAATTCTGATGTATTGAAGATCCAGATGGGTACTCAAAGGGTGTTTGAACTTGACATTTTGTCCGACGAAGAAAATTGGAACCTGTTTGAGAAGATAGCAGGTGATACTGTGAAAAGTAACAGTTTCAAACCTACGGCTATTGACGTAGCCAAAAGATGCGCTGGTTTGCCGCTTTTCATAGTCACAGTAGCCAACATGTTGAAAAACAAGGATTTACATGCTTGGAAGGATGCCTTAACGCACTTGTCAAGATTTGATCAGGAAGGATTACTGCACAAGAATGTTTACTCCGTTTTAGAATGGTGCTACAACAATTTGGAAAGTGATGAGCTAAAAGCATTGTTCTTGTTGTTCGGTTCATCTGCAAGCAGTAGGACAATCAAAGATTTGTTGATTACTTGTTGGGGTTTGGATTTATTTAAAAACGTTAACAAGTTAGCAGATGCAAGAAATCGACTTCACAAACTGATAGACGACCTCAAGGCCTTTAGTTTGCTACATGAACAAGAGAGAGATTGGGTTTCGATGCATGATATCACCTATGAAGCAGCAGCAGTGATTGCCAATAGAATCCAACCTTTCTTTTCTGTGCAAAGCAGGGATGAGTTGAAAGAATGGCCGAATAAGGAATGCCTTGAGAAGTATCGTTGTATTTTCTTGAATTGGTGTTATATCCATGGACTTCCTGATTGCCTTGAATGTCCAGAAATGGTGGGACTCGTACTTGCTAGTCGAGATAACTACTTGAAAGTAACGGATCACTTCTTCGCGCAGATGAGAGAACTCAAGGTTCTAGATTTGGGGGGGTTGAATTGCATTCCATCCCCTCCTCCATCTCTTCGTGTCTTGAAAAATCTCCGTGCATTATATTTGTATAAATGCATGCTGGAAGACATACTTATAGTGGCAGAACTCACGAGCTTGGAGATTCTTAGCCTTGAAAAATCTGATATTCAACAGCTACCTAAAGAATTAGGGCAATTGATTCATCTGAAATTGCTAGACTTGAGCGATTGTTCTGCATTGAGGATAATTCCAGCCAATCTCATATCAAGTCTAACACGATTGGAAGAGCTCTACATGGGCAATTGCTTCATCCCATGGGCGACGGAAGGAGGACTGAATCAAGGCAACAATGCAACCCTAGGTGAGCTAAGACATCTGCATATGCTAACAAGTTTAGAAATTGTTGCTCCAGATGTTTTGGCTTTGCCAAGGGGTATGTTCATTTTTGAGAAGTTGGAAAGATACGATATAATCATTGGTGATGCATGGAAATGGACGGTGAAACACGCAACTTCAAAGGCACTTCAGCTGAAGCTGGGTACAATAAATACTCAGTTGAATCATGGGGTGAATTTGTTGTTAAGTTCAGCAGAAGAGTTGCTCTTGTCCGAGCTGAAAGGCATTAGGAGTGTCCTTTATGAATTAAATGGGGAGGGTTTTCAGCAACTGAAGCATCTCCATATACAAAATAATGCTGAAATGCAATATATCATAAACTCAACAGAATTTAAGGTTCATCCTAATCATGCCTTCCCCAAATTGGAATTTTTATACCTTGAAAATCTACAGAATTTGGAGAAAATATGCCATGGCACACTTCCATCCCAGACCTTTACCAAACTAGGGGTTGTTAGAATCCGAGGTTGTCATAGGATGCGCAATCTTTTCTCATATTCCATGGTTGAAAACCTCACCCAAATTCGTGAAATTGAAATTTCTGAATGTAAATCCATGGCTGAAATCATAGTTGAAGAAGGAGAAAGAAATAACAATGAAATTGACAAGATTAACTTCCTCCACCTGTATACTCTTTCATTAGAAAGCTTACCTAAGCTCCTCAATTTCCATTCCAAGCCCTTGCATTCTAATGACAACAAGGATGGTCGGTCCATTACATTTTTCAGTGAAAAGGTAAGTCATTTCTAACTTGAGATAACCTTTTTTTCTGCAATTCCCTCACATGGCACAATGCTTGCTCATATGATTAAGTAAAAAAGTTGATGTTTTTATCATAATTTAATAACTTTTTTATAATAATTTGATGGCTGTAAGGACTATGACCCCCAACAAACTAATGGTAGTTTTTTATAAAGAGTGTGACATATTTCAATTTATCTGGATTGATTTCGTCCTTTAGGACCTACAAAATAAGAAAAATAAGTGATTGGAATAAAAAATCTAAAAAGCACTCTGACAGTTAATTCAGTAGTTTCACTAAAAATAGCAAAGACAATATTACGAGAGTGAGAGTGAAGAACTCTTTATAGGATGTATGCCTGTATTTATAGAGAGGTAGTATCTAAATTGATATAATAATAAATGACTTAATCACCTAGATGATGAGGATTTTCGAACCCGCTTCAACAAATGATAACTTGGTTAGATATTTTGGATAATGTTTTGAATAATATTTAGGATGTTAAGGATTAGATCGATCATTTATAGATTGACCAAAATTTTTTATAGTTTCGAGCAGATCATAAATTCAAGAGTAAATAAATATTTTGTTAGGTGGCCGTTAGTGTAAATTTCATAGATGCGCTGTGTGAACATTTTTGCAGTTAGGATTAATGAAATACAGTTTCTTCTAAAATTGGGATTTGAAACCTCCATCTTTAAATTTCTTTGGTAACATGATCCGCTGAGCTTCATCAGAAGTACAGTAGGAACATTACTTGTATGTTAATATCATGAGACTATAACTAATCACCAAAATGTAAAATAAGATTTTGATGAATACATTGTCTGCAGGTTGAATTTCCAGTATTGCGAGTCTTGAGACTCATCGCAATCAATTTCATGAAAATATGGGATGATAAATTTTCAGCAGCACATTCTTGCACTCAAAATTTGACACGATTGATAGTGGATAAATGTAATATGTTGAAAGCTCTTTTCCCATCATCTGTGGCTAGAAGACTTGTAAAGCTTCGCCATCTTGAGATTAGTAGCTGCGAATTGCTAGAGCAGATATTTGTCCCAGAAGATCAGACAGACGACTTCCGTTCTGATATCAACCCATCCAGTCTTTTTGACGAGGTGAACACTTGATCCCTTGCATCTTTCTATTTATGTAGTACATCCATTTTGATGAGCTTGTATTTTTCTTTTTTAATATGGTGCAATTGAACAAATTTTAAAGAGAGAAATTGTGCATAAGTTATAAATTAATACAAGTTAAGAATAAAATATTTAATTATGTAATTTAATTAAATTATATCTTTAATTTATTTAAATATGTTTATAAAAATAAAATATATCATATTATATTTATATTACTAAGTAATACTAATTTTTGAGCTATAAGCAATAAAAGTGGATATGAAAAAAAATATAATAAAACAAATTAAAAAAAAAAGAGAAACAATATGTGAGCTGTAAAATAATAAGCATTAAAAATAAAAATATGTAATTAATTAATTTAATTATTTACAATATTTTTGTAATAAAAATAAAATATATTACATTATATTTATACTCTATAATCTTATTGGCGTCTGAGTTATAAATAATAGGTGTGGATATAAAAAATAATAATAAAATTAATAAAAAAAAGTCATAATTTTTCGAGTATAAGAGTTCTTTCACATCTTTGCAGGTTATATTTCCAAATTTGGAGACATTTATAATTACTGATATGGACAATTTGAAGTCAATATGGCCTAAAAAAGTGGCTCCTCATTCCTTTAGCAAATTGGGAGAACTAATCATCAAATGCTGCAAGAAATTTTTAAATGTGTTTCCATATTACATGCTCGATAAATTACAGAGTCTGAAGAAATTGTCTGTTGACACTTGTGCTGAACTGGAAGTTGTATTTGATATGCAAGAGCTAAACACACAAACGGGAGGGGGGAAATCAATTAATTTGATAACTTTGTCTCTTATTAATCTACCAAAGCTGAAGCATGTATGGAGTGAAGATCCACAACAAACCTTCAGGTTTCAAGAATTGGGCATAGTGACAGCTGTTAATTGTGAAACCCTGAAACATATCTTTCCACTTTCTGTGGCCCAAGGACTGCTGAAACTTGAAGTCCTTGAGATAGAGGATTGTGGAGTAGAAGAAATTGTAGCAAAGGATGAACTGGGAGAGGTAGCTCCAAGGCTCTTTTTCCCAAAATTAACATCCTTGAGACTAGGGAGATTGTCAGAACTTGGAAGCGTTTACCCTGGGAAGCATACCTTTGATTGTCCAAAATTGAGAAAATTACAAGTCGTTCATTGTTCTAAGCTGGAAGTCTTCGATTCTCATATTAATGAAAATGGCTCAGATGATCAGCACCATTCATTTCCAATTCAAAAGGTAATTAATTCTAGATGTCAACATTAGTAGATAGTCACACAGATATAAAATGGTCAGGTATTTAAGAGACAGAATGAAATTTAAAAAATCCTAATTTTTTTCTAAATATATCAGCAACGTCCTATTTCTAAAGAGGCGTGCTGCTCATAACACGTGTCAGCATTTTATAACTCTGCCACATGTCATTGTTTTATTCCTCCTCCAATTTTCCTTTTGTTCTACAATAATAATAACGCACTCTCTTCTTTCATTTTTTATTTCTTTAATTTTTCATTTCTCCTTTCGGATGGTACTAATACCTACTCCTCCCAAATATAATTATTTTTACTTTTATTATCTTAACTTTTAATTTTTTATTCCTAATTTGTATATTATTTTACTCTCTTTCTTTGTCTATTTTAATATATATTTTTTCTATTTAGCCATATCTTCTAAATATTATAATAGTTGTGACAGTATTTTTTTTTTTTTTTGGTATTAGGTTATTCTTAGAGCAGAAGTATTCCACTCGATCATATAGAGAGAGTAACATCATCTTTTCGCCTTAATTCACTCTTTTGGACAGATTGTTATTTAAAAAAATCATTTATTTATTATAAAAATATTTTAAGTAAATTAAAATTTTAATATAAAAAATATATATTAATTTAATTAATTATATATATATATTTTAAATAAAAGTATTTGAAAATAAAATAAAATTTATTTAAAATTTATTAAATTTTTCTTAATATCAATATTATGTGTTACATTTTAAATTAAATATACATGAGTTAAGATTTGTTCAGATGAGTTAAGATTCTCTTATCCACATCTATATATTTATTTTTATTATCAAATAATTTAAATAATTATATATAAATTGGGATATATAATTAATATCATATTTTTATACATTTCATTTTTGTCAATATTTTCTTTGTGTTAGACAATTAACATGAACTCCCTTCTCTTTTATTAGTACCACTAACACTAAGATTTTTTTTAAAAAGAAAATAATCATTTGTGTTAGTATGCTTATATTCATGGTTTTACCTTTCTTTTTTACGTTTTTATTATGCAACATGTCGTATCCACAACACTTTTATATTTTAATACAATTAAGTCATACTCAATCTTATTATATAGTGACTCAAGAAGCTTATGAGCAAATACTATAATTAAAAATTTTAATTAATCAATCTTAAGTTTGCAATTAGATTCTTTCAAGAACAATTATTTTTTATGAGCAAATCTTTCTTCTATTAAATAAGATTTAGGTGATTTAAAATTATATGATCATTTTTTTATAAATGGTTAGTTTATGTTGCCTTTCTTCATTGACGGAAGCCTTTTTGAGTTAAATTATTCTTTAAACATGATATTCACAAATAATAGATGAGGAATAAAATAAGTTGTGAGAGTATGTTTAATTCTATTATACCTCTTTTTATGTTAAAGTTTTTTATTTAGTTATAGATTTAAATTGTGGCAATCTTATACTTGGTAATAAGAATTAATTTAGTTTTTTACTTTTATTTAACAAAATTAATATAAATATTGAAAATTTATAATTTAAAAATTCAAAATATAATTATAAAATAATTAGGATAAATTAAATTCCAACATTTTTATAATTTTTTCTTCTATGCTAGGAAAGTTATTTAAAATTTGTTTATATAATTAAATCTTCAATTTTAATTAAAATTAATTTACAACGTGTTTACGACGTGTAGTTGAAGTATATGATAATATGGAAGTTAGTCATCCTTTGAGACGGTATATTCCCAAATTTTTTGTTTTACATTTTTTCTCTCAGGATATAAAGATTTAGTAAAAACAAAATTTTAGTTTCCACAAAAATCTTGATTATTTATAAGTTAGCTCTTTCAGTGTCTTCTTCTAGACTTTTACTTTATGGCCTTAAATGATCTTGAGGGACATTGAAGCAATGCTGATTTGCTTCCTTCCTAAAATCAAAGCTTGCAATGCAAAAATTGACTGCTATATAATTATTATAAGAATTCTTAACTACTTAGACATGCATCAATAATGAATTAATTCTTCCTGATTTTATAGGTCATTGCATCGTTAGAGGAATTGTCTCTAAACAGTAGGGATGTCAGAACAATCTGGAACTGCCAATATCGTGAAGATCTTTTCAACACAGTAAAATCACTTACCTTGTATTGGTTTCGTGATGAACCGGTCCACTTTCCTTCCGATTTTGTTCTCAAATTCACCAATCTTGAAGAGCTTACTGCTGCCTCCAGCTTCTTCACAGAGATTTTCTCAAGTGGAAGCCCTAATACTGGTCAAGTTGATACGCCAGTCATCACGCGGCTGAGGAAGTTAAATCTTTGGTATCTACACAAGCTCAATTGCATTTACAAAGAAGGTTCTCTGATAAAATCAATTCTTCAGAATCTTGAAACCCTAAAAGTGCTTGGGTGTTCAGGTCTGAAGAATATAGTTCCATCCTCAATAGTGTTTCTGAACTTAGATACTTTAGAGGTGACAGAATGTGCTGGATTGGTAAATCTTTTTACTTCGTCAACAGCAAGAAGTTTGCTAAAGCTGAGGCAGATGACAATATCTGAATGTGAAATGATAGAGGAAATCATAGACAGCCAGGAGGATGATGATGCTAGCGAGATTGCTTTTATGAAATTGAAAATTTTGGAACTCGTGAAGTTACCAAGGCTCAAGTGCTTTTGCAAGGGAAATTATGACCTTAAATTTCCTTTGTTAAGAGTAATTCTGGTGAAAGAATGCCCCAAGATGGAGACTTTCTCTGAGGGATTCTTGAGAACTCCAGATCTCAGAAGAGTATTTATCAACGAGGAAATAGGAGGATGGCATTGGGAGGGAGACCTCAATGCTACGATAAGTAAAGTTTTTCAGCAAACGGTATGTGCAAACATCATTTAGGCTACTTATTTTTCCGAAAGATATTTTCCACAGTAAAATTTAATTTTCTTATACATACATACATATATATATATATATTTGAAGGGATACCTTGCATAAAAAAAAATAACACCAAAAGTTATATTAGTAGAAAAAAATAACTTCTTTTTTGAAAAAAAAAAAAAAGAAAGTTTTCCATCAAATTTTTTTATATTTAACATTGAACATAACCCCTTGAAATTTTATAACTATATTCCTATAAAAAATATTTTTTATCAAAATAAATGAAGCATTAAATTTCTGATTTCTACCTGAAATTTAAACCTTAGATTTCATCGATCAGCTTGAAATTTAAACCTTAGATTTCATCAATCAGCTTGAAAACTTTATTTGTGAGGACAATATACATGCACAGACATATTTTTATATGTATTTAAATTAGTTAAACATAAATATTTAAATTACAGTAAAATATTTGTTTATAAGGGGCAATTGCTTCCAATGCAACGCAAGCGCACCCCTCTCCTGGGTTTCATGTTAAATACAGTTTGTTACACCTTAGAATCTTCAAATTTATAAATTCTTTTGTGTTTGTATGACATGCTGGAGCAGAAGTCAGAGAATAATGGTCATTCTCAACAAAATCCAAATGCTGAAGGTGCAAGTTCTTCAGGGGCATCCTGCCGTTGACTAGGGAGAAGACTTAATCTCCCGCTGGAAATAATTTGGGTTCAGATATTATGATTTTAATGTCTGAATTTGTGACTTATGACTTTCAGATGATATTGTTAAAGTTGAGGGGATGTCTGCAATATTAGAAATTTTGGAGAGTGCAGTGAAAACCATGAAATTAATTTCATTTTCAATTTATGTTTCGTCATTTTTAAATCAGGTTTCTTTGCGCATGTATGTGTGGAAAATGGATATATTTTTCTGGCAAATATGTGTGATAGGCAATGATCACATTCCTTGGCAATGATCTCATTTTCATATTTGTACAATTGGTTTATAAAGTGTGAAGCTTTGAACTGCTGTAATGAGCATTTAACAAGCTTTATTTCTGAAAGGAATTGCTCCTTTTTTTCTTCAAGTTTATAATTTGGAGTATTTCATTATAATTTATTTCATTTATTTGGGTAATGAGGGGTTGTAACCTTCATGAATTTGCAAATTTGATTTATCATTATGTAGGGAATGGCTCAAATTCTAAAAGTTCTCGGAAGAAATTTGTATTCTTGAGACAGAGTTTTTCCATGATTAATAAATTTGAGATTTTCTAGAAAAGACTATAAAATGGAGTAATTTAAGTATAAAATATTTTTTAAAAAAATCTCCTAACTCTCATTTAAATTTTAATCTTGTTCCTTATGTGTGATTTAAAGCAAATTTACCCTCTAACTTTCTAAAAATGTGCAAAATTATTACTTAGAAATTTAATTCCATTAGATTTTTAAAGGAAAATGTTTACATGACATTCGGCTTAACATTCTACATAACTTACGGAAATAATTTTTTCATATTCTTACAATAAAAAAGTACTTTTGGCTCCCAACATTAATTAAAATTTCAATTTTATCTCTTCAATTTTATTTGTAGAAAATTTATATCCTCTAATTTTTCAAATATTCATTATGTAATGCTTCATTATTTAATAAATATTCTTATTATTTTTCTTTTCAAGAGTATTCTTTTAATGAAAGTCTTATATGTAGTATTCAGTGTGTTTTAAAGTGAATAAATTTTTGTGACGATAATGAATTCAGAAAATTGTTTAATTTTTTAGTATTTTATTCCTTTTAAAAGTTGAAAGTGTAACTTATGTGAATGACTCACAACAAATTTAATTGAATTTGATAAGAAAATTTATGTTTGAATATATTTAAAGCAATTGTGAGATATGTAAAGTTTAAATTTTGATTCATGAAAGACAAAAGTGTTTTAAAACAGTGACAAACTTTTGAAATGACTAATTTAGAAAATAATTAAATTAATTGAGACTCATTCATGGTATAGATCAACGGTAAATCGGGAAAATATATTAACAGTAAATAATGACATATTAAGCAAGACTGCTAAAAGCCAAAAAAACAAAGGCAGAAACTAACAAGCAGGAGATACTGAAAGGAAACCAAACTTTCTTCTTAAATTATTTCATAGATCTCGTCAAAGACCAATGAATTCAGAGATGGTATTCAACAAAAAAAAAAAAATCGTAATGTAACCATGCAAATATGATTTTGGATATATCAAATGATAGGATAGTATACATTTATCAAAAATAAGTGAAGATGTGGTGACCTTCATGATTACAAATTACAAAATAGGCTAATATATCCCAAAAAGCACAATGTAATATAAAGTGTAGGAAAAGAGAAAACCCTACCTTATGTTTGAATTTGGAAATCTTGATAATTCAATTAAGAAGAAATTTAAATTTTATAGATTAAAATATTTTATAATACATAGATTAAACTTATGAATTATTTAAATATTATAAATGAAAATTTTAAATTATTAAATTTGATATTTTAAATTCAGCCAAAATAGATATTATTTTACAAATTTCACATTTATTCTTAAAGTACCATATTGATCATCATTCCTTATTTACAAGAAGTGTAAAATCTTTCCTTTCGAATTCAATTGTTAAAATTTAATTATGCAAAGTTTCAAAATACCCAATATTTTTTAAATATTTTATCCAACCATAATATTAAAGTATTATCATAGAAACGATCTTTGTCACAAACTTCAATAGGAAGCACATTGGGAGCTTTCCATGTTATGAAAGGAATTTTGAAATTTGAATTCCTTATATCAATTTAAACTGTTGTGTTTAGATAAAACATTTAGGAAATATTAAGAATTTTGAAATTTTGTACAATTCAATTTCAACAATAATTGGTAAGGAATAACTTTACTTAATTTTTATGGATGAAGAATGATAATTAATATAGTACTTTAAAAGTAAATGTGAAATTTATAAAATGATATTTATTTTAATTGAATTTAAAATATCAAATTTGATAGTTTAAATTCTTCACTTAAAATAATTAAGTAATTTATAAGTTCTATCTATTTACTACTAAATAGAACATTTTAATTTATAAAAAAAAATTATAATTGAATTACCCACTTTAACTTTAAAATCCAAACATTTTTCTTTTGCATCTTTGTCCTCAATTCGTACCCTCCTAGATGAACTTTTACATATGGCTCTACAGTATTAATATTTATGGACGCATGAGCGTCTGACAATACAAAAAGCGTGCTTGCACGTGCGCATGCATGCACTCACGAAAGTCTTGCATAACATATGGAACAGATACAGCCTCCAACATGCAACAATTAAAAGACTCGGGCATAATAGGTACTCTTTTAGTTAGCTTACGCAAAATGTTTTTCACTCACCAAAGAAAAGGAGATACATTAATGAAAAATATGCAGGGCAAAACCTTAGTGGCAATAAGTACTTCCAACATCATTCCAGAAAGTCAAAATTTTTCTATTTGACAAAAGTTACAAACATAACCAATACAAAAGTTTCAATATAAACAGGGAAGTTCACCCCTGCCACTTTAAGTACTAAGGCCGGACAGAAGAATTAAGTCTTGTTCTAGCAGACAGACCGATATGTCAAAGTCGACAAGAGTTTCTCCTAAATTAATCATATTTATTTATATTAGAACATCGCTGAGATCAGTCTGCTAGTAATGACTTCAAATGGTTTTAATGATGCATAATTCAAGTGCTTATATAAGAGATTCATTTTCAAAATTGGTACATCTATCAACCTTTTGTTAAGTGATAACTTTAAACCATTCATTCTTTTCAAATTAGAATTAATATGTTGAATTTGTCTATCATTCCACCATGAACATCAAATTTTTCTTCTTTTTTTTCTTCCACCAATCTCCTTTTGGTGCATATTGATTTCCATGTTGACAGAAGTCTGCAATTCTTCTTCTTGTTCCTCTTTCTAAACATTTTCAGGGCTATTAGAAAAAGGAGGAAGAACAAAAGAACTAGCAAAAGAATGGAATTAGGTGCAAATTATATCTCACTACCTATAATCTCTAGTATCTTTTTCTTCTAATTTTCAACTCGTTGAATCTAGTTAGGGTTGGTTAGGGGCCTTAATTTCATCTTCACTTCTTAGCAACATGGCACTAGTATTTTCTTCTAATTTGCTTACATAAGCAAGTTGATTTGTATCTCCAATTGAAAGATACCTAGCATTTGTCTCTTGCTGAAATTCTAAAGCATTTTTGGCCAAATTCTTAATAATTTCCTCAAATTTCATCTTTGAAGGTTGAGCCTAATATATTGGTCAATTTTCTTAAGTAGGAAATTAATATTGACCTGTGACTCACTTAGTTGTTATAGTTAAAAATTGAATACTATTGCCAACTTTAATTGTAGGAATAAAAATATAAAGCATAACTGCACTCCTATGGGCCTAGAAATCTTCCCACTAATTGAGATGACTAGAGTAGTTCATATCTTTGAAATTCTAGGCATATATTAGAAGGACATCCAACCATATAGCACAAAATCACATACTTAAGTTGCCTACATCATAATTAATTGACTAACAAGTAAGGTTAACACAAAAAGTTATTGCTTAATTGTAGATGTAGGTGTCTCATTAAAACCATTACAAAAAGCTATATCTATATATATTTAAAATTTTAACCTCTAAATTTATGAAATTTTCTTACACTTTTAGCATAAAAATTTGAGTTAAAATCATGAAAGGAATAATTCATACACTAAGAGAAATAACAATTGAATGAAAATAAAAAATAGAAAATAGAAAAATGTCAAGGTCAAGGGCTTAATCTTACTTAGAACACTAAAAAACTTTGAACTTGAGAGTTTTCATCCCCTGAATTCTATAATGAATTTCGATAATTAGCACCATTGGGAAGCTTGAAAAACACTAAAAATAAAGCAAAAAAAGATGAAAAATAAATAAAAATAATCATAAATTGCTCAATCTATTCCTTAACAATAAGGCCAAAATTTTTATATACATTATTCACACCAAAATTAAATATCAAACTTGCTCAAACATATAGTAAAGGGCAAGTCCAAATCGTACCTAAGAGAGTAGAAGTCGATTGGTAAATAGAATGTAAAATGATGGGGTTTCTTAAGCAATTTTAAAAGCACAATGAAAATAGAATTAGAGTAAAATAGAATATAAAAGTTTAGCCTAAGAAATTTCACACTCTAGTTATAGATTTATCATCAAAATCAATAAGGTTACTCCTAATTCAACTAATTAGATATGGATTACCTAGACACCTTGCAATAACCTCTAATCAATATTGTAGATTACTCACCTAAAACTAATTAACTCAAGATTGATATCAATCCTTAATTAACTAGTGAAAACAATCAATTCACAAATGGTCAAGACCTAAATCAACAATCCTACACATGAGAAATTACTAATTTATCCTTTGTATCTACTAGGTTTTAATGATTTTATATGTGAAAATTAGAATACTTAATTCCTACTGATTTATAATCGATGACAACTAACCTACATGTAAGAATTATTGCAATCGATCATATAGATGCAGATTAAGAGTAATCAACTAACAGGCTTAATTAGCTAATCACCCGAAACAATAGTAAATCAAAAGTAGAATAGGAAAATAAGAGACAAGTGAATCAAGAGTGAATTAAATTAATAGTTAAAGTTTCAAAATCCAAACCAAGATTGGAGTGCTAATCCCTTGAACCAATAAGAGAAATTAACCACTCGTGATGATTTTCACAAGAGAGTTAGAAAAGAAAGAATGCTGTCTAGTCTAAAATAAATCAATTTGAAAGCACAAAACTTAGTTATATCTAATTTACTAAACTAAAAAATCTAATAGGCTAGGTAAATATGCCCCCCAAGATTATAAAGAATGGGATCTTGCTCAATTTGAAAACTCATAGTTTAATTTATAAATCAAATTACTAACAATATTTACAACAATAAATTTTTGCAGATGTTTGACTATCAAAACAATATGATTTTCATTAATCCGTAATATCAAAGTTGTTATACTGGGTCTAAGATGACTTTATCTGCTAGTTTTACCTCAATTTGAATCTTAGAATTTCAAATATGATCCAAAAACCATGATTGGGTTAGTTGGGATGCAAACCCTATTTCATCTTTGTGATCAAATTTAACTCTCCAAATATCTGAATTGAGTATGGATTTTGGCAAAATATAAAAAATTTAGAACTTTTTCTTAACTTTTTAATGATGTAAAGTAAATCCAATTTGGACATTTAAAAATCAAGATATAATAAAAAAATTTGAAACAATACCAAAATCTAATATTGACTGAATAATTTAATAACATTAAAAAATCATAATTCAGTCATAAAATAAAATTAATTTCATTAAATTAAACACATTCAACACTCTAAGAAGTACAAGATAGAAAGAAATAATATAAATAATATCTTGCATAAATAGAAAAATTGCACCTGGATCCCACAATTAACGTAGAATCGCACCTACTTCATAACATATAACTGGCTGGCAATATTGTTAAGTCCTATTAAAGGCTAAAGCCAACAGACACAAAAACCAAGCACTAGCACAAATCAAAATAAGTCACTCTCCATAAATGGAGCTCCTACGTACTAAAGCTATCGGTTATCTAGGCTACAAACAAATTGTTGCGGACCCTATCATTTATAGGTATTGCCTGAATACAGTGTGAATTTTAATTTTTATTCTATAATTTTAAAAATCAACATAACGTTAAAACCTTTGCAAATTAGACAGATTTTGAAATGAGAAAGAATAATGGTTGTTATCGGATTTGGGCCATATTTTTAAATGAATAAAAAAAATTGACTCCAGTAAAAAAGGTTTCAAATTTATTACTATCTTCATAGATCTCCCTTGAAAAAATAATTATTTATTATAATAGGTTCCTCCTAAAGGAATCATAATTTTTTTATATTTATTATTTTATATATAAAAAAGAGTGCATTTGGATTGTTTTGTAATTATCTCTATTTTGGGCTTGGAAAGCTAAAGTGTTTTTCACGTCAGTAAGCCTTTCATGGCTTTGTGTGAAACCAAATTGGAGAGGGATTGTGAGGCGAAATTACCGAGACACTATATCTTAAAAAGGAAATGCCTATTTTATTATAATTAAAAAAGTATTCCCCCAAATCCTTAATTTTAGTTACTGTTTATTATGATTTTCCGTAAAAGCACAGTACGCATAGTGCACTGCAAGCGTACAGTGCACTGTACGTACTGTATGCACAGTACTTTCACAGAAAATTATAATAATAATTTAATAAAAAATTTAGTAAAAATATTTTTTTAAAATCATAAAATATATTGTAATAAAAATAATTAAATAAAAAAAATATTTTTAATTAATTTTATTTTAATTCAATAAAAATAACTTTACTTTATTTTTAAATATTTTTTTCAAAAATTTATATAAATAATATTTTTATACTTGTAAATAAATTTGTTTAATAAAAATGTATTAATAATATATAAAATCTAATTAAAAATAAATTTAAGGATTCTGTAGTAAATATAATATTAAAAATTACTTTATAAATTTTACATAATATATATTTTAGGTGAAATATAATAAAATAAATTATAATAAAATTTGTATTAAATTTGATAAATTTTATAATGATACAAATATAAACAAAATAAAGAAGATTATTTTTAATTATACGACGAAATAAAAATTAATTATCATATTATATGAAAGAATAGATTTTTATTTCTAATTCTACCATGGACTTTTCATTTTATTCAAAATATGATAACTTTTTATTTATTTTATTTTATGTAATTTAATTTGTTTCAGTCTCAAAATGTTTTGTATTTTTTAGCATGTATTAACCTTTTATTTATTTTATTTTAGCCCATTTAATTAAATCTTTACATAATTTTAATTTGTGGCCCTTATTTAATTTATTTTTAATTTTAACCTAATTTATATCCATTCTAATTATTTTAAACACAAGATATTTCTTTGATACTAATTATTGAAGGTTTTTAAAAATAAATAATGATTTTATTAACTCCCATAATATTATACAATATATGTACAATATAATTAAATTAGAAAATATTATAAGATAATTGGAATAATTAAAATTTTAAAAATACAGATTATTATATATTCTCTTGTCATTTTTTTATTTAAATTAAGGTTTTTTATTCTATTTAATCTGTCTTAAATTTATAATTATTTTATTTAGGTCCCTTAACTAAATTATTAATAATACTAATTTAGTCTATGGCCCTTTTTTATTTTATTTTTAAATCTTATTAAAATGTAAGGGGTCTTAAATTAAAATGTAATGGATCTTAATTTATAAAGACTTACATATATGAGGATAATATGTTGCTAAGAAAGTTTTAAGTAAGAATCACAATATTATAACATGTTACTTAATTTTCATTTTATGACATATAATTTTTAAGGTTCATAAAAAGCTCATAAATTGTGATAAAAAGTTGATTAAAAATTTAAAAATAAATTGTTAAATGATATGGAAAAAAGATAACCATAAAATTTTATAATATTATAAGTCATGTTTAAAAATGTGTAAGAAAATTTAATTAACAATATCAAGAATGGACTTAATTATTTAGTATGGTTTGAGTTAATGGATAAGTGTGGAAACATTATTCGATTTTTATAATTTATTTACAAATATGAACATTAAGATAAATGAAAAATGAGACAGAATTAATTCTATACAGAAGAATGAATAAATGAATTAAATTATCAAATTAGCTATAAAGGTTTTGTATAGTAATGAAATAATCAACTATCAAAGTAATGACTCCCAGTCCCACATCGAGGGCGTTGTCTTGCTCGTCGCAGTCGTTGAACAAGGGATTGCTGTTGTCCATCTCCATCATTACCCTCATCGAAGTCTATTTGAGTGAGGTTGGCATGACCCGTGGTAAATGGAAAGTTTGAGTCCGAGCTGGATGAGTAAAATGGTGGAATAGGATTTTGTGGGGTAAAAAACCCTTGTTGTTGATGTGATGTGGATCCACTGGCGTACTCAGATGTAAATGCAAGCAACTCAGATAAAAATGTCATCAGAGAACCCGGGACTCGCTGGTGTGAGGGCGATGGCGATGGCGTGAAGAACGATGATGGGCCAGCATCTCCACCTGCCATGAAATGTGATGAGGGCATGTATGTAGATGGACCTACACCTCCTGCATCGGGCGAGGGGCATAGCCGGAGGGGACATTCGCCGGTGGCATCGATCGATGACCATAATGTGCACTGTCATCGTCATCATCAGGTCCAAGCAAAATGGGATCCCTAAAAGACATAAAGCCATGGGCCCTCCTACCACGCCTAGGCTCAGGGATGGGTGGTCTCGATAATTCGTCTGCAGGAAGAGCTGCCTGAGAAGCTGTCATGTCTCGATGCTCACCCAACGCACGCAGGATGCGGTCACAACCCTGGTTCACTGTCTCCCTAAATTGGTTGTACTTGAGAGTTGGAGGATCCTTGACACTCAGCGTGCGTAGTCTCTCAGCAACATCGGCTTACATGATAAGTAAAAATAAGTACAGTGTGTTAATTTATATTATAATATTTTGAGGAAGTTATAAATCATATTATGAAGGACGAATGATTATCACAAATCCTGGACCACCGTTAACTGGATGAATCCATTGTCTCGTGTGTGTCCAATACCATGACATGTAGCCCGAGCCACGATGAAGAGCATCAATCTCCATCTCAATCAGTGAAAGTGTGGCTTGCCATGCATCCCAAGCACTAATGTAGACCATGTGTTCTTGCCACCAATCCTTCGATATTTTTCCTCGAAGCTGTAAGGTATGACAGGAACCAAGATTGAATGGCTCTTGTGGGATTGGTTGCCGCCTATCAAACTAGCGAAGAACACGATCTGCATGGTGCCATTCCACGATGTGGAAGCATATGATCGAGACTGAAGCCAACCATATGTCAGGTGAGATAAAACAATACTCAAGCACAAGCTGCTGGATACTATCCATATCATAAGGCCGCCAAATAATCTGCACTAAGTAAATGAAAGATAAATAAGCATGTAACTACATATGAGACAGTCAATTTAGATACAACAAAGCAAGTCATAATTAACCTCTTCAACCTTCATCTGATCAAGTAATATTCTGAATTGCCGTAGGGCATTTGTTAGAGGTCGCTGAAGCAATCCGGTATTCTTCCACCTGCAAGAGTTGCAAAATGTATATTATTTTCTATGCGTAATTTAACACTAATAAGGAAAATACATTAAATGAAAATATAAAAATGGCCCACACCTGAAGCCCAATGGTGGTAGCACAGGGTAAACATCTAGACGAGGATCTGGATACGAAGGTGTCATCGGTGCTAAAGTGGGAAATCGATCCTACGCTCATAGATGCAGAAGATGCAAATATTCACCGATGTTTACCTCGTCAGGGTTGGTGACCGTGCACAATTCTCTATACAAGCATGCAAGAACCACTGATCCCTAATTGAACCGTCCAGTATCAGCGAAGTTTGCTAATAGGGGTAGATATATCAACTACACTGTATAGCCTGAAGTGTCAGGCATGAGATATCCGTCGATGAGTCTCAAAATGTAGACACGTGTAAATCGTTGTATTTGTTCGTCATCTGCATCAGCTGGCAAGTGTCCAAAATTAGCTGCTAGCCAGGGGATGTTCAGGCGCTGCCTTTGTAAACACTCATCGGGCAGTATAACCCCAAGAAGATCCTCGCACATCACCCACCAGTTATATCCGGTGTACCCGGAGACAGGAATGCCCTCGCATGGTAAACCCAGCTGGATGGCGACATCTTGTAGTGTAATTGTGCACTCCCCATAGGTGGTGTGGAAAGTGTGTGTCTCTGGCCGCCATCGCTCAACCAGTGCAGAAAGGAGTGCTGCATTCAACTCAACATGGCCAAGACGACTGACATCGTAGAATCCAGCCTGGTAAAGATATAGGACAATGGTAACTGGTGGATCAAAGAGACGACCCACATGTGCGACACATCGTAACCTGAGGAGTCGATCCGCCTGAAAATAAAAATATCAAATCATAATATGGTAAGGGTTTAAAAATCACAAATTGCATAACCATAAATTACTAAACTTACATAGCCTAGCCAAATGGTTTGTGAAATATATCTAGACTGTAAGTACAAAAGGGACTCGTCATCGGGCCCAGGTGTGACAACACGACGCTGACCAGCCATTACAGTCGAGGGGTATGATATCTGTCACATTGGAATAATTCAGTTAATTGCACAAAAATATGCATTTAAACACAGCTATTATCCAAAGTAAGTGACCTAATAAGGCATTAGGGGATACTAATGCTGACGTATTATACTTGCTAGTGTTTTCATTAATTTGTTGCTATTTATGACCTCAATACAAATAACTAATGGGGTATGCACTCAAAAGTTCCTTTGATAGGCTGGACAGGTTGCGCAGTTGTGCCTTGTCTGCCTGCATAGCCCACACCTCTGAGGATCGGATGGACCCTCCTGCCAGTCCATTTCGTTCCTTATACGCCTAGATCTTGGTCGACCGCTGGCACGCATCGTCGAGGGATCTGGAATGAGTTCTGGTCCACTGAAGGCTAGCCGATGCTCCACACCGCCTATTGGTCGGAACTCACTACTATATGCACTCAGCATTATCTCTAATCGAAAAACACGATCGAGAAACTGCAAGGGATCCAACGAAACTTTCGAACATGCAGTGAAATATATCTAGACTGTAAGTACAAAAGGGACTCATCATCGGACCCAGGTGTAACAACACGACGCTGACCAGCCATTACAGTCAAGGGGTATGATATCTGTCACATTAGAATAATTCAGTTAATTGCACAAAAGTATGCATTTAAACACAACTATTATCCAAAGTAAGTGACCTAATAAGGCATTAGGGGATACTAATGCTGACGTATTATACTTGCTAGTGTTTTTATTAATTTGTTGTTATTTATGACCTCAATACAAATAACCAATGGGGTGTGCACTCAAAAGTTCCTTTGATAGGCTGGACAGGTTGCGCAGTTGTGCCTTGTCTGCCTGCATAGCCCACACCTCTGAGGATCGGATGGACCCTCCTGCCAGTCCATTTCGTTCCTTATATACCTAGATCTTGGTCGACCGCTGGCACGCATTGTCGAAGGATCTGGAATGAGTTCTGGTCCACTGAAGGCTGGCCGATGCTCCACACCGCCTATTGGTCAGAACTCACTGCTATATGCACTCAGCATTATCTCTAATCGAAAAACATGATCGACAAACTGCAAGGGATCCAACGAAACTTTCGAACATGCAGCAAATACATGTTGGCAGGGCCAGTGCTCAACTAGAAACTCACCACAATCACATGTACGATCGTGAAGGCTAACCTTGTAGGACCGACCAAACTGCTTCCACGTCAAGTCATACGGTTGCTCAACCTCAAATAAGAACCCCTGGCGGTCAAAACGGCACACGTGGCAGGTTGACGCTTTTCGAATGCAATCTTGAATCTTTTTTCGGACGTCCTCAAAAAATACCTCTCTTACTTGTAACTGTGCTGCAATTGTCTCTGATCTATTAACAAAATATATATTTAATCAATATATTATTGCTTTGACCAACCCCATGATGGGCAAAAATCTAACCCCCTTGAGGACGCTATTAACACACTTCGTCAAGTTAGTTGTCATATGGCCCCATCATCTGCCTCCTTCGTCATACGCACGACTCCACTGACATTTTAGGATATTCGTAATCCAATTGGTAGCTTTTGGGTGCAACGATTGTAATTCCGCTAACTTTGAATCCACTACATGTCGCTCAACATTGTGACATTATTAACAAAGATAATAAGGTGTCATGACAATTAGAGAAATTTTCCAGGAGTATTACGTACCAATGCTAATGAATAACTTCTTCAACCACTCGGTCCTGAAGGTTGAGTTCATATTGCTGGCGATGTGCCGTAGGCAGAACACATGATAACCACGAGGTGGTTGCCACCCTACGCGTGGGTTTGTAACGACAGCAACTATCCCAGGATGTCTATCTGATATCAAGCAAACACCCTGCTTATCCTTAACGACATGCCGTCGAACGTTTGATAGGAACCAAGCCCATGTCTTGTATGTTTCGCTTTCTACTACAGCAAATGCAAGGGGAACAATTTTTCTATCCCCATCTTGTGAAGTTGCGATCAGTAACACCCCCTTATACTTTCCATATAAAAATGTGCCATCAACTTGGACTATCGATTTTAAATGATCGAAGGCATCAATGCATGGCTTGAATGTCCAAAACACCCGATGGAACATGCTACTGGCGCACTCTCACTACTACTTGACAGGCATTCCTTGCTCACAATCTCGAAGTACGACCTAGGATTATAATGTCGTACAGCCGCCAACCACCTCAGTAGTAAAGCATATAATTTTTTTCAATTCCCAAAAGCGAGTGCAAGAGCTCGGTGTTTACCCTTCCATGCCTTCTTATATGAAATTGAATACCCAAATATACCGTAGATACGCTTAATAACCCCTCGAATGGACACGCTGGGATTCTCAATCACCAACCCCACAATGTAAGATGAAATGACATCTGTGTCCAATTTCGGATGATCACTCGAAAGAGAAGTAGACACACATGAATGAGGTCCATTGTATCTAGTTATTTGCCAGTGGTTCTCTCTCGGCTTATGGCAGGCTCTAACCTTCCAATTGCATTGTCCACCATAGTGAGGGCACCGATACTCTTCATACTTGGCCAAAGAGTAATATGAGTAAAATGTGTGGTGGATTCGAATTGAGTATATTTTCATCGTGCGATGGAACGATTTTTGGTCCCTATACAGCCAACCCACATCTGGCTCTTGGTCATTAAACACATTCATGGCACCTCCCATACCGAGAAAATCATTGCTATCAACTGCATCTATATTTATTCTTCCAAAAAATCATCCATTATGTCGTCTGATTCCTCTGGGATAGAGGGAGATTGAAAGAAACCATAGCCGGGCTGGGAAGAACATGGCTTTACAGCATAATCAACAACGGGAGATTGAAACTGTTATCCAAATTCTCTTTGTCCATCCACTAGTTCTAGACTACCATGGTACGGGTTATAATTTGATGGCCCTTCACCAAAGTTAGGAAAGAGGTTGGGAGACGGTTGTGTGCATGGCCCACTCTCGTCAACTGATTGACTGGCAACGTTCAAATCAAATTCCTTGCTTGCGATGTGTGCATACAATTCTGGGCAAGATAATTGAGTGGGGAATCTGGCATTCGCTTTCCACATTCATTGAATGTCATCATCATCCTCTAATAGACAAGCTTTGTATCGCGTCGGGTTCAGTGAAAGCGGATATCTATACTCCAACTTAGTTACAACTTGATTTTCCGCAAGTCTTAACTTTCGCCCAATTGCAATTTTCAATGCATCCAAGGTGATATCCAATTTAATTCTCATAACTTTGACCCTGCGACACCTAAATGTATCGCCTTCATCCGTTTCATAAATTTCTCCGTTCGCATAGATACATACATTTTCTTCCCTGGTACTCATGGTAATTCTTACCATATCCGGGGTGTTAAAGTAACTTCAAGAATTAAAATATACTTATAAAAATTAAATAATACTCAGATTTAGTTTCATATCATCTAAAATTATAACTAAAAGTCTTACCCAGAGGGACAGATTTTATCTGCACTAGAAAATTAGACTGGATACACTTCATAAGCGAAACATATGCTCAATTATCATAATAGTACAAAGAAATTAGAATAAAATATGTAAATTATGATATGTACAATGACAAATATGGTGTACAGAAATAAAACATCTAATCAAGTAGAATAATACAGAATTCTAATTAAAAACAAATACAGCGCAAAATTAAGTTTCTTCCAACTGAAATACATTAAAAACTTATAGTCTAGGGATAAATAGATTAAAGAATGAATTCAATAATATTTTAATTAAAATAAATTAAATTATAAAATAAAATATTTACTTTCTAAAACACCAATATTTTTTTGTATGGACCTGGATGAATTCAATCATAAAATTTTAATTAAAATTTAATTAAATAAAAAAAGAAAGAAAGAAATATTAAATACTAATTTCATTGTAGAATTTTTTAATTAATTCAAAATTCTAAATATTTTCTACTGCATTCTACCTCTAGTTAAAATTTTTAAAATTTCATTTTTTTCTCCTCTAGACAATGAGTTATGGTTAAATTCTAATTTAATTAAATTAATAAAAAAGCCTTTCATGTATTCTAATTTTAAAAATATATAATATATTTCCTTCATTCGATAATAAAGTTAACAGAACTTTAGTTCTCATAATATACAAGAAGAGAATAAATTTAAAAGAATGATAATAATATTATTCGTTTCAATAATAACTTTTTACACATATTAAATATCATTATCTCAATAAATTAAAGATATTAAATAAATAAACTCCAACAAATAAATTAGCTTTACTAAATATATTAAATAGATTTAATCCAACAAATTAATTAACTAAATTAAATCAATTAAATAAAATAAAATAATTAAATCAAACAAACAAATTAACTAAATTAACTCAAATAAATAAATTAAATTAAAAAAAAATTAAATGCATTAAATCAAATAAATAAATCAACGAAATTAAATTAAATAAATTAACCAACTAAATTAAATCAAACAAATAAATTAACTAAATTAAATTAAATAAAAAATTAACTATATTAAATCAGATAAATTAATCAATTAGATTAAATCAAATAAATTAATTAACTAAATTAAATCAAACAATTAAATTAAAAATATTAACTTAAATAAATAAATTAGATAAATTAAATCAAATAAATAAATTAAATACATTAAATTAGATAAATAAATCAATGAAATTAAATCAAGTAAATTAACTAACTAAATTAAATCAAATAAATAAATTAACTACATCAAATCAAATAAACAAAACTAACTAAATTAAATCAAACAAACAAATTAACTAAATTAAATCAAACAAATAAATTAACTAAATTAAATCAAACAAGTAAATTAAAAATATTAACTCAAATAAATAAATTTAATAAATTATGTCAAATAAATAAATTAAATACATTAAATTAAATTAATTAATTAATTAAATTAAATTAAATAAATAAATCAACTACGTCAAATAAATTAATTAACTATATTAAATTAAATAAAAAAATAACTACATTAAATCAGATAAATTAATCAACCAGATTAAATCAAATAAATTAATTAACTAAATTAAATCAAACAAGTAAATTAAAAACACTAACTCAAATAAATAAACTAGATAAATTAAATACATTAAGACAAATAAATAAATCAACTAAATTAAATCAAGTAAATTAACTAACTAAATCAAATCAAACAAATAAATTAACTAAATCAAATCAATTAAATAAAACTAACTAAATTAAATCAAATAAATAAATTAAATACATTAAATCAAATAAATTAATTAATTAAATCAAATCAAATAAATAAATTAATTAACTAAATTAAATCAAATAAGTAAATTAAAAATATTAACTCAAGTAAATTAATTAAATAAATTAAATCAAATAAATAAACTAAATACATTAAATTAAATAAATAAATTAACTAAATTAAATCAAAAAAATAAACTAACTAAATTAAATCAAATGAATAAAACTAACTAAATTAAATCAAATAATTTAATTAATTAAATTAAATCAAACAAATTAAAAATATTAAATCAGATAATTTTACAAATACATAAATTTAATTTAATTAAATAAATAAATTAAAAATATAAAATCAAAGAGATAAATAAATTTAATTTAATTAAATGGAATAAAGATAACAAATTACATTAAAAATTTACCTTACTAATACTCTCCTTTCTCTCGGCTTCAAGGTGCCCTTCTTCCTCTCAACTTCTGCTCGCATCGCACCTCAGCTCCCGCACTTCAGCTCCAGCACCGTCGCCCGCGCGCAAGCTGCTCTTATCACGGATTAATGCAGGACGTGACCATAACTGATCACGGCTGGCAAAAGGACGTGATCAGGCTGTTGTTCCATTAGTTTTGGTCACGGCCTGCACCAAACCGTGATACACTTTTTATTAAGAAAAAATTTAAGTATTTCGATCATTTATTTTAACGGTGCAGAGACAGGGGTTTAGTTTTCCTGCGTTAAATGTTTCGGTCTTTTTGCCGGGATTGTGAAAGCCTCGGATAGCGTGAAGGCTTATATATATATATATTGGCTTCGGCGGATGTACGCGCGGGATTCCAAGTATGTGGCGGTGGAATCAGAAAACAAGTTCCGTGCGCCTTCTTTAATTGAAAGGCTACATGCGGAAGCTTTTCGGCGTTAAGAAGGAAGAGTTTTGTGATGCAATTTTGTATCAAAAAATTTATTATTATATTTACTCATATTTATATTAAATTTGTGTATATTATTAGTGGTAATTTAAATAATATTATGCATATTTTTTAATTAATTTCCCCCTCTCTATTGGCTGGTTTTACATAATAATTTGTATTAATTATTATATTAATTTTTGTTAAAAATTTCACCTATTTTGATGAATAATTTTATACTGATTATTTCTTAAAATTTTTTCAGTGGGCATTATTATCATACTTATTATTTTATTAATAAATTTTTTTAAACTAAATCTCATGAATTTTTAATTCTCACATTAAGAAGTTTTCATGTTAAAAATTAGGTGGATTTCTTGACTTATTTTTTTACAATATTTCTGGTGATATATTTTATTATTTACGTGTAGAAAAAGTTAATTCCAAGTGAAATAATTTAATTTTTCTGCTATGTATTACTCTAATAATTTTTTCAATAGTTGATATCAGAACTCAAGTTCTAGTATATTTTACTTGTATAAATATAGAAGTTAATACAAGTAAAATGATATTTTTAAATAGCAACAATTATACTCTTTGGAGAAGGAAGACAGAAGATTTACTTTATATAAAGGATTGCTATTTGCTAGTATTTACTACTAAAAAGCTTGAAAATAAATTTGATTTGAAATGGGATCTATGAATAGGCAAATTTATGGAATATATTAAGCAGTGAGTAAAAAAGAATATGTGAAATCATATTGAAGAGGAAACACAAGCTTACACATTGTAGCTTAAACTTAAAAAGTTGTATGCCAGAAAAATTAAAAATAATAAAATATTTTTGATAAAGTAAATAATAAATATAAATTATCAAGATGGCACTTCGATAATAAATCACTTGAATACATATTCAAAGAATTATTAATTAACTTTTTATTATGGATATCAAATTTAAAAATAAAGTAATCAGGTTTGATGTTTTCAATTTTTTACCAGACTCATGTAGAGATTAAAAAAGAGTGCGTTGGGGTTATTTTGTCATTACCCCTATTTTGGGCATGGAAAGCTATAGCATTTTTCACGTCAGAAAGCCTTTCACGGCCTTGTGTGAAACCAAATTGGACAAGGATTATGAAAGCCTATGTGTGGGAATTGGGATTCCAAATATGTGGTGGTAAAATTAGAAAAACAAGTGCCTAGAGTTCCGTGCGCCTTGTTGAATTAAAAGGCTACATGCAGAAGCTCTTCAACGTTAAGGAGAAGCAAGAGTTTTTTTATGCAATTTTGCCCAATTATGTTATATTTAAAAATAAAATAATTAATTTTATTAGAAATATTATATAGATTAGTATTAATTAATTATTAAAATATTTATTTAAGTAATTAATTTTATATTTTAATATTAAGTATAGAACAAATTAAACTTGATTTAATATATATGATCCGTAATAGGTTGAATTATGTACAAATTCATATCGGATAGAGGTCCCAACCTACAGCCCTTTAGTAGTCATTAATTACTTATTCACAAGTCTGACATTAAATAAAAAGATGAGAGTTATTATTTTGATACTGAAAAATAAGAATTCCTACTTCCAAAAATTTTCTCCTCCCTTTTTCTTTCCAGATACACTCATAATTTTATTATGATCAATTATATATTTTAGAATTTTAATTCATACTTCCAACAATTAGTATCAGAGCATATGTTGATAGTATGGAATTATCTGATTATGAGCAATTTTAATTCTCTTTGCCAAAATTCATAAATTTTTTCCTTCTTTTCTTTTTTTCGGTGCATGAAACTCTTGAAATTGGAAATTTTTTATTTTGAGATAATTTGGATCAACTTTCTTTCAATTAAATCATGAATTCTGATTGTATGGATGTGTAAAATATCATGTTATTACTGAATTACATTTTAATTTTATGATCATTATGAATCAAAGGAATGAAAATTTTGAAAACTGAGGATTTTAATTCTAGAACAATGTGGATCTATTTTTCTTTCAATTAAATATTGAATCTTGATCTCAACTACATTCAGGAATATTATTATGTTATTTGATTGCATTAAATTTATGATTATTATGGATCATTTTGAATTTTTTAAAAAAATTTATGAACATAAATTGTATAATTTTTGAAGCTTTTTCTTTTGATTAATACATGAATTCGTAATCAAAATAGGCTAGATATAATTTTTTTAGTATTAAAAAGGGTTTAAAAAAATTTTTAGAGCTCAAAAGCCATTAATGGCTGAAAAACAGCCATACACGAAAAGCTTCGTGAAAAATCTTAAAGAACTGTTTGCTGCATAATAAGCGCGTGGAATCCACGTGCCCTCATGGCGCGTGACGCTAGACGCTACTACACGTAACAATTTCTGCTTCCAACGCGCATGGATTCACACTCTCTCAGAACGCGTGACTAACACACACCAACTTATGCGGCCAACTGCAGGTGCTTTGCATCGTGCGACAATGCATGTGATAGCATGTGATATCACGCGTCAGATGGTTGACCAATCAGCAGCACCCACACCCCATGTGCAGGCTGAGGAGTGTGGATGACGCGCTACGCCGTTGGGTCTAATTTTTGGCCCATTTATGCAAAATTTTTATTTCAACCTTTACATATTTTTTTCAAATTTTTTGAGATCAATAAATATTTATTTTGAATTTTGAAAGATTTAAACTATATAAAAATATATTTTATTTATGAAATTTTGGCCTAAAAAAATTCATTAACATTCTTCATATTTTTTCTGGGCTTAGTGAGTTACCACTCTCTCTAGTTGTGAGCATAACTATATTAGATAAATTTTGAACCCTTGATTATGTAATTATATATATATAAAGATATATAAAATTATTTATTTCATACCAATGATAGATTAGGGATATAATAAGACTATTTTTCAAAAAATATTGTCATTCTAAGATATTTAGGAGCACATTGCATTGATGATGGATATACCCTATCGGTGAGACATTATTAATGTAATTTTAGGGTTTAGACTCCTTAAAATAAGCATGTAACGTTTATAATGTTTTCAATATTTCTTGTATCCTATCGGTATGGCTATATTGATTACATTTTTTATGTAGGCTCTTGTACAAGTCAAATTATATGGTACATGTAATTTTAATACCACTTTGTTATATAGTTATTTGACTGATTTATTTAATTGAGAATCTTATGTTATAATTATATTATGCACGCATAATTAATAATTTCTCAATTTTGTTGTATCAGTCTCGATCTTTCAATAACTATCTATGGTTAGAACTCTTAATGGAACAAATTATGATGAATAGAGAGAGTCTTTGAACATATACCTGACAATCTCTAACGAGAATTTAACTTTTAGAGAACCGAAGTCGGCTGATCTCTTACTAGAGTCTAGTGCTGCAGATAAAACCTATTACAAACAATGGTATGAATCGAACCGGATCTATTTGGCAGTGATTAAGTTCATCGTTGAAAAAGGAATTAGAAAAAGTATCCTAGATAAGGACACTGCTGTGGAGTATATGAAAGTTGTTAGTGAAAAATTCAAGAAGCTTGATAAGACTCAAAAAGTCTACTACTTCTCCATGCTTGAGAACACTCGTTATGATGGAGTTTCGAGCATCAGAGAGTACATTATGAAAATGATTCATTACTACAATAAGCTGAGATCATATGATGTTGATCTATGAGAGAAGTACTGTAGGTTTACAAAGTCCTTCAGTCATTGCTAGCTGAATATAGCTACCTAAGAACTTCCTATAATTCACAAGAGGGAAAAGTGGACAATAGACCAGATGATTTCTATAGTAACTCAAGAGGAGGAGACTATGAAAAGTAATCCACAGCCACATTCCATCAACTACTTATCTCATGACTCCAATAATAGGTCAAGTGGAAATAATAAAAGAGGAAAGAAAATCAGAGACACAGATATCTGGAAAGCCTGAGTTCAAGAAAAGTGGTGATAAGGATAAGGGACAACAAAAGAAATTTAAGGGCAAGTGCAATTATTGCAAGATCCCTGGACACAAAAAGTCTCAATGTTATAAGTTAAAGACCAAGCGTGAGCAAGAAGGAGCTCAGAAATAGGCGGATTCCAAGTGAGAATGGGAGAAACTATTTCGGAGTAGGAAGAAGTAAGGATAAAATTAAATACAGTAGGATCATTTTTTTCTTCTAGACACTTTTAATTTGAATTATGTCATTTAAATGCCTTTTTCAAGAAAAAATTTGATTTCTAGTTGTATTTTGAATAATTGTAGTTATTCCTTTTAACAAAGAAAATTTATTATGATTTTGCTACTTTTGGTATACCACTTTACAAAATAATCCGTATCATTTGAATTTAAAATATTATCCTATTGTACCTTCTGATATTTTCCATCAATGTTATAATTAGGCATAAACAACCTAGAATGAGTTAGAATTCTTTCATTTTATGGGATCAATTTTAGGCCTATTTTTCTAGAAAGAGATTAGGAAGATTGATAAAACAAAAGTGTGTTGTTAAACTTAGATTTCTCATATTTTAAAACTTTTAAGTGTGAGGTTATAAAGTAGAGATGAGACTATATAATCTCTAGTTAAAGAAATTAAACTAGATCAAAAAGTTGCAGATTTTCTTGTCCCACTCATAGTACTAAGATCATCGAGTTTGATCGAACATTTTATTTTAAGGATGACTTAGATAGTGGGAGTTTAATGCTTAAGGCTATCAATTTACGTAACAAGGCCACCATTCTACCTATACCTGTTCTGATTCCCTTACCATTAGAGGAGATAATATTGACAGTGTAGTTTAGATAAATAAAGATCCTTATGTTGAAGAACCTGATCAGCTAACCATTAAGTTTAGACAAACTCAAAAGGTTTATAGACTTGCAATACCAAATGACAATATTGTGTACTTATAAGAATTTTAATAAATATAATGGGCTGATTTTGTCATCTTAGTACTTTATATTGATGACGTTTTGTTAGCTTGTAACTCGATCTTTTTCTAGATAAGTCAAAACGTATGTTATCATGTCATTTTGATCTTTGGCAAAATATCTTTTATTTTGGAATTCAAATCCATCATGATAAAACTCATAATATTTTAGGTTTGTACCAAGCCAATTGGATTGAATGGGTGCATGAAGGATTTAAAATGAATACTTGTGCATCTAGTCCAACGCCTACTTAGAAAGACGATACATTATCTCAATCATATTGCCCTCAAGTTGATATTAAAAGGACTAAAATGGATAAGATTCCTTATGCTTCCACTATTAGTAATCTTATGAATGCACAAGTCTTCATTCATTTAGATATAGCTTTTGCCATTAATGTTCTTAGAAGATACTTAAGTGACCCTAGGATGGATCATTGGAAAGTGGCCAAGAAAGTAACGAGGTATTTTTAAAATATCAAGAATCATATATTGACTTGTAGATGATCTAATTTACTTGAGGCTATTGGTTATTCAGATTCTAATTATGCCTTATACATAGATGATTGTAAGTCAACATTTTGATACATCTTTATGATGTTTGGAGCAACTATTTCATGGAAAAATGTTAAACAAACACTCACAGCTACCTCAACTATGAAAGTAGAGTTTATCGCATATTATGAGGCTACTTATCAAGCTATATGGTTAAGGAAAATGATACTTGGCATGCAATTGGTTGATTTTACTCTACCAAATTTTATTGCAATAATTCTCCTGTTATGTGCTTCTGTCAAAAGTACAAGAATTCTAGTCATATTGAATATTTTGATGTTAAACTTCTATTCATTAGAGAAAGAAGATTACTGAATCTCAAACTCCCATTAAACACAGTCTTAGTGGAGACATGTAGGGATCCGTTAACTTAAGGCTTACCTATAGGAGTATTTAAAATCAAGTAACTCATATATGTCTTGTTAAATCTTTTGATGAAACCTTAGTTTAGTGGGAGTCTGAGATATGCTTATTTTATTTTATTAATGTCTATAACCAGTAATTGTTCATATTGAAACATTGGTGATATGTTTTATACATATATAAATCACTTGCTTCTCTATCGAATTTAATGACTTTGAGTTATTTCTCTTATAAGTTATGGTCAAAAGACTAACCTTATATATATCTAGTTCCTTTGGGATTATGAGACATTAATTTTACATCACTTGTCTCCCTATCAGATTTAGTGATTCTATATGGTTTCATTCCACTTATGTAATCATTGCTCAGTTTGGATATTGAAACATTGGATAATATATTTTATACATATATATAAATTATTCATTTCCCTATCGGATTCAATGATTCTGTGTACTCTCATTCTCTGAATTAAGTTTATAGCTTAATGTATAACTAATTGCTCAATTATTTCAAATAAATTAATTAATACTATCTAAGTGAGAGATTGTTATATTTAAAAATAAAATAATTAATTTTATTAGAAATATTATATAGGATTAGCATTAATTAATTATTAGAATATTTATTTAAGTAATTAATTTTGTATTTTAACATTAAGTATAGAACAGATCGAACCCTGGTTTAATGCGTATGATCCATGATAGATTAGATTATGCACAAGCCAATATGGAGTAGAGGTCCCAACTTACAGTCCTTTTAGTAGGTCAGTAGTTTCCTATCACAAGTCTAACCTTAAATAGAGATATCAGGTTATTATTTTGATATTGAAAAATAAGGATTCCCACTTCTAAAAATTTTCTCTCCCTTTCTCTCTCTCTATCTGAATAACTTAAAAGGTAAAGTAGGTTGCAATTCTACTCATCATTATCATTTAAATTAGTCATGACCTCATCAAATTATGCTCCAGGTACGCTCATAATTTTATTATGATCAATTATATATTTTAGGATTTTAATTTATACTTCTAACAAATTATACTAAAAAATTTATTCACTATATTTATTCAATTATATAGTTATTGCCTAGTAATTTGAATTGTATTATGCATAACTTTTTATTAATTTTCTTCTTTTCTACTGATAAGTTTTATACAGTAATTTATGTTAATTATTATGTTAATTTTTGTTAAAAATTTCACTTATTTTAATAAAAAGTTTTATACTAATTACTTCCTAAAATTTCTAGATGAACATTGTTATTGTATTCATTATTTTATTAGTGAATTTTTTTCTTTGAACTAGGTCCCATAATTTTTCCTTCTTACATTGAGAGATTTTTCATGTTAAAAATTATTACTCTCTTAATTTATTTTCTTTGCAATATTTCTAGTGATATATTTCATTATACATGTGGAAAAAACCAATCCGAGTGAAATAATATAATTTTCCAACTGCATATTACTCTGATAATTTTTTTCAACATTATCAATCTTCTTAGGTCTTGTTTAGTAAATAGCTTTTCAAGTAACTTTTAGCTAGTTTGAGTAAAATTGGTTGATTAACTTACTAAATTAATTATTTTTAATGTTTAGTAATTAACTGATTTGAGTAACTGATTAAAACTAAAATAATTAAATATGAAACGTTGCTATACCCAACATTTGGAGGCAGCGGTTTCATGAATGCAATTTTTTATGACTTGTACTGGCTGCATTTGAACAAAATCATTGGAGCTAGACATCATGTCTTGTAAAATTGCTTGTTATATTTTAAGAAAGATTCCTTATATTGTTTGTGCACTTAAATTTCATTTCAATAATATAAAAAATTAATTAATTATAATTATAAATTTTTTAAAAAAAATTAATAATTATAAAAATTATATTAATTTAATTTTAAAAAATATTTAATATATAATAATTTATAATATATTATTTATAAAAAATTAATTTATTAAATAATATATAGAAATTAAAAATATTGAAATAAAATAATATTTAAATAATTTATAAAATATATTTATACCTTTATATGTCATTTTACATATAAATATCTAATTATAAATAATTAATTTTACTAAATATTTTTATTCAAATAATTAATACAATCAACTAATTAAATAAGCTAATATAATTACTCATCACCTAATAACTAATTGAACCAGTTAACTGTTATAACTATCAGCTAATTGTCAAATAAGGCCTTAGTTTAAGTTTTGTAACCATGATATTAGATTTATGATAGAAATAGTAAAAAATTGTTAGCAACCAATTAGTTTAGGGGAAAAATTTTGGTATGAAAAATCGCTAAATTCACAAAAATTAATTTACAAAGTGTTCATATTTTGCTAATTTTGAATGTTAGAAAATAAAATTGATTAAAATAAAAGTTAATTAAATGATAAATTTGAAATTCAAATAAAAATCTTGAAACCATGAGGGAGAGATCATTGGAAGCAAACAACTTGCACTCTAATTAAAACAATCTTTATCTATATGATTAAAAATAAAATAGTTGTCAAGTAAAACAATCAAGATTATTCTTTTGAGGTATGTGAATTAAATTTTATTACTTTTTATTTACGTATATAATTCATAAGATAAATAATATGAAATGTGTTAATTTATTTCGATAAATGATTACTTTGATATGAAATAAATCTCATTTGGTTTTATATGTTATGAATGTTAAATGTGTTTATATAATTTTATTTCAATGTGTAATTTATAAATTTAAATTTTGTTGTTGTTATGTTACTGAGCAAAATTGTAATTTTACATAATATGATATATGTGTGAAATATTTAGTTAAGTTGATATGAGATCAAGTTATTCTGAGATTTTGTTTAGAGTAAGATACATTAACCTCCTTTCTAATTTACATTAATTATATAGACCTTCCTTCTAATTTCAAACTTACACCACCCTTCCTTAAAACTAAAAAAAAAAAACACTACACATTTTTTAGGTATTATTACTTAACATCATTTAACCAATTATTTTTATTGTCTTTGACGTAAATACTCTAAAAATACCCCCACATAATAATTAAAAAGGAAAAATTAACAATGCAATATTTCTTGGTTCTATCTTATTTAAAGTTTTATGTTCATTTTTATATTTTTCTTTATTTTAAATGTAATTTTTTTACAAATTTATTCCTTTACTAAATTATTTTTACTCATTATTTTTTCCATGGCCCTTATTTTTTTATTAAAATTTTAATAAATATTATATATTTATAATATAAATAATAAACACGTACAACCTTTCATAAGTTTATTTTAATTTTTTCTCATATTTATTTCTTATGTTTCAAATTAATATTATTTTATTTTATCCTACATTTCTACAATCTATTTTTCACCATTAAAAGTTTTCTTCGAAAAGAAAATATAATGTATCTTAGTATGTATCATAATAGCTCATTAATGAACAATTCAAAACATTATGTGTATATCAAATATTAATTTTAATTAAAATAATATTATTGAAACTAATTTACAAAAAAATAATATTGTAATTAAAATATTTTTAGCTAATATTATTTTTTATATTTTAATTAATATTATAATCTATCCTTTTTATACGTTAGTTACCATAAGAATCTTTATAATCATTTTATGTAATTATAATAAAAAAATAGAGAAACTAAAAATAAATTTAAATAAATGCATACCTCAAATCTAGTAATGCATTTATCTAAATAAGATAATTGAACAAAAATTAACATTTTTATTTCACCAAAAAAATATTTAATATTTTTGTTGAAAAATTCTACTAAATATAAACTTAGCCAAAAACAAATACCAAAGTAATAAAATTTTAACAAAACTATTTGAAAATTAATCATGAAAACCTAGATCCATTCATCCTATTACATACCAATTAGCCAAAAATTATGTAAGAAAATATTTTCATAAAATAAATTTACTAATAAAAAAATTAGGAATAATAATTTTCTTCTTTTCTTCTTTATCTTCTTTGTACCTATATCATCGATCCATCCGTTAAAGTTACCACTAACTAGTAAAGAAATTTTCCAATTGTATAATCACAAGTAAAAAAATTCAATTGTTATAAATATTATACATTTTAAGAAAATAAAAAATCTTAAAGATATCATGTAAAAATACAATGACTATTTTGACATATTTTGCAAAATCCTTATTAACATTAAAATAGAATTTTAAATATATGATTAAATATTGAAAAAATATAACTTGATAACTATATTTTAATAAAAATGTATAAATAAAAAAAATTAAATCATATAAATATATTTAATAAAAATATTATAATTATATGAATAGAAAATTTTAAAATATTGAAACAATTTGAATTTTTACATCATTAAGAATTGTTATACAAAATACATTCCATGTCAATTTGATTATTAGATAATCATAGAAATTTGAATAATTTGAAAGCTTGAAAATTTACCAATACTCATAAAATATATGTCTCGTTAAAAGAATTGAACTATGCATCTTATAGATGTAGTAGAGTAGGATCAAAAATTGAATTTGTAATTTCAAAATATTAAATGTACCAATTTATATGGATATGTAAAAAAATTCTAACAATGCAAACAATAATATATTTAAATAACGGTACTCATAAAATATCGTAATGTAGATTTAAAATTATTATAAATATACTTTTTACAATAATTTTAATAGAATTGCATTTACATTCTAAGCTTAAACCCATTCAAGGATTAGTTTATCTTTATAGGTCAACCAACCTTTGAATTGTCCCACAAAGTTGGACAATTTGAGATATATCCTATAGTTATTATTAACAATTTATCTAGTTCTCATTTAACATTGTAGAAATTTCTTAGCATTCTCACTATTTTTCAGATGTGAACTATATTAATGTATAGTTTATACACTTGGAAAACTATAGGAAATGTTGTCAAAATTTCTGCATGTATGAAACAATAAGCATGGATAAATTAATACAATCATAACTATAGAAATATCTCAAATGGGATAGGACCTTACTCTTTAGAATTGGAATGACATGGTAGATTTAGGACATATAACAAACATTGATCATAACACTTCATTCTATAAGAAGCTATCTTCTTCCTATTTAGTAGTATGATGTCAATAGATAAAAGTAAGATATATCTACGAGATTACTTGTCAAACAAGTATTAGAATGGTGACTTAGCATTTATTGAAAGAGCAAAAAGGTTTAGTAAGATGCTCATATAAGAAGTGCATGAATCTATGATTTCAAAAATTGGCAATGTTGAAGGCACATATTATAGATAATGGATTTCATCCATAATATACAAATTGGATACATCATGGTGAGGCAAATTGTTCAATTTTTGAGAGGACAGGGGGCATCTCCTAATGATAAGGATGAGATGGTAGACATTATACATTATTTCGTCAGCCTTCGTGTGGTTGAAGAAATAGTTTGGGATGATGGAGAAGGGAATAAGGACACATCCGAGGGGAACGTAGGATCAAATTATAGTGGTTATGATGAAATTTTTAAACAAGTGGAAACAAAATTGTATCTTAAATGTATAATATTGTCAATTTTGAACTTTCTAGTGAAACCATGCACCTAAAGGTGCTATATAAGTGGACTAATAAGTTATTTAATGCTATTTTGAAGTTATTGAAAGAGACACTTTCAAAGGATAATAAATTGTCAGAATCACACTATAGTGCAAAGAAATGACTCAACAAATTGAGGTTGAGATATGAGTCAATTGACGTGTGCAAGTATGATTGTACACTTTTTTGGAAAGAACATGCTCTGAAAGATAATTGTTTAATCTATGAAGAAAGCTGATGGATAGATAAAAACATAAAAGGAAAAAGGGTACCTTAAAAAATGCTTTAATATTTTCTACTGACTCCTCAACTAAAGCGATTGTATAGGTCAAGGTATACTATAAAGGATATAATATGGCATCATATTGGAAAGTTAACAAAAGATAGGGTAATGTGACATCTTATTGATAGAGAAGCATGGTAGGAATTCAATAGGAGGCATTCTAATTTCTCTACAGGCCTACGGAATGTTAGGCTAAGCTTAAGTGTAGATGGATTTAATTCTTTTAGTAATAAGAGCTTGTCTTATAACATATGGCTAATGGTAATGATTACCTATAACTTACCACCATGGATTTGCATAAATTAATCTTTTTTTCATGTTGACCATGTTAATATCAAGGCCATAATCACTAAGCAAGATATCAATGTCTTCTTAAGACCGATTGTAGAAGAGTTAAGATATCTTTAGGATAAAGGGTTTAGACTCAAGATGTTAATACAAATGCAACGTTCAACATAAAGGCAGCATTGTTGTGAATTATGAATAATTTTCATGAAGCAATCTCTTTAGGTGGAGTGGATAAGGCTATAAAGCATACCTTATGTGCAATGACAATACTATATCTATTCGATATAGGAAAAAATAGCCTATATTGGTTATCGTCACAACTTTCAAGGAGTCACACATGGAGAAATAAGAAGGAGTTTAATGGGAAGTTAAAGAGGAAAGTCTTTCCCCATCCTTTCACAAATGAAATTATTATGGACTAACTAGTTAAGATAGTTCAGAGACTTCCTTAAAAACATACTCAATTCGATAGTCTAAAATGAAAAAAGGTTACTAATGAGCTTAATTAAAGTAAGAGAAGCATATTTTTTTAACCTTCTGTATTAGTTAACAATGAACTTAAGACACAATATTGATGTGATACATGTTAAGAAGAATGTGTGTGATAATATTTTAGGCACATTATTAAACATTGAATACAAAATAAAAGATATAAATAATGCAAGATTAAATTTGACAAAAATGAAGATAAGGCCAGACTTACATCTGTATAAGGAGAGGGGTCAATTTTTCAAATCACATGTAGCATACACGCTCAACTAGGACAAATGAAGATAGTTATGCTAATTTATAGGAAATATGAAATTTTCTAATGGATTTGCTATGAATCTCAATAATATGACTAATTGTGATATGAAATTAAAGGAGTTAAAATCACATGACTATTATGTTATCATGCAAAGATTGTTAAGACCTTCGGTCCGAGCATTTTTATCAAAGGAACTATTATATTTTATTGTTAAGTTATATAACTTTTTTAACCAAATTTATGCTAAAACTCTCAATATGAGGGATGTCTTGTAAGCCAAGTAGGATATTATCATCATTTTATGCAAGCTTAAAATGATATACCATCCAACATTTTTTAACATAATAGTTCACCTAGTAATGCACTTGCCTAACAAAACATTGAAGGGTGATCCTGTTTATTTTCAATAGATGTACCCATACGAGAGGTACATTAAAAAATTAAAGGATTATGCTAGAAATCTTGTTCGACCAAAAGGTTCAATTGCAGAAGAATATGTTGTTGATGAGGCATTAACATTTTGTTCCATGTACTTAGAAGAAGTAAAAACTAGATTCAATTAACCTAACTGAAATCAAGGCGTAGCATCTAAAGATGCAAAAAAAGCATTATTGGTGTTCAGATTTCAATGTTGACCAGTAGGGAAAAAGACCATTTCTCACTTCAACATGAGAGATTGAGATATTATGATATGGTACATCTTGAATAATTATACCAAAATTGAAAAGTATCTCTAGTAAGTCTCTATAATCATTCATACATTTGTCCCAATTAATTATAATGGACTAAAATATATATATTATGTAGTTAACACTGACATGAACTCAAATAAGGTGGTGTTAAAAACATTAATCAATTACAAAGATAAGCATTCCCTACATGGTTTTACTCTAAGATTAAAGATTGTTCTTTCCAACCATCTTATGCCAATCATGTAAATATTGTTCCTTACTTGTACTTTTTTTCCTAACTTAACTCTTAATAGAAATGTTAAATTTGTATATGTACTATTTACAAAAGAATAGTTCCCCGAAAGCCACTAAAGAGTTATTACCATTAGCTTTCAATCCCTATTTTATTGTTATAATGTACTCAACATGTGTTGTAAATGAAATAGGCTATGTAGTTAAAACTTGAGATGCAAAGTATAAAACACAGAATAGTGGCATTTCTAATTTAGGAACTAATGGTAACATATTTTATAATATACTAGAGGACTTCATAAAGTTAACTTACTTAAATAAATATAGTGTGATTCTATTCAAATACAAATGGCATGATATTGATCCAAGAAAGAAGAAACCTTGCAATGACAAGAATATTACAAGCATCTACTGTTAGTGTATATGCCATAAAATCAATCATATAAATGATTATAAATTTGAATCGTGTTATTTTAATGGCAATTCCAATTATCATATTTATATATATTATGTGCATAATATATTTAATATGATAATAACCTTAGAATAATTGTATTCTTAAATGTCCCTAATCATATATCATTATGGATTAGGTTGCTTTGATATGTTAAGACTAGCATGTGCGATGACTTATATAAGATATTAAGTTTACACTTGAGTACAAGTTAGAGAACTTGTATACTAGACCAACCCACCCTAAGAACACTACATGGATTGTTATATGAGTGTTATGAGTGATTCTTAGTGATCATTATTAAAATGGTCTTTTAACTTGAGATCTTCAAGGTTTCCTACATGTGAGTTTCATATTTTGATACTACTCTATGTTACTTATGGTTGAGTGAATGCAAGGGTAGTTATTGGATATGTTACATATCATGTGGAGGGATTTATGTGATCAAGATGGAATTTATCCCTCCTATATAACAGGAGTAACATCTATGGGCTCTTTGATTAAGTAAAGCTAAGAAAATGCATGGCCATGCTTAGATGAATTGACATGGGATGTCAATTACATTTGCTTTAGTCAGCTTACTTAGGAATTAAGAAACCTCAAGATTGGACTCTATAGGAATGACATGGTCCATATCTCGTATTTAATCTAGATATTTAGGATAAAAGAATATAGATGATGATCATATGTAAATGTTTAGTTAAATCACCGACTTTCTCATTACTTAGGTAAAAATAATATGTTATTAGACACCACTCATTATTTATAATTATTAATATGATTAATGATTATTGTCAACGTAATAAGAGCTTATAGGGTCACACACTTAGAGCTTAGTGGATTTGGAATTAATGGACTAAATTATTTGAGCTTAATATTTGGAAATTCTATGTTATAACTATAAAGCCCAATAATAAACCTATACTTATACATGAAACAAAGCCCAATTAGTTAGAATTTTCTATGCATCTATTTAAATAAGCTTGTTGGATAATAATATAGGATTATTATTCATGCATCCCAAGCATAAAAAAACTCTAGCACCTCTCTTTGACCATAACCCTTGAAGAGGCATAGCTAGCACTACGAGGTAAAGAAAAAGAATTTCAACTAGTATTCGTGTGGACATTCATTGGTGATCTACTATTTCATGTAGATACCTCGGAGTCTTTGGCCAAAAAGAAGTCGAAGAGGTGATCAACGAACGAGTTCTTAAGTCATCCCAAAAGGTATTGAATGAATCTTCATTCTAATCCAACGTTTTACATGGATCTGTTGACTGGGATCGATTAATTTCGCTGCGCTTGTTTGGCTCCCGATCCCAACATCTACATCAATGGATAGTGGTATAAAGATGACCCATACATATTTGTAACCTAAGCAAAACAAGTTTTCTACATTGAGGATCTTCTTAATAGGCCAAATTGGAGAGTGATCCATAATGTGATTCATCGTAACATATGGGATCTACCTGATAATGATATTAGTACATAAGACTTGTCATTCTTGTAGAACATTAACTCTTCCAATTTCAACCTCACAATTGACCTTGGAGATTTTCACTTAGCGAACTTGAGGGATTAGAACAATGGTCCTTCAATCATTTCATTTTCCAAGAATACTCCCTTTGCCACAAAAGGAGTAAATGTCTTTATCAATGATGAAGATAGTTTGAAAAATGAAATGATTACGGATTATATGGAAGAAGGGCTTCTACAATTTAACGATGGTGAAGAAACTGATAAGCATGAGGATAAGCCTATTACATTCACCGACATCGACTCAAATTAGGGTTTAAATCTCCTCCAATTACAACTCATAAATATATAAAAGTAATTATGTAATTTCATTATATGAATACATTAGTTTATATGTTATTATTACTTGGTTTAATTATGAATTTTTTTCTTAAATACTTATAATATATCTATTTTCCTAGCCATGGTGGATGTCGATGCATGGTATCATGGAAGAGACATTGGAGAGGACCTTCCACATTGGCCTACATATATTCCATCGCAATGCAAGGGATTAGGTGATTTTTCTTCATGTGCATACTTAACTTAATTATTTATTACATATAAATTTATAGTACTAATATTTTCTCTTTTCCATCAAAGTTATAACTCTAAGAAATAGGAGCCTAAGTAGGTCCTTCAGGTTGTATGAAAAGATAGATAAGAGAAAGGGGACCAATATCTGTCTAATTCAATACAACTAGTACATGACATATAGTTGATGAGAATGCTAGCTATCTCCCTCGCAGCATAGGTAGCATTATACAAGCCTAAATTCAGCCCTACTATAGATCATGGCGATCGGTGCCTCAGTAATTGTAGGACAAAGTCGTGTAGAAAGTCTATGTAAGTATCAATCTCCTACCTATCTTTATTGTTTTATATTCAATGTTGAAATTATTAGATATAGTACTTATAAATTTATTAAATGTCTTTTGATGTAGTCCCACTTCAAGTTCCCAAGCCTCTCTGAGCTTGAACGAGAGAAAGTGATTAGCAATCTAATACGAACTGCTACTAATATGTATAGTGACTAGAAATACAAGTTGAACAGGCACTTTCTCTAATATGAGGGTGACTAGGACCAAGATTTCAACCTAGATCATGCTAGGAGCTCCATGTCCCAATTGGTCTCACCCTAAACCTGATGAAGATATGTGAATTTCTTTAACAGTGATGCCTACAAGGTAAGTATGATATTTAATAAATTTATATGATTATTTCATACATCTAAATTGTATTTTAGTTGTGACTTTTAAACATAATAATGTTGTATATTTATTTCTTAATTTACAAGAGTTGTCTATGAGGAATGTAGAGAATAAGGCAAAGAAGGTGGTGAATGATCAGCATGGATCGAAATCCATTACTACCTATTATTATGATAAGGTAATTTAACTTATTATTCATGATTTAAATGTATAATTTATTCATTGAATCAATAATTATGTTCATATTTTTTATTTTTCATGAAACATAAACAAAGAAATAATGATACAAGTGAGCTCCAGTTAATACTTGATAATTTTAAGGACTGACACACATATAGGATGGGAGAGTAGGTGCATCTGACTTTCGAGGAGCAATATATAAGTTACTTAAACCCTATATTTTAATGATATAAATTTTACGAATATTTCATGTAATTCTTATTATTAATTTTTGTTTTAATAAATTAAAGTGAGGATGACTGAGCTGGTGACTCAGCACATGCAGTCCATTGTATCATCCACTGGCTAGCCTAGCACTCTTGTACAACTTGCAAGGTTGCTATCGCCAATGAGATACTTGGCATTCGTCAAGGATACAAGAAGGCAATCGATCATGTGCTGGCTGGCCAATCGTACCCTTCACCCAACACCTTTAGCTCTGGGGTGAGGTCATAACATGTGTCCTAAGTCACTGAGTTATAGGAGTAGCTGTAATAGAGTCAATAACAACTAAAGAAAAATCAGCAACTCGTTCAATAGTAGCAGCTTGCTCAACAATAGGATATGTAGTAGCAATAGGGGATGTACTTCAGAGAGCTCACTTCCCTGCTCAAACAACAAGGCCTTACATGTTAATGCCTCTTTTGTGACCACACTGCTTAGGACGAGTAGATTCGCATCACCGCCCTTGGTGCAGCCATCCTATTCCACCTAGGAACCAGCACCACCTTTGATATATCATCCACATTGTCAAGATGATGATGATAGTCCTAGAACAGGATGACAATACATCTGAATTCCTAAAACTCCCTTCCCTTTAGGATGTATATACAGTTTTCTTATTTTTATGTACAAACATTCATATGAACCATGTATATACAATTTTTTTTATTTCTACGTAGAGATATTTATACAATTTTTATGAGTATGCATTTTTTATATGAAATATATTTTGTCTTTTTTATTATTAATATCGTTGCTACATTTTATTTTTAATATTTAAATTAGATAAAATTATATTAAAAGATATTAAATTAATTCAATTTAATTGATATAAAAATGTTAATATTTATGTTATCAAATATAATATATTAATTTAATGACATTTAATTATAATTTTAATCTAAAAACTTTCGACGATGATAACAATGTTGTCACTAAAAGTTAAATTAAAATTTTTATAATTTTTTTAATTTTAATTTTAGTGACAACATAATCGTAACTAAAAGTTAAATATAAAAAATTAAATTTTAAAAATATTTTTAGTGACAACTTCGCCATTGTTAAAACTAAAGCTACAACAACAATTCAATTGTCGCTAACTCTTAAAATTAAAAAAAAAATTTCAAAATCGATGAAATAATCATCGTTAAAAATAATTATTTAATTTTTATATTATTTAATTTATATCTTTAACAATGACATAATGCTAAATTCATAAATGTTTGAATTTTGAAAATATTTTTAACAACTTTATCATCGTAAAAAGTTCTATTTTCATCAACAACAAATTTGTCGTTGCTATTGGTCTCTTCTTCGATACATTTTTTTCAATGACATATACGCCGATGACTTTTGCTTTCAGCAATGATCGAGACATCTATACTAATAACATATGTAGTCGTTAAAAGGCCTAATTTCCTATAGTGTTAATCCTTATCTGACAAAGTAAATAGCTTTATGCAGAATATAAACTGAAACTTTTGGGTAAGTTATATAATTTATTTAAAATCTTTAAATATAGCATAATTTCTTATTGCATGCATTATTTTATAATATCAAATCTTATACAGTGCAGCAAACAAAACCTAAAGGATTTCCTTCCTTCTATTTTAAGTAAAATTCACATGGAATCAGTATGCTTTTTTCGATTAATCAACGCTTGCTTTGTTGGCAAGAGAAATTTCTAGTTTAATTATATAAACTTATTTTTCAGTTCTTTTCTCCCTTCAAGAGCCTATACATATAACAACAAAAGACACTTAGACAAGAAAGGAGACAAGGAAAAGACATCTAAACCCTAAATTCAAACCTTTCTTCGTTAATAAAAAAACTGCTCCCGAGTTTAGTATGTTTCTTCTCCTAATAAGAAGCATATTTTGATGTTTTTCTAATTCATCATTGATGGAGACTCAAAGTTTGAGTAGAAGCAGGGAAATTGCACCGTGACATCGTGAATGATTTTTTTAGTGTGCCTGGGTTGAGATGTGAACATTTGGATAGCAAGTTGAAAATAATTGGGCCACAGTAAAGTCTTCCTCAATCTATTTTTTAAAATAATATTTTATTATTTTAAAAAAATAATTCTAGCAAAATGTTATTTAGGGTAATGTTAACGTCTTCTTGACAAACAACTTTAACTAGACATGTGGCCCATTCCCTTCACTTTGATGCGATTGTTCTATGCCGATTATTATATATATTCTCATTTTTACTACGTAAGAAAAAAATAATTATAATTTTTAATATTTTAAAAAATAAAAATTAGGAATTCTAATGTATGTGAATCCTATCAATTTGGCATATAAATAGTAAAATTTACAATTAATTCTTTTTACTCAGCAAGAGTATGAATATACTCTATGTGTGTGTGTGTACTCACTCTAATTAGCATAATTAGCATATGTGTGTGTGTACTCACTCTAATTAGCATATATCCTTGCACTTTAATAGAAAGAAGATAATTTTAATTTTCAATGCTAAAACTAAAAAAAAAAAGATTTTTAATATATATATATATGAGTTCCAAAAAATTCACATATAGAAAATAAAACAAACAATCAACTATTTCCTAATGGGTGGGATAAATACATATATTGTAATTGAAGTATACAAAAACTTCTCTATTATAACCGTCACATCTTCTAGAAGATTAAAAGTGCACGCATCCATTTGGGAAAAATGTTTCATAATTCATTAGAAATTAAAGTTAATGATAATTTATTTATAAAAACGAAATTATAAAAATTTTATAATATTATAGTTCACTTGTATAACATTTTTCAAAAAGGAAAACTTGCTATAAAACAAAGTTAAAAAAAAACTTTTATGATTATTTACCCAAAAAATTAAAATTATCTTGTGTGCAAGTAAATTTCATACAAAACTTATTGGCGTATAATTTATTATCAAATTTTAAGGATTCATTGAGAGACACTAAAATAAAAGTTTATAATTAAAAAGTTTACTCGTTATGAAGAAATTAAAAATTTACACATTTTAATATACACTTGGAAAAATGTATATGTATATTTATATGAAACTTCTAAGTCTTATCTAAAATTGAAAAAACATGTTAACTTTCATAATAATATAAAATTTGTAGAAAAAACATATTTCACATAAATAAAATTTATTTTAACAATATTACATTCACATTTTTATTGTCACTCTTTATTCGCATCATACAAGTGAAATTTAAAATTTTAGACCCATGGGCACATGAGAAAGTATGGGTGAAAAATAGGAATAAAAGTATAAGAAAAGATTTATTAGTCAACGAATCATTTTTATTTTTAACAAATTATAAATTTGTATAATTTTATACAAACTATGTAAAAACTCATTATTTTACAAGACTAGAACCACAAATAAAAGAATAGTAAAAATTAACAATAGTGCATACCTCTTGAATCCATTCATGATTTTCAATTCTTTTGCACAAATATATATATAGAGAACAAAGTCTTCCCCTCCTACACCTTTTGCCATTTGTGATATTTTGATGAGGAGAACAATTATAAATATTCAATGTAAAGAGGAGACCTAACCTTAATAATATATATAACCCTTATTAAATTTATCTATCATAGACTCAATAATAGGCCCTACATCAAATATATCTAAATAAGCTCAAATCACATTCTTAACACAATATGTATAATATAAAGTAAATATATAACCCATTTAATTACTTTATTACTTTTAGGTCTTATATAGTTGAGGTACATGTCTAATCCGATTTTATTTGAAATAAAATAAATCCAATTAACAGCAACTCAAAATAAGAAAATTCTTTTATTCTCCTACTTAGACAACATTAATTAGGTTTTTATTAATTTTGAAAATCAATTAAGAAAAATGACTTCTTGATCAAACAACAACATAAGTGCCCACAAAATAAATTATATTTCAATACAAGTTTACCTCAAAACATGATTGGATTTAACAAAGCATCCAACTCTAAACTATAAAAAATAATATACCAATTTATTGTATAGTATATCCATAATTATAAAAGTTAATTACCTCATTAATATGATCACAAGAATTTGATGGTATAGATGCACATTTAGTATGACCAACTGATCCTTTTATATTATAGTGTAAAAAGGTCCTCTTTATGATCCTTTGTAAAGATATCACTATAATAAACAACCATCTCCCCAAGGAGACAACTATAGTTACTTTCATACATAAGACATTAATTTTAATTTTTATCTCCCCAAGGAGACAATTGTAGTTACATTTATGCAAAAGCAAACAATGTTTTCATCAAAAAATAAATAAATATATCTCGAGATAAACTTTATCATAATAAAATATAACTTCCATAACATGCACACAAAATTAAAGATATATAAGTTCATAGAAAAACAAATTGCAAAAGCAACAAAAATAAGTTTATAATGTAAACCCTCACATTAACCAATTACATCAAAAGAACCTAAAACACTCATGTTTGAAATATGTTGCTTGAAAACAATAGGTGGAATAACCTTGGTTAAACGATCTACTATCATCATCTAAGTGTCAATATGTTCAACAAGAATGTCACTATTCTTAACCCAATCTCTAACTATAAGGTACTTAATTTCAATATGTTTAAAACCACTAGATGTCTTATTATTCTTTGAGAACATTACTATTGCAAAATTATCACAATAAATCCTTAAAAGCTATAAGATAAAGTCAATTACTTTTAGCCTATAAATAAAATTCTCAAGCCATATTACATGTGTAACTGTATAATAACAAGTAACAAACTCTGCTTGCATAGTAAAAGATTCAATAAGTGTTTATTTTACACTCTTCCAAGAGATAGCCCCACCAGCCAAAAGAAAAACACAGCATGATGTTGATTTTATATCATCTACCTAACCAGTAAAATCTAAATTTATGTATCCAATTACTTCAAGAACATTGACCCTCATATAAACCATCATATAATTCTTAATTTTTTGCAAATACCTCATTACCTTTTCAATAGCAATCCAATATTTATCACCTAGATTAGAGAAATATCTATCAAGAACACTCACAACAAAAGATAGACCAAGCCTAGTACAAACTTAAGCACATATTAGACTTCCTATAGCACTGGAATATGGTCTATCTTTCATGAAACTTTTTTGAATTTCATTCTCAAGATATTGATCTTTACTAAATTTATCGTCTTTAAAAACAAAGACATCTCTAAGTTTGCATTTATCAATGTTGAACTTTTTCAAGAACACGATTGATATAGGCTTTTTATGAAAGTCCTAACAAGTATCTAGACCTATCTCTATGGATTTCAATACCCAAACAAAAGATACATCACTAAGATCTTTCATGTTAAAAGATTGAGACAATATAGATTTATCTCATGAAGTAAATTAATATCACTACTAGCAAATAATATATCATCCATATACAAAATAAGAATAATGAAATGACTCCCACTTATCTTAATGTATATGCATTGATTAACCTTATTTTCAAAAAAACTTATATAAGAGATGATTTTATCAAATTTCAAATACCATTGCTTAAATGCTTGTTTAAAATCATAAATTGACTTTTTCAACTTGCATGCCAAATATGCATTTTCTCTTTCAACAAAACCTTCTAATTGTTACATGTAGACTTCCTCACATAAATCTTTATTCAAGAAAATAGTTTTCACATCTATTTGATGAAGTTCCAAATTATAATGAGCCACTAAGACCATAATTATCCTTAAGAAATCTTTAGAAGATATAGATGAAAAAGTTTCTATAAAGTTTATTCCTTCCTTTTACGTACCTTTTTACTACTACTCTTACCTTGAATCCCTTAATATTATCTTTTGAATCCTTTTTTGTCTTAAACACACATTTGCAACTAATAGGTTTAAAACCTTTTGGAATTTCAACTAACTCCCATACTTTATTAGAAAACATAGATTGAATCTTATCATGCATTGCCTCTATCCATTTATTGAATTGTTCATAAGAAATTGCTTTATTATAACTCATTAGATCAACAATTTGCCTAATATCATAATCCCACCCAAGTACACAATATAATCATCTAATATTACAAACCTTCTTACCCTTTCAAAATGTCTAGCAGGAGCATTAATAGGCATAATGGGTTCTAATTCAAGTGCATTATTCACACACCCTCATGATCTCGTATGTTAGATATTCTATTAATAGGTTGATACATGATCCTTTCTTGCATAACAAGCATAGGAAAAATAATTGGTGCCTTCTTCAAAACATTATCATTATTTTAAAGGTCACTAAAATCACAAACATCATTTTAAAGAAATTTTTCTGCTAATGCCTTAACTATCTTTATCTCATAGGTAGGATAGTAGAATTTGTAGCCTTTTGATCCACTAAGACATCTAATAAAATAACATCTAATGATTTTAGGATCTAACTTTAATGCTATAGGGTTATAGATTTTTACTCCAGTAGGGATAACCCCACACTTGAAGATGGTTTAGACTAGGATTCTAGCTTTTGAAAAGTTCAAAAGGTGTTTTGAGTATTGATTTGGTAAGGACTCAATTTAAGATATACATGACAATTTTAAGGCTTCACCCTAAAGAAATATTAGTAAGTTAGTTCTGTTCATTGTGGATCTTACCATGTCCATCAAGGTGAGATTTTGTTTTTTAGCCACTTTATTTTGTTCAAGAGTCTCAAGCATAGTAAATTAAAAAACTATCCCATAGTCTTACAGGTCTTTGGTAAAAGGTCTTATGAGCTAACTTGTATTACCGTATTTGTCATGATATTCACCACCATGATCAAACTTTACAATTTTAATCTCTTTACCATATTGCTTTTCTACCTCAACTTTAAAAATTTTAAACTTTTCAAAAGATTGTGACTTATCATCTATAAAGTAGACATAGCCATAATGGGAGAAGTCATTTACAAAAGTTATAAAATACCTATTCCTACATAAAGTTTTCTTAGAAGGACCACTTATATCTATGTAAATTATCTCTAAGAGATCTTTACTACGAGTAGAATCTTTAGTAATTTTTCTAGTTATTTTTTTTATACAATCAACATAATTATGATTAGAATTATCAAGACATGGAATAACATTCTTTTTTATTAACCTATTAATTCTTTCCTTTGATATATGACCTAGACATCTATGCTACAAAAGAAAAGAATTTTCCTTAGACAATGACCTTTTAACACTAATATTCATAACATGAAGAGAATCAAAATATTTGGATCTTGAAAGATTACCAATGAAAATAGAATTATAAAATAATTGATAAAATCCATTATTAAAACTCAAACAAACATTTAAATCTTGAAGTTTTGATAAAGAAACCAAACTCCACCTTATGGATGGTACATATAATGTATCTTTCAAAAATAAAACAAATCCTGAATCTAATTTCAATTCAATTATGCCTATGTATTTCACTTGCACTCGTTTTCCATTTCTTACATAGATTGACTTCATTCCTACATGGCTTTTTGCTTACTCTTGAATCCCTACAAGATATTAGTAATATGGACAGATGCCCAAAAGTCAATCTACTAAGAATTAATAAAAATATCTATCAAACTAGATTCAAGGCAAATGAGAGCAAAAGAGTTACTTGATTCATTTTTATTTTTTAGGTTCTTCTTATAAGCAAAACAATCCTTTCTTCTATAACCTATCTTCTCACAAAATCAACATTCATCTTTAGTTATCATAGGTTTAGGACTACAGTGATTATAATCGAGGTTTCTTTTAGGACTTCTTTTACCTTAGGGCTTAAAATTTCTTTCATTAAAAGGCTTTTTAAGACATGACTAATTGACTAAGTTCACCCTTCTTAAAACTTCATGTTTCATCCTTTCTTCTTCTTGAGTACAAATGGATACCAAGGTGTTAATATCCCAATTTTCTTTCTCTGTATTATAAGATATTTTCAAGGCATTAAACAAGGAAGATAAGGTATTTAAGGTATAGTTAACAATAAAAGTATCATTAACAGGGCATTCAAGTTCACCAAGTCTGATAAAAATAGTAACCATTCTCAAAATATACTTTTAACACCACTAATACCATCATACCTCATATTAACAAACTTTTCCATCAATTGATCAGTTTCAACCTTATCAAAAACTATATACCATTCCCTAATGGAAGTAAAGACAAGTTTTGGCATTATCAATACTTAGAATAGCCTGAATTAAACCCTTAGAGATTGATCTCTTCATCACCATCAAAACCAAGCGATTGACCCTATCCTATTTCTTATAATAAGTTTTTTGCTTAATAGTGCTTTAAGTAGTTAAATTAGTAGGCTTTTCAACTCTAATTTCCATATCCACATCCATCACGGTTAAAGTTAATTCTACATCTTCCTTCCATCTTTTATAATTTCCTCCAGTCAAAATTTAAATTAGAAAAGATTGATTATTCAAGGAAAAAACACATGGAGCTAAAAACAATGATGATAACAGAAATTTAGCGAATATCATTGGCAATAATAATAACTCATTTTTCTTTTAAACATTAGGTACATTAAAATATTATTACAAATTCCTCTATGGGTGGAAAAAGTAGTAAAATTTAAGATATCCTTAGAATATCAAGCTAGTATAATAAAAAATAAAATTGAAAAAAATAAGAACTAATTTAAATAATAAGAACATCCCTAATAACACAAAAAAATTTCATTGACTTGTTAAATAATTATTGTGGTGATAAACATTTAATTTCACTAATTTAATTCTAAATAGAAAAAAATATATCCAAATTTCTCATAACGAAAAATTTCACCTCCACATCAATTTTTTCAAGATGTATCTTATTCTCAAAACATATCAAAATAATTTCAATGAATGTCATCAACTTTCCAAAATATTGGGAGTTAAATTGAAAGAAAGCACATACATATAAAATCCAAAGCATGAATAACATACACAAAATTATATATATATATATATATATATATATATATATATATATATATATATATATATATATATATATATATATATATATAATTTCAAACGTTATATATATATATATAACATTTTGTACATATCATAATTGTGATATATATATGAACAAATTTCAAACGTCACACAAAATGCCATCAATCGCGCGCGCGCGCGCGCGTGTAGTTTTACATATATACTTACAAACAGTTAAAGCATATTTCTATATATATAAAAGAATGTCAAATGCTAAACATCCCATTATTATATATTTGTCGTGGCAGGTCCAACCCGGTCCTGTTAATACATTATTTACGTGCTTACCATTCGCCCTTTTATTTAAAATGAGTTTTTTGTTTATCATGATATAAAGAGCGTTACCTCAACTCGCCTAAGCATTTCATTCATTCTCCTTCTATTGTGAAACACAGTCACGTCGTTCTATTTTTTATTTTAATTTCATTTTAAATTTTTGTTATCAACTTTTCTATTAGAGGTTTTGGGCTTCCTTCTCAACCCATTACTTTTTCATATTTTTATTTTAATTGTTTAGGTTTTGACTTTCATTTTTTAAATCTACTAATTTTTATATTTTTTAATTTATCATTATTATTATTACTATTATTATTCTTAAACAACTAAAAGGGAGATTTATTTCTCCAATAAATTAGACACATGTCATTTTTTTTTTGCTGCCTTTGCAGCTTTCATTTTCTCACCCAAAACTTTTATATTTTTTTCATTTATGAACATATTTATTTTATTTTATAAAATTTTCCTCATTTTTATTTAATATATTATTCTATTACATTATATACATATATGTATGATTTATTTTTATTTATTTTATATTTTTATCCTCATCCCTAATATTTACAATTCATGCATTAACATATCTAAATAGTATAAATATAATATAATATATTTTATTTTTATTATAAAATATTTTAAATAAGTAAAATTTCAACTTAATTGAATTACTATGTTATATATTCTATTTTTATCTCTTATATTACTTTACCATATGTTTTTTATTTATTTCAACCCATTCTTTTCTTATTTAAAATATATAATTAAGTAATTCAATTCAATTATATTTTTAATTTATTTGAAATAATTTTATACTAAAAAATATTTTGTAATGTATTTTTACTACTTAATGATGTTAATGTCTAAATTGCAGAAAAATAGAAGTAAAGAAAATTAAAAAAAGTAATGAAATAGATAAAAAAAAAAAGAAACAGTATGTAAAATATAAAGTTTAAACTATTTTTAATAATGAATTCAAAAATTTTGATAAATAAATTTGATTTTAATTTATAAATATTTTTATTAAAAAACAAAATATGTAATTATACATTTTTTTATTAACCCCTAGACATTATGAAATTACATATCTTATCTCTAATAAAAATATTTATAAATTAAAATTAAAATTTATTTTGAAATATTTTATTGAAAATTTTTTTAAACGTTACAGTTTACATACTGTTTCTATGCTTCTTTTCTATTTCATTGCATTTTTTATTTTTTTTCTTCTATTTTTGACAATTCAAAATTATAGTAAAAATATAGTATAAAATATTTTTTATTATAAAATTATTTTAGATAACTTAAAAATATAATTGAATTGAATTACTTAATTATATTTTTATTTTTAATTATTATATTAAATTTCAAAAATAATTACTTACAAACTTAAATGTATATTCATAAAATAATATAATAAATTAAAATTTAATATTTTTCATTTTTAATTTTACTTATATACATTATTTCACCACATTATTTGGTGGTGTCTATGGTATCATTGGAGGAAGGCTAGGTTTAGAACTCAAGACATGTGGTTGAATGTTATTAGTCCACATGTAAAATGTGATAGTAAAATAAATAATTGCAATTGTAAATTTTATTTGAAAAAAAAATGCAAAATTGGCACTACTTCAAAAATTTTGCTAGATTTTGGCTGATGTGGCACAAGTTATTTGGCCAAGTAATATTCCTTTCCTATAACGATAGAAAGGTATTCCTTCCTTTATAGAAGTCCAACGACTCAAGAAAAAACCTTGAAGAGAGTTATGGTGTGGAAACCCTTCAACAGCAGTCCTTTTATTTGTGTTGCCATGGCTGATGGTTCGAAATCGTAGTTGTGCCACTACCATTAAAATGATGAATATAGGGATACAATAGGAGTATATTTCAACTTGAGGTATTGGCTACTAACATACCAATAGACATACCGAAGTTCCTAGATTCTGTTTTGGGTTTCGTCAGTGGGATAGAACCAGAGATGTATGGCCATCCACTACAGTTCTACTTCCTCCGCTTCCTTCAAGTCCTACTTGTTGGGGTTGAATCGGGAATTTCAAATTAACTGCTACATCTTTCCGTATTTTTCCCCAACCAGAGAAGATTAAATTTTAATTGAAGATTGTAATTGCACAAGAAAATCTGACGCTCCTCGTTATGTCATGTCACCCTAGGTATTAAATCCCCTAGGTGCTTTAGAACTCGCCACATTATTTTTATGTAAAAAGTAATTATATAGCTGCGCAACAACGCACGGATTAAAATGCTAGTATTGTTATATATATGCAGCACGCCAAACCAAAACGTCAGAGCTTTAAACCATGCCAAAACACCCCAAACCAAATAGAGATACAAATGATATACGGAAAGCTAAAACGCCAAACAGCATGCCATGCCAAAAAGTTTTTATATAAAATTCGGGGTGTTCTTCGTTTTATATAAACATCAAAACATAAATCCGTTATATATATATATATATATATATAGACACACACACAATAGAAAGTCAAAGCATGTAGATATGAAAAATTGAATGCTGAAACACGTACGGTAAATGTTAGATTTTTTTTTTAATTCCAGAACCAATATAGTACTATACAATTCAAATTTCTCTTCAATAATATTTTACAAAAATAATTGTCAATAAATATTAAATTAAAGTTTCAATTAATTAAATTAAGAATTTAGTATGATATAACTTGCTCTAATACCACATATAAAAACTCATAATTTTACAAATTATATATTAAGACTAGAACAATAAATAAAAGAATAGTAAAAATTAATAATAGCGCGCAGCTCCTAAATCCATTCATTATCTTCAATTTTTTTGCACAAGTATCTATGTGAAGTACAAGGTCTTCCCCTTTTATACTTTCTATCATTTGTCATACTCTAGTGAGAAGAACAATCATAAACATATAATATGAGAGGAGACCTAACTTCAATAATATATATAACCTTAATTGAGTTCACCTACCATAGACTCAATAATAAGCCTTACATCAAATATGTTTATATTAGCCCAAATCACATTCTTAATACAATATGTATAATATGAGGTAAATATATAATTTATTAGATTGTTTTATTACTTTCAGCTCTTATATAATTCCCATAGACTTATACTCTGATGAGAAGAATAATTATAAACATACAATATGGAAAAAAGACCTAACCTCAATAATATATATAACCTTAGTTGAGTTCACCTACCATAGACTCAACAACAAGTCTTACATCAAATATGTTTAAATAGACTCAAATCACATTATTAACATAATATGTATAATATGAGGTAAATATATAATTTATTAAATTGCTTTATTACTTTCAGCTCCTATATAATTGAGTTGCATATCTAATCTGATTTTATTTAAAATAGAATGAACCTAATTAATAGCAATCTAAAATAAGAAAATTCTTACAAACTATTCTTATGACCGGTAAAAGAAACAAATTTAAAACCTTTTAAGTGTGTATTATGATAAATAGTTTTTAAAATAAAATGTTATGATAATAAATTATAATATTATTAGACGTAAAAGATCATCTTTATAAAAAATATAATTAATATATTTTTCTAATTGAAATATTATGAGAATTTTAGATAACAAGCGTTTTTTCGGTGGATAAGGTGTGTGCATTTTTTAATGGACGGCATTTGGCTGCTAAGCGCTGCAGCCCTTCCATCACATTTGCCAAGTATCCCTCGGAGTGCAACTTCTTAAACATTTTCCCTCCTGCCACACTAAAATATAGAATTCATTTCACTTCATTTTTGTAAAACTGATTCCATTCCATTTTTAAATTTAAAACCTTCTTCCTTTTCTCTTTTTTTTTTATTCTTTTTCTGTTTGCAATTCTCTTTGAAATCCGTGTTCAATTCAACTTTAAATTTTTTAATTTCAATCACAGTAATACAAATATTCATTAAAAAATATAAAATACATTTTTTTAATTTTGAAGTGGTTTAATTTTTCCCCGTTCAATATTAAAAACTTAGAAATTATTGGCTTAAATTATATAAAACTTAATATTAGTATCTACTTTCAATTTAATGTACTATTTTATTAGATTATATATTTATTTATATTTTTAAATAAAAATTATAATATTATAATATTTCAATCTATCCTATTAATTTTTCTAAATAATTTCTATGCTATATAATTAATAGAAATCGAATTAGATATGTAGATTTTTAATTAAATAATAAAAAATAAGTTACAAAATAATATGTAAAAAATTGATGAAATAAAGTAATATATTACATTACGTTGATTCTTGTTTAAGAGGTTCATTAAAAAATTACGTAATTTGATATAATGGCTAATTTTACTGACAATAGGTATTAATTTTAAATTTTATAAAGTTTAAAGGGTGAATTCTAAATTTTTAAAGTAAAAAAGAATAAAATTCAACTATTCCATTTTACATTTTTCATATAAGTATTTCTTAATACTGGAATTAAATAGATGTGGTTGAGTTTTACATACATGAACTTTAAAAATTGTAATTGAACTGTACCAAAAAAGAAATGTAATTGAAATTTATACTATATAACGCATAACGCATCAAAGTTAATATGTAGCGTGCAATTAATTAAATAATACATATTTAGTAACACAAAATTTTATGACTTTTTAATAATATCATTAAATGTCAGTTTGTCACTTTATTTTGTTTTATATAATTTCTATGTTAATATATGATTAAAATATATATTTAGTTATATGAATTTTTATAAATTTTTTAAACAAGTATTACAATATTTTAAATGTTCACTTTATTATATTTTATAAATTTATATATTATATAAATTCAATTCAATTAGATATAAAAAAACTAGTTATGAACATTAAAAAATCAGAATGAAATTATGCGTGAAAAGATATCGTGGTAAAATAACATAAAAATTATGACTTTTATTTAAAAATTTATAAAACATTCAAATAACAAATTATTTATTTAAATAGACAGTAAATGATAAGTTTAATATTTTATATAACTTAAGATTTTAATTTTAATATTTCAAATTTTTGTGAGTACAAAATTTAATTAACACAAAGTTCAAAAGAATCTTTTGCGAAAAAGTAATTTGAATTACGAAGTTAAAAAATTGTTGAATTCAATAATTGAATTGAGAAAGATATTAAAAGCAGAAAAAGAATTTAAAAATAAAAAATTAAGATTTTAGTGAAAAAAAAAACAACTGTTTAGAAAGTTAAATTACATCATACACTTAAACGACACCCTTGGACTGCCTAGGGCTGCAGCGAAATCCTATTCTTTTTTAGTTGTGTTCTAGAGGGAACTGCTTGATAATAATAATAATAATGGTATAGGTTGAGTACGGATCGCATGGGATTGAGGGATAAACGATAGCAAAAGCTGGCAAAGTTACAGCAAGGAACGTTTTCTCGTTGTCCTTTTCAACGTTTTGGTTATTTTTTTCTTTTAAAAAAATTACAAAAAATTACTTATGTTGCTTGTATTTTAAATAAAAATATGGTGATAAATTAATAAAATGATAAAAAAATTTAATATATTTAATGTTAAATGTAAAACATTGATAAAAATAATTTTATCATAATTTTATATGTTTTTTATTTTTTTCATTATCATAATTTTATGTATATTTTTTATAATATAATATTGAAGTAATATATCACTTATTTATTTATATAAAAATAAACAAAATTTTTCTAAAAAAATATATCTTTTAATAAACAGAACCTTATCTTATGATTGGTTAGAAAGAAAATGAAAACAAAGAAAAAATTATAAAATTAGTTAAAAATAAAAATCTAAAATTGTAATGGATAAATATAATAGGAACAATATTTCCTTTGTATCTTTTTTTCATCCAGACCAAACAAGGAACTAATTTAAAATTTAAAATTTTCTTTTCAATTTTTTTCCTTTCTTTGCTGCCAAGGAGGGTTAGAGAAATTGCTTGTTAAAGACGTTTTGTGGGGAATTGTAACGCACGGGAGTAAAACAGCCAAATGACTGAAGAAAGGATTCATCGGCTGAGGATTAGGGCGCAAAAGAATTGAGTACATTTGTATGTTTGAAGCTTAAATTCGATAAAAATAAATTATTGAAATAGAATTGCAGATTACTATAGTTCAACAATTTTAATTAAATTTTGAATTACCATAATATCAAAATAATGTGAAGCATACTGTAATACAATTCTATTAACTGTTTTTATTGGTCTTTTATAAAGACAATTAAACCATTTTATGTTTAAACTCAAACCGAATATTATTAAATTTAAATAATTTAAACTTGAATTTGAACTATTACTCAAATGAGTTTATACATACTTATTTGAATAATATATTATTATGTTCTAATTTTTTTTATTTAACTTAAAATATTTGAATTTGAATTCAAACTTTTAATAAATATAAACTTAAACAAGTTTATATGACATTACTATAATATTTTGTTATTTCACCTAAATTTAAGTATATAAAAATATATTTTTCACAAATAAACTAAATATTAAATATTTTTATCTCATTTTACTTGTTAATATATCTTTTTCTACAATTGTTAAAATCTATCAAAAATATCTATATAATTTTCATATAATACTAACAATTACCTTAACTAAAGCTATTTACTTCTTCATACAACTTTAACAATTACTAATGTGATTGAATTTTTATGCATTACATTATTTATATATATTGAAAAAAATATCTTCTCTAAATACATAAGTATTAGGCAATTAAATTAATAAAAATAGTGCACTAACACAAATAGATTTAATGTGAAAAAATACCTAATTCTAAGGGAATAAATTATAAATGAGAAAAAATCCAGTTTATATATATCATCAAAGATCATAGAATAATATGTATAAAGATTATCAATATAATCTCACAATTTTCTAGCCGCCATCCATAATCTCTCTCAAACATCAATGAAGATTCTCACATAACTCTTATATTTATTCACATCACATCTCTTTCATGATTTATATCATTGGCCAACATAAATATTTATAATCCAAAATACTTTCTTGGCAAGAAATTTCAATCCAACTCCAACACAAAAACCTAATTTAAAAAGGAAGATAATTCATAATGAGAAAAATCCATTAATTAATAATAATTCAAATTTGGATCAAATTTAACAATCTCAACCTTAACACAAAATCTACCATCTTCAATTTTTATGCTCCACCTATTGTCAAATGAGACCAAAATCATAGGTTGCCAACTATGAAAATCCTCTATCATCATAAATTTTTTTTTCAAACTATAGCAATCATCTTCCTACTAAGCAACTCCACCTCAATTAAGTGTCACAATCTTTATTGAAATCTATCCATGATCTGGTCATTCACAAACATCACATATTATTTATAGGAACACTAAATTTTGTAAAAACTTTCATAAACTAGGATAAACTTTTTGCATTTTCACCTTCATCATCAACTACATCTTTTACTCATGCTCGTCATCAAATCTCCATGTCCATTATCAACTATAACTATCTTATTCCTACCTAGAATGAAACCATATACATTTATTGCATCAATTAATCATTGTCTTCAACTTATATAAGATCAAATCATCTATTTCCACAACACTAATCATCATTCATCTATAATTTATCATCATTACCATTACTATCATCATCACTATCAATGTTATCTTCATTCATCATCTTATTCTTCTATATGAACTCATACAAGCCCTTATTATCTTAAACTATGACTCCCATGCAAGACAAAATCCACTTTAATAATAGTTATTAAGAAAAAATCCCCTTTCCAAATAAAAAAATATCAAACAATTAAATTAATTAGAATATTATAATAACATGAAAACAAATTTAATGTGGGAAAATCCCAAACTCTAAAAGGAAAAATCATGAATGAAAAGAGACTACTATATCATCAAAAATTATAGAATAATGCATATAAAAGTTCTCAACATGACCTCGTAACTTTCTGCTGATCATCCTTGCATCTCTTTCAAACCTATATAAGAGTTCTCATGTAACTATCATAGGTACTCATATCACATCTTTTTCATACTTTATATTACTGGTCAACACAAATATTTATACCCAAAAAATACTTACTTTCGCAAGTAATCTCAATTTAACTCTAATATAAAAAATTTAATTTGAATAGGAAAATAACTTATAATAAAAAATAATTATTAATTGATAGAATTTAAATTTGAATCTAACAACATATAGTTTAAAAATAAAAATATATATTTTATCATTAGTTTAAAACTAATTTCAAGCTACATAAGAGTAATTTGACTCGCTTGCACCCTTGCACGAGGTAGGCATCATACCTTACCAAAAGTAATCGGATAATGCACAAGTTGATTGAATTTATTATCTAGATAAGTGCTAACTAATAGTAGAATTAAGTAAATGCTAAATAGAGTGACATTATTAACACATATTTTAATTTGCTTAACTTATTTTATCACATTTGGCATGACTCTATTTACAACTTTAAAATATTAAAAAAAAGTAATATGTGATTTGTATTATTAACATTTTACTTACTATAAAAAATCATTTACATCTAATAGAAATTAGAAGACTTCTAAGGTACTTTGGGGTTTTGAAACCTAAAGTGACATGGTCCTATTTTAATCATCCAATTATCTTGCTTTAATTACTGTTGTTAGTTAAAAATTTTATTTTATGAGGTTGCAAAAATTTATAAAAGAAGATATGAAGTAACGTAAATTGTAGAAAAATTGAAAGAAGTGTGTTATATGTCATTGCTGATGGGACAGTTCATCCACATATTGATATTCAATTTGTACGGTCGTTTCACGTGTTCTCCTACCTCTTTATACTTTCTTTTATTTTAATATTATTTATATTTATATTATTTTTTCCTCCAACTGCTTCAATATTATTTATGCCAGTTTCATGTATCATCCAATTTTCGTCCTTTCTTTTATTTTAATTTTTAATATTATTTATATTTATATTTATTTTATTATTTTTCTTTCTCCAACTTTTTCAATATTAATTTATATTTTTTATTTCATCCGAGTTTATGGTCATCTATGAATTGATTTTTTTTATTTCATACACATTTTTATTATAAATTTTTAAATCCTCTTTTATTTTTTTATCTTATAATATAATTTCTTTTTATTTTAAGAACATTTAAAATATGTTAAGAAATTGAATTAATAAATTTAATTAACTCATATTTTATTCTGAACCATTACCATTTTGCAATTCACACATTGTATCTCTTTATTTATTTATTCTATAGCTTTTTTTTTTCGATACTCACACATATTATTTACTATTCAAATGCTAATATTATTAAATAATATAAATATAATATGATATATTTTATCATTATTATAAAAATATTTTAAATAAATTAAAATTTTAATTTAATAAAAATACCACATATGTTATCTTTAAATATTATTACTTTATGATTCACACATTACTGCCCTTTTTTTTTTATTTACACTGATGTGTATTTTTTATTTCATGTTCATTTTTTCTATTTATAATTCAAGCGCAAATATTATCAAATAATAAAATATAATATAATAAATTTTAAATTTATTATAAAAATATTTTAAATGAGTTAAAATTTTAATTTAATTGAATTACTTAATTACATATTCAATTTTATTTTTTTACAACTCATGTATTATATCATTTTTTTATTCTCAAGTACATGTTTTTCTTTTTTCTCCCTTATGTATATCCGTATTGTTTATAATTCAAATGCAACTTCTTTTTTAAGTTTTTTTACACAATTCTTTTTAAAATTTTTATCCTATAACATGTTGTACATCTAATATTTTATATTCAAATATAAATATAAGTTACATTTGATTATATTATATAGCTATTGAAGAAATTTATAAGTAAATATTGTACTTAAAGTTTTTAATTAATCAATTTTTATATAAAAAATACTTGAAATTTTTAATGAGTTTGAATTTAATTTTTCAAAATTATATAAAAGCTTATTTATATAAATAAGCTTTCAAATTTATTAATAAAATGGAATCATTTTAAGGCTTAAAATTATTCAGTAACTTAATTAAGCCTATATATATAAATAAATATATATATTGAAGTATTTATATTATATATATGTATAATATGTCTATATATATTATTTATAATTTATAATTTTTCCAAATAACTTTAGGAAATCATACAAATTAAGTTAAAAATTATGGATAAAATAAAAAAATTCACAAAATTAGTAGCCAATAATTATTATGACTGAAATTTGAATACTTCTACTTTATATGATCAAGGATATAAAAATAAGATATTTTATATGATTAGGGAGAAAAAATAGAATAAAAATATTTATAAAAAAATTGCATAAAATGATACTTAATTAACTCTTTAAAACATAAAAGGCACTATTTGTTTGCTAAAAAATTGATTTGATAACTTTTTTTTGTTAGTTTATATAATCAATTGTGGAATGACAAAACTAAAATTTTCAAAGAATTGCTTATAAATTTCTTCTATAGCTATATAATATAATCAAATGTAATTTATATTTATATTTGAATATAAAAATATTAGAGGAACAACATGTTATAGAATAAAAATTTTAAAAAGAATTATTACAAAAAATACTTAAAAATGAAGTTGCATTTGAATTATAAACAATACTGATATACATAAGGGGGAAAAAAGAAAAACATGTATTTGAGAGAATAAAAAAATGATATAATACATGAGTTGTAAAAAAGTAAATTTTAATATTTAATTAAGTAATTCAATCAAATTAAAATTTTAACTCATTTGAAATATTTTTATAATAAAATTAAATATATTATATTATTTGATAATATTAGTGCTTAGACTATAAATAGAAAGAATGGGCATGAAAAAAAAATACACATCAGTGCAAATAAAAAAAGGGAAATAATGTGTGAATCACAAAGTAATAATATTTAAAGATAACATATGTAAATAGTTAATTTTATTAAATTAAAATTTTAATTTATTTAAAATATTTTTATAATAACAATAAAATATATCATATTATATTTATATTATTTAGTAATATTAGTATCTAAATAGTAAATAATATGTGTGGGTATGAGGAAAAAATGAAAAAAAAAAGCTATAGAATAAATAAAATAAAGAGATACAATGTGTGAATTGCAAAATGGTAATGGTTAAAAATAAAATATAAGTTAATTAACTTTATTAATTCAATTCCTTAACAAATTTTAAATGTTCTTAAAATAAAAAGAAATTATATTATAAGATAAAAAAATAAAAGAGGATTTAAATTTTTATAATAAAAATGTGTATGAAATAAAAAAATTAATTCATAGATGACTATAAACCCAGGTGAAATAAAAAATATAAATTAATATTGAAAAAGTTGGAGGAAGAAAAATAATAATATAAATATAAATAATATTAAAAATTAAAATAAAAGAAAGGATATCTATATTTCATAATTCAAATAATTCTTCCTAAATTTTAATTTGAGATATATATATATTCCATTAATTCAAATAGTTCTTCCTAAATTTAAGATATCTATATATATTTTATTATTTCAAACAATTCTTTGAAAATTTTAAAACGGATAATTAAAAATTTACAACTCATACAATGCAATCTTAATTTACGTATTTGTATTTTTATAATTAAAAATTATTTAAAAATAATCACTTGGGTTTGATAAAATGGGTTAAACTAGCTAAATATTCTATTCACATAATTGACTGTATAAATGAGAAAAAGTTGACATAAAAATAATTGGATTTGCAATCTCAGTCATCACATGCATGGGGGTTATTCTATAATGTTCCCCACGAAATTGTCTTCAAAATATGAATTATTGTTTTGTGACAGAAGCACATGGTAGTACTGAAAGCTGCCACCTGCCTCGGATTCCAAAACCTACATTTCAACAAAGAAACTGTAGTCTACACCTATAAATTATTATATACAAGTTATGTGCTTTTCTATTAATTTAACATGATTATACTTTGTCATTCCCAATTTTCTCTTTTAATAGTCATAAAATTTAGGCAAAAATTTGCTTCATTTTTGTAAGTTTTATTTTGTATAACATTGTGAAGAAAGACCTTCGAAAATGATTTATGGAATGGAATGTTGAAAGCCTCTTGCATGGGAAAAGGAACTCAAGACTGTAAAATGTATTTGACCATGAGAGTATACTAACTAGGTATTTTGAATAAATGAATCTTCCCAATGCTTGTTAGCCACCATGATATCCTACAAATAGTTAGAAAACTACAATGACAAAGAATCCTATGTCTTATCTAAGCTCAAGGAATCAAGTAAATACTTAATTCTATCAAAGCTAAAGTCAAGTAGAAATTCTAACATGTGGGATTGAGATACTAGTGTTTAAAATTGAGAAAGAAATGGAAGAAGAGACAATACATAGAGCTCCATTCTAGTTTAATGATGGTGAAAGAACATATAAGAATTTTGTGATAGATTCCAATACGTTTGGATGAAAAACAAGTATATGTGATGTCACATTCCAATTTTAAGTATGTGACCAACATAGGAAACTACTTGAAGATGACTCCCTACAAGCTTAACACTTATTCAAACTCTCAATTTCACTTACTCTTACTAAAACTAAAATGTTACGTTCAAAAATTATCATTTAAAATTGTACGAAAATTTGGCAAAATGTCCTTTATTGTTCTAACACTAACCTAAGGCCATAACAACAATGAAAAGATTACACACCCATTATTACTACCTATGATAGAAGGACAATACTGCACAATAGACACAAACTTCATGGTCTTTAAACAACAACACATGCAATTACAACCTATTCTTACTACCAAAATATCCTTTGAAGATTTATTTCTTCAATCTTCAGTAGTTAATCTAGGTTCTAAAAACAATAGCCTTTTTTAAAGAAAGAAAAGAATGAATTTCCAAGAAAATCAATGAATGAATAATTTACTAAGATAACATACTTATTGAGAATGCTCTTCAAAGAAAAACTAGTTATCATAAACAAAATTTTCAAAGTATCATAACTTAACAATAGAAATTTATGAAACTCAAAATTATCAAGTCTTGGTAAAGCAAAACAAATTTACAATTTACTCAATAAGATCATAAAATTGAAAGTAGAGAATTGAATACATAACAAAACTATAAGCAAGAGTCCCTAGTGATTTCTCTAAATAACCCATCTATACAATATCAATATCAACGTCACCCTTTACCTTATACATCTACCAATTCAATCTCCCCTAATCACTCTAACAATTCAATTTCACATGTCAATTTAATTTCCAAGTGCACTTAGCAGGTTTCCAAAAGAAACTCCTTAAGGATCCAAGTTTGAACTTTATAATAAAGTTGAATAACATTACTTTTTCATAAAAACAATATCAATTCATAAAGATCAAATTTCATCAATTGGTAGGTACAACTTTTGGCATTTCAATCATCACTCTCATTTGATACAATCATCAAACCTTTAGATATCAATTTACATAGTCTTAAGGTTTTCAAACATGAATTTGTATAAAACATATTATCAACTTTATTAGCCCATAAAATAATTTAAAGCAATAAAAACATCACTTTCAAGTATGAGTAACTAATGAAATTCAAGTATAGATTAAAACAAGTATAATATAAACTCAATATTTAAATCTATAAAAGTTAAATTTTTTACTTTGAATATATCACAACAATGGAGTAAGCTATCCACTCACCCTTATCAAACTCTTTAGAGCTCAACCATTCATAGTGATGATGCTAATGTAATAATTAGGCTTCGATTTAAAAATTATACCAATTTTAACACAAATTAACCATTGTATTATTTTTAAAACAATTCTATATAATCAACTTCATCATTCACTAAAATAAGTAAACCAAGGATTTTGAGTTGAAACTAGCAATCAAGGATGATCACCAAAAATCTTCAAGCAATTGAGCTTAGAAGTAACTTAAATTGGTTGGGTACCAATAAAACTCAAAGGCTTAAAGCTATCCTAGTAACAAATTTTACAATTTGTTAAGATTAAGGCATTTGTCAAGATGAGGGTTTAAGGGTGTAATTTTGAAATAGTGCTGAAAGTGCATTAGTGTGAATAAGAATTGACTATAAGGATGAGCTTACTTATATGTAAAAAGAAAGAAGGAAGCTCTATTTGAACCAAGAAATAAAGACACAATGGCTAGCTTAAAGCTCAAAACAGGCTCATCCTCTATTGAATTTACTTATTTGTCATTGCCATTAGGCTTCTCAACTAGTCAATGGTAATAATTGCTAGTTTCTTAAAGAGGAAAATGAAGAAGGGATGCTAGGGCTTATTTTTATTAAAAGAGACTAGTGCTGTCTAAGGGTGGCAATTCGGGTTAACGGATCAAGTTCGAGTTCGAGTTCGGGTCAGTTTAAGTACAGTCTCAACCTATTTATGCTCAATCTGAATATGACTCATTTATTAAATAGGTCAACACAACATGACCCATTTAATAAATGGGTCAACTCGACTTGACCCATATAACCTAAAATACTTATAATATGCTTTCATAGTAGTAACCTAATCCGTTTAACCTAACCCGAATACATATATATTACTTTTTATTTTATATAAATTAATAATTAATAAATTTATATATTATATAATTTTTTATTCGGGTTATACGAGTTACATGGGTTGGATTGATTCGATTACTAATTCGTATAACTTAAATAGGTTAAAAAATAGGTTAAGTAAGTTAACCTAAACTCGATACAAAATTTATTCGAGTCAAATAAGTTAATCCATTTATGACCTAAACCCATTTAACCTTGACCTAAACCCATATAATTCGTATCGTGTTCATGTCATGTCGAAAATTGTCACCCCTCGTGTTGTCAAATAGAAAGGAGTTTGATTAGAGAAGAAGAAATGCTATTACTATCTATAATAATAAGAGAAAAAAGGGGGTTGTTTCAATGCCATATGATTTTGGTTGTAACATAAAAGTGCTAGGTATTATAGTATAAAAGCAATAAGAGAAAGAAATGAAAATAAAAGAAATAAAGGAATAAAAGGGCGGGTATTGTGCGTACCATATTACTTAGTGAGAAAAGGAGATGGGAGGAATCCAATTCCAAACCAAAGAGAAGGGCCACTACTTTTATTAACTAAACCCCTTTTTGTGTTTAGTTAATAAATTATGAAAAAGAAATTCATTGTTTTAAGAAATAGGCTTTACGTTGTCCTTTTTTTTAATAAGTATTGTAACATAAATTTAATAAAAGTAAATATTCTATATACACACACTATAGTGGAAGGTATATAATAGAGGTAGTAAAATTTAGAATTTTATAATATAGTACAACCACACATATAACACATTTTTTATATCTTTAAAATCCCAATTTTGAAACTTTTGGTGTTTCACAATTGTTTCGAAAACACTCACATAGAGTTTATTATTAATTATTAATGTAATCAATTATTTACTATTAGTTGAAGTAGGAAGAACTTTGAATTTGATTTTCTTTTTGTAAAATAACTATTTAGTATCTAGAATAGATGACTAATCAAATCATTTAAATACAAACAATTAAACTATATATTTTTCATCATAATTACTAAAATAATTTAATAATTTAAAATGCTTAAAAACAAGTGTCTCAGAATTAATATTTTTTAAAAAATAATTTATTAAAACCTCTATTAATACATTTTATAAATCTTATACATGTAAAATCTAGACATTCCAAATTTTATAAAAGATTTTCTTTTTAAGATTATTTCCAAGAATTTTCAGTGTTATCTATGGACAAAATATTGATAGTGCAAATCATAGATAATTTATTTTTTAGAGTTTAAACCACACATGGACATGTTACATATAGAACTATATCACATGTAAGTAAAATGTAATTTTTTTAAATTATTAAAAAAAGGAAAATAATAAATAACTTCAGTAAAATTATTGTAATTTTCTAATTTATCATTCACCAAAAATTAATTGATACATTGATACATACATACATACATATATACATATATATATGATTTTTAGGCATCATACCAAAAGTTGGAAATAAATAATACATGCATGCTTGATTTTCGATGACAGGGGGATCAATAATAAAGAAAACTTTGACGGATAGAAAGAAATGAAGAGAATATTTATTAATACAAATTAAATGAATTAAAATAAGTGAGAATAATCAATGTTAATCCCAGTAATTAATATTCTCTTTGTTTAAGAAAGACCTTAAATTGGCGTGAAAAGACCTTATCTTTCATCGGTAGTCAATAGTTTATTACTTCATTAATTTCAAGCCAATTACCACCAATTGTGTTTTCTTTTGACCTTAGAAATAGTTGCAACTTCAATTTAGGGGTGGCGATCGGGCTTCGCGTTATCCGAAACATTAATAACAATTCAAATAACGTCAATCATAACCCAATTCGAATAGTAATCATATTATATTGAATTAATTTGTTTATTAATTATGTTGAGATAGATCAACCTATTTAATATATTTAATAATTTTAATTAATAATATTTATATTCTAAATTTATTTATCAAATTTAATTTCTTATCATCTTTTATTAAATGTATTTTTAATCTTTATTTTAATACTTTATTAAATTTTTTTGTCATTTTATTTAAACATAACTTGAATCTTTTTACCATATTTCAGTATTTATAATTTATTTATTAATTATTTATCAAATAATATTATTAAATATTTTATTTAACAGGAGTATTTATTTTTTATTAAAATGATGCATATTACATAATATAAATCATATTAGATATATATTTATATATATAGGCGGGTTATACAAATTAATCATATTGGATCAACCCAAATAATAATCTGCATAAATTATACTGGTCATAATGGGTTGATCTAAATTTAACACAAATTTTAGTGAAAAAAATTGCCAACATGCTTCTTTTACAAATAGCTATTTTATAATGCTTCCTTCAATTTAACGCTATGCTCACCTGTACTGAAACCCCTCACTTGTGATCAGTATCCTTCTTTGGTTTTGTCACCTCTTTGGCCTCTGCTTGTTTCTCCCTCTTCCTCTCTTTTGGTTCAGTAAATTTATGTTATACTTCAAAACTGCTGATATGTACTGCCAAATTCAAAGACAAGGGAATCAGCAGATAAAACTGAAATAGGTGCGCGTCTCAGATTTTCCTTTGCTTTCCTGCGTCCTTTATTTCTTATCTCGAGTATAAAAAATTAAATTCATTTCAAATTTCAATTCCTGTCAAATTCAATTAAAAAAATTTTTTAGTGCTTTTAACTATGATCACATAGGAATAGAATTCTTACCCATATTTGATGCTTGTTGTTAATATTTCAGATAAGAAAACACTATTATCAAATTCACAAGCAGTACGCTATACAGTCACAGAATTTGGAAATGACCTTCGACATTTCAACCACTCAAATATGTTAATGCAAGTGTCAAACACAACATAGTAACTTGCATGTTTAACAAAAACTTTACCGATCAAAAGTTGAATTGGATAGGGAAGCAGAAAATTTCGTCTCAATAAAAATTTGGAATTTGTTTGGTACTCCTTTGAGAAAAAATGGGAGGATCGAAGTTTTCGTGCAGGTTTTTTTGTAAAATATTACAATTTTTTTTTCATAACATTTTAGCAGTGACAAATAACTTTTTCATTTCCGAGGCAACTTTATATTAAGTTCCAGTTGCTCTTCAAAGTTTAAGTTATCACGTGAACTTCAGAATTTATTTTATTATTACTCTAACATGCTTCCTACGCAAAAGCCCTTCAGATATGAAGCATAGACATAGCACAAATTCATCTTACCTGATTCTGATATCATATTAAATTTTAATTATTCCTAAAAGCTTAAGGCTAACTTAAGCTTTTAAGAGAGATCCTAAAATTGATTTTATTATATTCTAACACTGCATATGATTTTGTTGTAATACCAATACCAAATAGTTCCAGTATTGAACTTGCACATCATCTTCGATAGCTGCTTGATCAGAGACTTGATAGCAATCGTCTTTTGTGAGTTCTTCAACAGATGAACTATCCTTTTCTTAGCAACTTAAAACTTCCCTTCCTCTGCTTGATTTTCTTGTTCATATTTGATGTCTTCGCTTTCATGAAATCTGGAATTTCTTCACTCTCCATAATTAATTTTTTGTCCAGTTGATTTGTCCCATCTCAAAATCTATCTACCAATTTCAAGCAAAGTTGACATGTTACACTTTAGGCCGATTTAGTTGGAGGTAACTAAATGGGTTTTCATTTTCTTAGTATGTATTTAGTTAAAAAAATTCATTTCTTTTCTTCATTTTTCTTAATAGGATTACCCAAATAAGGGAAAAACAATTCCTCCAATTTATCAAAGAATTCAATTCCTTCATTTTAAATTTTGAATTTATCATTTTTAATAATAATAATAATAACAATAATAATAATTATCGCAACATGCCCCGCGATAAAATGGTGAGAGGCGAGATGTTTTATACTTTCTCAGAATGTAAGAGTATGAATAGAAAGAAATAGAGTTATCGTCAATCATTTATCAGTGATGTGATTAAAACACCGTAAAAGGTCTATATTTCTGGAGTAGTTCAGATTCAAAAGTTGATTACATGTAAAAAAATTATTAACATCCTATAACATCTATTTAAAGAACGATTACCTATTTATTTTAATTCTATTTAGACACCACTCTTGTAATATTGTAGCAATACTCATGTATTCTAATTAATTTTATTTTTAATATTTTATAAAAAGTATTAGTATAATTATTTTAATTTTAATTAATTTGATTGTCAAATCCATCTAAATTTATAGTAGGATTTAAATCCAACTTTATATGGGATTTAAATAAAATAAAATGCCTCAATAAGTAGTATCATGATCGCACTTACAATTGAATTACCTAATTTCAATATGTTATTAGTACAAATTTTATCATTTTAGAAAGATTTTTATTTTATTATTTTTAAAATATTTTCATTAAAATGGTTGTAATATAACTTTTAAAATAATAAGATATAGAAAAATTATTTTAAGTAATCTCATTTACTTATTTGTTTAAAAAGTATCAAATCAATAAATTTTAATTTAAAGTATCAAATTTGTCCAAGGCTAAATCTGAAAGAAAATATTTTAAAGAAAAATTAAAATCATAATTTCAATATTATTTTGTTAATCTTTAAAATATCAAATTCGACCAATTTCATGATTAAATCTATAAAAAAATTATTTAAAAAATTCAAACCTTAATTTTAATATTATTTTATAATTTTTAAAATATTAAGTTTAACTAATTTCATGACCAAATTTTAATAAAAAATTATAATTATAATTTTAATATTATTTCAGAACTTTTAAAATATCAAATTTATTTAACTTAGTGACTAAATCTGATTAAAGAAATTACTCAAAAAATTAAAATTATATTTATTATACTTACAATTAATTTTAATATTATTTCGTCATTAAAAATTATATATAATATCTTTTTTTAATAATAAGTAAAAGTAACGTAAATTATGAATGTAAATGTAATTTGAATAAAATGAAATAAAATTAAAATATACTATATACAAAAATGATAAATGTAAGGTAATTTTTTTTATGGAATAATATTAAGATTTTTAAATTTAGTATAGATTGAATTCCCTAAACTATTTTAATTTATTCCATTAAAAAATAATACTGAAATCCGTTGATTTTGTGGATTCCGAAGCTTCATTGCCTCAGTCGCCCATGGAAACAGAGCAGTAAAAAGCGGTATCCAGTAATGGTGTTTCTGCTTCTCATTTCATCTTTTGCTTGTTAATGAAAGGCACCGGGTCGCAGAGAGAATTAACAGTTTCTGGCTTAGTCAAAGATAAGCAGAACTTCCACGATCTATCTCATTGATTTCACACACATGGAGTTCTTGAACTCTGACAGAGTCAGATGCTTGAGCTTGGCTTCTTCTTGCACTGTGGCCATTGGCAGTTCGCCAACGGCGGAATCTACCACAATCGCCGTCAACGATGGAAACCAGCTATTCCCTGTGCTGCAGTTGAACAGCCGCACTTCTGGAACTACTTCCCATCTTTTGCGAGCGGTTGAAGGCTAACGAACAAGCAGGGAAGAGAGGTGCGACGAAGTGGCTCCCTACTCGCCGGCGAAGGAGGAGCTGTGGAGCTATTCTGCTCTAGCGTCTGCAATCACATTTCTCACTATTTCTTCGAGCGACTAGCACAGCACCCAGTCGAGGAAGGGAGGAAAGAACGGTGGTGTGGCTGTAAGAGCTGTAGGGAAAAGTTTTGGGCTAGGGTAGAAAGCGATTGTTGACCTATTGTCGGAGAGTTTCTGTGTTTTGGTGGGTTGGTTTCGACTTCTTTCGTTAAGTTGAGGCCAGAGAGAGATTGAAAGAGGAAGAGAATAGAGAGAAAGTGAGGGAGAGCTTCCCCCCAGAGAATGGCTGAATGAGGAAAAACTAAGGGGGTTTTCTTGAGTACACTTTGTTACAGTACTCATTATATACTCATAACTAAAATTGCATATCAGATTTATACGTGGAAGGTGAACTTGTTCCTTCTGATCATTTTTGGGGCAAAACAAATTTTTATTGCGGCCCTTTGCCCTTCAACACTATAGCTAGTCTGTTGCTATTGTCTGAAGAAAAGAAATTTGGAAAAGAAGCCAGTGAGGAGCTGAAGAAGAACGAAGGAGGGATGATGTGGGTAAGGCGTTGGTGGTTTCGTACAGCACATTGTTTTTCATAACCCTTTGGCCCAACATGAACTGTTGTGACTTTGAAGCCTCCTCTGAAGATAGAGATCGACAGCAACTATGAAGCAACAGTGGGGTGGAGCTGTTGAATGCGGTGAAGTCAGTGAGCCGTGACGTTGACCTATGTTCGGTACCAAAAGTTTATCAGCTTGGTTACTTTTTCAGTTTGGTTTCACTAGACCCAATCTTCATCAGCCATAATGGATTCGTCTCTCATTCCGTCTTTCGTCGTGAGCTTCAGGGCATGGCCTTCTTAATTTGGAAATCATCAACAAATTCATCAAAACTTTAGTTCAACAAACTTATCTCGAGACCTGTGCACTGCTGGGGATGTGCGATTCGCATGGAAGTCCTTCAACCCAAGCCACCCAGAAGCCATTCACTCACTTAAGTTTCTCTTGGAATCCCAAATTTTCAGATTGTGCTTCTACTCCATTTCTTCCCGTTTTCTTTTCCTAGAGTTTTCCCATTTCACTTTTTTATTTTCTTTTACTCCAAATTCTCTAGCTTTGCATGCCCAACGGTGTCGGAGGGCCTTGGCCAATGACTAAAGTGACTCAGATGTGGTATCTTTCTCCTATTTGGCGAATGAACGGCACAAATTGATGGCTTAGACTATGGATTTCTCACCAATTCAATGTCCTTAATAATGAAATGGGCATTTAGGTCATTGTACTCCACCACTCAAATTAATCCAAGCTATTTCAGGGGATTCGGCTTCAACGACAGGGATGCATCTTTTTATTTTCAACAGCTAAGATACTCTAATTTAACGTTTGTCCTTCTGTCAAAATGAGTACCTAAGAACTGCCCAAAAAATAAGGAAAGATAGAATTTGAATCAAAAGGCAAAGAGAGAGCCCCGTGCTATATCTGTTCAGAGGGAGTTTTCTTTTCTTTTTTTTTTTGATAGAAAATAATGCACTTCCTGTGTTTTTTACGTCGGAAAGGAGAGACTTTTATGAAATGGATAGAAAAACAGATTTCATGTGCCATGTTGGATAAAGTTTAATCCATTATCGGTGGAATTTGCTGTGTGACTAAATAATAAAATCAACTGAGTAAGATGCAATAAGTAAACGTAAGGAAGGCGCAGTGTAATATACAGTGGGCTCATCTCTTTTTTTTTAGATTTATTTTATTTTAGTTATATTATTATCAAAATAAAATTAGCTGTCAATAACAATAATAATAATTTATTATTAAATAATAATAAAATAAAAATAATTATTTATAGCAATGACAAAAATAACAATATTAATAAATAATAAAAATAAAATATTAATAATAGTGATAATAATATTTAAAAAATAATTGTATAATAATTATAATAAAAATAATAATATTAAAAAATACTAGTTTAGAAATAAATAACAATAATACAATCATAATAATAATATTATAATAAAATAAAAATAAAAGGAATAATATATCAATAACTAATAATATTATTAAAATGATAATAAATATTAATAATAATTATTATTAAAATGGAAAATATATGTTTCTAATTAAGGAAAATTCATTGTTAAAATATTTAGTGATGTAAAACAAGGCATAAGTAAATAGCACGTTAGTAATTGAATTAGTAATAGATTAATTTCATCCATTGCAATTTGGTGGGATAACAATGAAGGAATGCATTATATGATGAAAAATATTTTTCCATTATTAAATTTATATATAATAACACAATCTCCATCCTAGAAACATGTAGTAGTAATAAATATTTCTATTGCAAAATTGAGTTCATTGTTAAATAGAAATTCAACAATGGATTTAACCGGTCACTAATTTCAAAGCATCGGTAATTCAGCACTAAATTGGGAAATAATTGAAAAGTAATCCTATCATCTTCAAAATATCATCATTAATTCTATTGCTAATATTATGCACATTATCAATAAGCTATTCATTTTTGTACTGATTTAGAAAGGGAACCCTTGCCTAATTAAATTTCATAAAGCCTAAACATTTTTAATAATCAAATACTCCAATTAAATTTCATGAAACAAAATTAATTCATAAAATAAAATCAATAAATTCCAAAATGTGTCTAAAAAATTCATGTTCTAAAAAATAAAAACAAAAATCTTAAATTGCCAACTCTTGAATAATGTGTTAATGTTGCATTTATACTACTCAATTTTCAACTATTAAGATGTAAATCACTACTTTTAGGCTATTATTCTCTCTCAACTATAATCTCTGTCAAATTATCATTTCAATTTATTCATAATAAAATCAATAGAATGAATCAAGGAGTAGTATTCAAAGGAAAGAGCAAACATTTCAATGAAGGTTCGCTAATAATAAACTTAAGAATTAAAATTGTTGCTATAGATATGAAAAGATGGAATTACTTTGTGAATACTATAGTATAAGGGAATTTTTATCACTATTTATTTTCTTTATTATTCGACTACCTTTGAATACCTAATTGTTTTACACTTTTTTGAAGTCGTAAGATCTACATTAAGCTTCTTGGCTACCTATATTATAGGCATGTAGAAGTGTACTCTTTTCTCATAATTAGGAAATCATTAAATAATCATAGTAAAGTAATTTAAAATAGTAGTAAAACAATAAAAAAATATATTATTTATAACTTATATATAATGCAAAAGATTTTTGACCCCACAAAAGTATCACTTCCTTTTTTCAACTTAAATATATTGTTCCAAATCAAACAATAAGTCACTTCCTTCACTATCACTTCCCTTACTCTCTATCATATGCTAGGAGAAGTCATCTGATTAATACCTGATATTTCTTTATCTAGCAATACAAATTCTTTCCTATTTAATTATCCTAAAAAAAGAGGTTGGATTTTTATGAAATTTGGTGGTGGTAAGAAGAATGACTAACCTAAAATCCTCTTTGACCTACTTGTGTATGGCATTTAACGACCAACAATATTAGCTTTGTACTGCTAAAATTTAAGCACAAATTGATGTAATACATAAACACACATGTAAATTGTATTTGCATATAATTTTTTTTTTTTTGAATGTGTATGATAACAATACTTATTATTAAATTATTACAAATTAAATTCAATTTCAAAGTACTAGGTTTTTCCACTAATTGTTGTTAATTAAGGTATTATAATACAAAAATGAAATTTTTACACATTTTAAGCAATTTTTTATTTTTTTAGAAAATTATTTTAAAAAAGTTAAATTACTTGAAACAAATATCCTTGTAAATCATAAATTTAAACCACCATGCATATTTGAATATTTAATTGTAAATTAATATTTAAATTATTGCCAATTCATGTACTTATAATTTTTCTTTTTATTTATTTTGTTATTTTAGTCCCTCACAAATAAAAGCAGTACAATTCAATCCCTTAAAATTTTAGTATTAATTTTTTCCATAAAATATTATGTATATCTTGTTTTAGCCATTCAGTTTATCAAGTTGTTAATCCATTAACAAAATTACAAACAAAAGCACCAAATTAATCAAATTAAGTTTAAATACATTTTCCATCCTCTTAAAATAAATTTTGAATAATTTTGTACCTCTAATTTACTTTATTCAATTTTAATCCTTTTAAATATTTACTCTGTTTGAGTTGAATCAAAGTCACATTTTCATCCAAATATTAACGGGAGTTGCTAAGATGACAACTATAAATCCGATGTGGATTAAAATCAAAGAAGACCTAACTAATATTTAATTAGGAAAAAATAATAAGAAATAATACACCAACAAAACAAAACACATACAGTTACCGAGGTATTTTCTCAACAAAAAACACAGGACTTGCTGTAAAAAACTTCACCAGATCTTATTCCAATAGCAAACGAAGATATGACACAAGCATAAAAAATTAAAAAGAAAAAAAAAACAATTGGGGCCCTTTAGAAATCCTAATACATATGAGAAGACAGAGAGATTTCTTGTATGTAGAGCCTCAAATCCGGCAACCTAATACCGAAAAAAATAAAAAAATGACACCACCCTGATATTCGAAAAACATATTGCAAATAAACCTGAACAATATCCAAAATTGCCTTTATCTCACAGTCTCAAACACAAAACCTCACAACACTAACTGCTTATCATATAAAACTACTCAGACAGGAGCCCACAACTACACAAGATATTTTAGCTAGGTTGAAAATCTCAAACTAGAATTAATGAACAAATAAAAATCCAACCAACAAAAAACTCAAACCAAATTCATCAGCCATTGTCTCTTTATTTCTCTCTCCACAGTCTTTTCAAAGAAGCCAGCCATTCCGGTTTCCATCATCGGCACCACCTTATGCCTTCTTGATATGTTTTGCCCTTAGGTGTTGTGACAGTCCACTGCAAGTCCAGTCACTTGACAACAAACAGAAAGAAAATCTTGATTGGGTTGCGCTTCGAGCAAGCTAGACGAAAATCTGAGATGACAATAAGAAAGGGATGAAGAAAGATGAACGGAGAATGGGGAAGAGTGAGAGAGTTTCAAGTAATCTCGAGAAAATGACTGAGAAACTAAAGAAAATGAAAAGACAAAATGTAAACAGATGTTTGCATAATTTAAGGTCAAATAATTGCTAAGTCAGCATGTTTCAGGATTAAAAAATAGCCATGTCAGCGGCTTATGTTAATATTTGTAAGAAAACATAACTTTGGACTTAAATCAAATGAAGTAAATATCTAGGAGGAATAAAATTGAATAAAATAAATTAGGAGATCAATATTACTTAAAATTTATTTTAGGAGAACCAAAAATATATTTAAGGCATTAAAGCATTACTTAAAAAATAAAATTGATATAAAATATTTTTATTATTAAATTATTTATGATTTCAGATAATTATTTTGTTCTATTTTTTAATAAAAATTTATTTAATATTATAGTAATCATCGTAAGGCCTATAATTAGATCAAATTAATTTAATATTACTAATATTATTATAGTATATATTTTATATTATTATTTTTAAATAAATATATAAAATAATATTATTTATTGAACCTAATAATTTAATTGATCTTATTATAATCCATTTGTCTCACCATGTTAATCAAACGTATTTTATAGGTAATATAGATTTATTTCTCCAAATTTTAAGAAGAAAATTCATTTAAATTGATGATTTATTTATATGTATATTTGTTATAAGTATCATACACTTTGCCACAACTTTATTCATAGATATGATTACACCACAAGTGATATTTCGTCAGGAAGGGCTTGGGCAGATTGGATGGCTTTGATTATCCTGCGAAGAATGGGTTCCTCTGCGATAGAATTTGAGGTTGCCACAATGGCTTGATGTGTTTTACTGTTACAGGGCAACTCGTTCTTGTTTGGGGAAGGGTCCAGTCCATGGGGATACGCGAAAAGAAAAGAAGGGAGAAAGAGAAAGAAAAAGAAAAAGAAAAAATTTGCGACATATTATTAATATAATAATATATAAATATATCATTAGATTTAACTAATAATATATTATGATATTATTTGTAAAATTTGATTTTAAAAAAATAAATTTGATATGTGATTTTGGATCTATTTATATATTAGTACATATATTAGTAGTGTATTAGTACATTATTACATACATTAATAACGTATTAATTTCCTTAAAAAAGTATAGATTTAAATGTATCAAAATGAATTGAGTTCAATATGTCAACATGATATTGACATAATTTTATCTAAATTGTGATTAGGATTAATATGAAAAATAATAATAATGAATTAACTTAAAAAGGAATTGAAATTAATTAGTCAAATATAATAAGAGATTAAGACCAATAAACATTAACATGTTAGATTATTAGATTAATTCATTAATTTGATAATATTAATAATAAAATATTATTTTATTAATATATATACATATATAAATTATATTTTAATATATAATATTAAATTATATATATGTAATATTAAATAAATTTTAATTTTAAAATTAATAATTTTATATATTTAATATTATCAATATATATTATACAAATTTATTAGAATAAATAATTATATTAAAATTAAAAAATTAATAAAAATTATATGAGAAATTAAAATAATTATCATAAAACTTAAAAATTAATAAAAAATAATTGTAAAAAGAAATTATTATGAATAAATATATATAAAATAATTAATATAACTAAATAAATATATTAAGTAGAATAATAAATTATTACTATTACAGTAAATTAATGATATATTCATATTTATCTATCTTATAAATTTAGTTAACAAAATATTTTTATCTATTTTAATTAATAATGAAATATTTTTAGAGTAAATTTTATGATTTTTATTCCTTTAATTAAGGTGTTTTACATGTTAAATATTATTATATTTTAATTTGTTTTCTTTTTATTCTAATTATATTCAATAATAATAATAATATAATTATATTTATAATAATAATTCATTTTAATCAATTAATGATAGTAAAATTAGTAATATACAGACCATGTTAATGTAAAAAAAATAATAATATAACTCATTTGAAATTACATGATAAAAGTTAACCCTAGATTGAATTTAGTATTGCAGCAATATGAGAGTAACCTAATGTATAGTTTTGATAGGTCTAGATTAAATAATTTGAATATATTTAATTCATGGTAAATTAAATTTAGAAAATATTAATCAATTCATATTAATTACTTATAATAATTAAACATAAATATTATATTTTCTTTCATTTAGAAATTGAAATTCATTTAACACCCATTAAATTAAATATCTTGTATACTAAAATAAAGCTTTATATATATCATCGCAAATGTTGAAATTTTAAAATGATTAATATTAGTAATTTTAATAATTATTCTGAAAAATAAATAAATTATTTATTATTATTTTAAATATTTCAATGTATCATCTATTTGATCGGTTAAATAAATATTTTGTTTAATTTATTATTAATTTATGTATTAAATTTATTATAAGATTTTTTTAGTGTATTAATAAATGGGATTAATAATTAATTCAAAAATTAAATTATTATTAATTTTTTTCTTTTAATAAGTATCATTTTTAAAATTTAAATTTTTATCTATTAACATATGAAATTTATTTGAAATTAATATATATTTACTAAACCAATGCCTCATTTTATAGGATAATATATTTAGGATAGTTTTTCTATACCTAAAGTAAAAGTTAGGACATAGATACTTTGACTAATTAATTAATTAATACATGACATATGGCATATATAAATAATTAAATAAATTAAATGATAGCACACAAATAAAAAATAAGTAGTTAACAAATTTATTTATATTTTTAATTTTACCCCCAATTATCGAGAAATTATATTTTTCGACCTTCCTTAAATTTTTCATACTTAATTAATTAGTTTAAATAATTTTATTTTAATTCTATATACATCCAATCATGAAATCCAATTCTAACTTCTATTATTTTTATTTGATCTTAACAAAATTTAAATATTTAAGTGATAATAATATACTAAATAAATCTTTCAAATAATAAAATAAAATATTAATTATTTAAAGATAAAATAAATTAAGTACATTGTTACATAAATTAAATTAAAAAATTGAAAAATAAATTTTTTAAATTAAGTACGTTATTTAGTAAAGCTGAAAATAATATATTTTATTAAGTATGTCGATTTCTTTTCTTATTATATAAGAATGATATATAAGGGAGATACACATAATTTTTCATAAAATTTACTATATATAAAAAACACTAAATTTAATTGTTTATGAAAATAATAATTTATCTATTTAATATAATTTTAGTCTAAAATAATATAAAAATAAAATTTTATCACAATAAAAATAATATATTTATTTATCATTGGAGGAAAAATGATTAAAAGAAGAGAAATCTAAATTCAATAAATTTTCATCTCTTGATTTTCTTTTATTGATGAATCTTAATTGCATGATTGATTTTGTTATTGTAAGCATGCTTAAAACGGTATGATTACATGATTCTTATCCTCTTCCATTTAAAAAATTCTATTTAAATTTATTTATTTTAATAAAAAGTGATTATTAATTAATTATAACATATGTAAATTAATTTTATATTAAGCATAATTTTTAGTATATTAGGCTTTCTTAAGAAATTATTGACATAAAAATATTTAATAATATAAAATTATAATTATATAATAAATTATTTTTCATAATTATTTTTTTTTATTATTTTTTTCTAATTTTTTGCAATAATTAACTTTATAAGGAATCAGTGCTACTCTTTTTTAAATTTATTAAATTATAATGAATTTTTATAGTTTAATAAATTTAAAAAAAGTAGCACTGACTACTTACCTTAAATTATTGGGTTTGAAAATGAATTTTAGAGAAAGTAAAATGAAATATGAAATTTTTAAATTTTTTAAATATAAGGATTTTATAAAATTAATATCTAATAATTATCTTAAATTGTGTGATTTTTTGAATGATTTAAAAGATTAAATTTATTTTAATAATAATTTATAAATTTTTTACGATCTATGTATGAGTGAAAGATAATTAAAAAAATAATTAAAATGATACTTTTAAAATATAAGAAATTATATTTTTTTACTTTTTTATATTTTAAATAAATCACGTATTTTTTTAGTGTTAACTTTTCTCATTAACTAATCAAAAGTATCTCAATTTTATGCAAAATAATCTCAAATAATATGTACAATAAAAGTTAAATATAAAATGTCAATAGGATTAAAAATTAATATTTACAAATGAATTGATTTTGTAATATTATCATATATTTAACATATAATAATAGCAAAAATTAAATTCTTGTATGTAATTTAATATAAATAACTTATTTAAATAATTAACTTTACGTTAAATTTAGAATTGTATAAAAAATTAAAGTTACAAATATAAATATTATATTATAAACATTTTACTTATTTGGTAAGTCTCTCGTCATTTCATCTTAATCATTCATTTTGACATCATCAAAATCATATGGTTATTATATTATCATGAAGTTAAGGTATCAATATCTAAACTTTTACTTTAGATATCATAAAATTATCCATATATTTAAATCTATATTTTATTGCAGTGGTTATTTGTCGCGTATCAAGTGAACTTGAAAAGAGAAAATCTACGACCTATGTCAAATTTCTACAAATAATTTACATGAATTAAGTATCTTAAGGTTTGTTTTATGGTAAAATAAATAGAGTTCGATTGTTTTGCAAAACTAAATAAATTAGTTATTCCCTTTTTCTTTATATTTGTTTTTTCTTAATTTTTTTTCCTTCTTTCTGAAAAAAATAGTTACATTCTTTTTTTTTTCCTTTTATTTTTACTTTTCTTTTCTTTTCTTCTCCATCCCAGCCGTTAGCAACTATCCGAAGTCAAATTTTTAGATCAAGTAATAGAATTTCGGATTTCAGATAATCAAAAGCCAACAAAGTCTATATATTTCAGAGATGAAAAGTGGAATTAAGCCTACTGGAGCTAACTGGGTCACTCTTCAATCCACTTGTGAAGTCAATGAAAGCTGGTTTTTCGTGTCCTCGTCACTTTACCTAAAAAACATCTGAGATCAATTCCTCGTCTATCTACTTCCCTCACATTGGTAGCTCATGCGTCTTCAATCTCGGCTTCAACTTCCGCTTCAGAACGAGATTATGTGATTCTGGAAAGGTGAACCACAAAGACTGATTAACTCGGTCCTGAACATTGTAGATTCCCTCAGAAGTCCAGCTGCAGCCATCACGATATTGGAACTCTATTCCAATCGGAAGGACTACGATCCCAAGGAAGCTTTCTACATTCCCATCGTCAAAAAGTTTGCTCAGGCCAGAATGTTCGACGCCATTGAGTATCTCATGCAAAGAATCAAACTTGAAAAGAAAAATGCCGTTTGTCTGATGAATTCTTCTACAATGTGATCAAGGTTTATGGAAACATGGCTGGCTGGATGAACAGGGCTATCGAGGTCCTCTTCGATACGCCCGGGTATAATTGTTGGCCGACTGCGAAAACCTTCAATTTCGCGTTTAATTTGCTTGTTTCGGCCAAACTCTTTGATGTTGTTCATGAAGTGTATAATAAAGCTCCGAAGTTGGGTGTTAAGAGTGATGCTTGTTGCCTTAATATACTCATCTAAGGGTTATGTGGGTGTGGGAAGTTGGAGGCTGCATATGAGGCGCTTGATGAATTTCCGAAGATGAGGTGTGATCCAAATGTGAGAACTTTCTCAACTTTGATGCATGCTTGTGTGAGAAAGGGAAGCATTTGGGTTGTTAGATAGAATGGAAAGAGACGGAATTTGTCCTGATACGATTACATTTAATTATCTTAATTGCACTGCTGAGGACATGAAGGAGGGTTGAAGAGGGGAAGGAGATTTTAAGAAGAATGCAGCTTAAAGGGTGGAAGCCAGATGCTAGTTCTTATCAAGAGGTTTTTTAAGGGTTGCTTGTTGCTGAGAGATTTGTCGAGGCAAAACAACTAATGAATAAGATGATTTTGGAGGGTATTACTCCAAGTTTTGTGTCCTATAAAAGGATAATTCAGGGATTTTGCAAGATGAATTTACCAGGGGCTGTTGATTGGGCTCTGAAGCAGACGGTTCTGCAAGGGTTGGTGCTGATGATGGAGATGTGGAACCAGATTGTAAGAAGCATGGTTCATGAGGAGAAAAGTTCCAATTCCATTTTTTATGAAGATATTTTGGCAAGTTAACAAAATGACTTCCCCAATTTTTCTGCACAATATTCATGTGTTACTTGATTCACATAGAACCTGCTATTGTTGGTATCCAACTTGAGACTGTTTCAATGTGACTGCAAAGAAGCTGTGTATGGATTTTGAAACCAAGACATCATGCATTGGATGGATTATATGATTTTGCACTTTGTCAGTTAAGCGAATGAAACTTTAATCTTCTTACTGATATTGCTGCCAAAAAGAAAACACACTGTTTGTTTTCTCACAAACCAAGTTTCCAGTGTTCTCTTTACCTGGGAAGAGGCCAGGCAAGATGAGGGAAAGGGGAAGTTGTCAAGAATTATATTAGTGAGTTCAGCATGAAAAAAATTTTTTGCTCTTTAACTCCATATGTAATTTAAAAAAGTAGCAGTGGACAGATGCAAAGTGAAGCTATTCTGCATCTGAAACTTATCCAGTAGTGCTTCCAATGGGCTGTTACATTCCTGTCTTAACACAATTGAGCTCTTTGTTAGTAAATAGGTTCCACATCTATTATATTATGCTATATGTACCCTGTATTATAATATATATAGTGACTGCCTAACTCAGTTGAGGATATGACAATACAAATTTCTCTTTTAATTAACATGGTATCTAGAGCCTTCTAATAATCCTTTTCCTATCTCAATCAACAACCCAACTCTCTCTCTCTCTTCTTCCTCCTCTTCTTTTCTTTTTTTATTCTTTTATGCGTGACTAAGGTCACGGTGGGAACAGCGGCACTCTAAGCCGCTTATTGGTGAAAGTCCAAACCTCAGGATTGCTGTTTGGTGGCGGCGTACGGAAGTGGAGACCAGAACAGCACTATTCAAGGCCGTGGAAGCAGAACCGGCACCGGTACGGAAGGTCTGGGTACACCAGACAACAGATCGGGCCGAGACGATCCCGACTAGGCGGCACGTGGCACCACACGTGCGTGTGTACGGAGGTGCGTGAAGCCCACGCGCAGAGGCAAGCGGCGGTGCGTGGAGCATCTTCAGGCGGCGATCTTCCGTCTGATACTGTTTCGGAGGACTCTGAAGGGTTCTATAAGGTTGGTTTTGCAGTTTCGTGTCTTCAGGTGGCATTTTCTATTTTCTGGATAATTTTCTTTTGGTTTTTTTGCTGTGCTGGCTGGATATGGATACTAGTTCTAATTTCATGAACAATTCTGGGGGTCCCAATGGTTCTGGAAATTTAAGGAGAGAATTTAGATCTAATTTTTCAAAATTATTACCAGTTGTTAGAAAAATAACAGAGCGGAAATTGGATATTGAAAGACGACAATATGTTACTTGGAAAAGAGCAATTGAATACTATTTTGATGAAGTTCATATGACACATCACCTAACTCAAGAGCCACCCATAAAAGATCCTGATCAACAATGGATCATAGAAGATCGTCAGTTGTTCAGGTTGGTTTGTAATACTTTAGCTACTGAAGTTGAAGATAACACAGCTCATTGTCGTACTGTTAAGGAGTTATGGGAGTCTATTGAAGGCCTATATTCGAAAAAGGATGATCTGAATCAGGTATATGATTTGACTGTGTCCTTGTTTTAATCAGATGAGAAAGGTAAGACCAATGCTCAAATTTATACTGAGTTCAATCGTATTTATGAACAATGGAATTCTCTGCTGCCTATTACTAGTGATGTTAATGCAATGCATTCTCAGCGAGAACAACTAGCTGCTTTGTGTTATTTGATGCGTTTATCTCCTGAGTTTAGCACAGCATGACAGCAGGTCTTATCTAGTTCTGAGCCCCTCGCCCGAAAAATAGCTTATTATTGAGTTCAAAGAGCATCCAAAGATATTTCTTCCTCCTCTCCATCTTCAAATATGAATGAGTCAGCAGCATTAGTTGGCTCAGGTGCTCGTGGAGGCCATGGTAATTCTAGAGGTAGCAGAAGAAGAGGAAGAGGGCGAGGTCATTTTAATGAAGGAGGAAGAGGACGTGATTGGCAGAATCACTCTAGTGAAGGAAGGAGAGGAGGTGATTCGGTTGTGATTTGCTATCATTGTCAAGAACAAGGACACATCAAGAAATTCTGTCCGAAGTTGGTAGGAAGGAATACCCAGCAGTCCAGGTTTGCTCATATGGCACAAGAGTCAGAAGTCAATGGTAAATTATTATCTGATAGCGAATATGCTGAGTACTTGCAATTAAAGGTCTCTGTATAGCCGCCACCCACCCAACCTATTGCCACCATAGTTCACACAGGTAATCCTACTGCATGTCTATCCCATTCCAATTCTAGATGGGTCATTGACTCTAGGGCTACTGATCATATGACGGGTCAAACAGGTATACTATCTTCCTTTACTAATTCTCATCCTTCACATGTCACTTTAGCTAATAGGTCTACTGCTTCTGTTGTTGGAAGTGGCATGGTCAATCTCACCTCTGATATCTCTTTATCCAATGTTTTGTGCCTCCCAAATTTTTCCTTTAATTTACTTCAGTTAGCCAAATTACCCGTGCTTATAATTGTGGTGTTTTCTTCTTTCCTGGTTATTGTGTATTTCAGGATCTGTTGACGAAGAAGATTTTTGGTAGGGGATATGAATCTGGGGGATTATACGTGCTGGATGACAAAGTTTCTCAACCAATCGCTGCTGCTGCTACCCCCACTCTACATCAATTACACTGTCGCCTTGGCCATCCCTCGTTGCTCTCTTTACGAAAATTATGTCTTAGCTTAGCGTCTGTGTCTCATTTAGATTGTGAGTCTTGTCAATTTACTAAACAGCATCGCCAATCTTATGTTTCTAGAGTTAATAAGCGGGTTTCATTCCCCTTTGAGTTAGTACATTCAGATATTTGGGGGCCTTGCCTAGTTATTTCAAAGTCTAGTTTTCGTTATTTTGTGTCTTTTGTGGATGATTATTCGAGAGTGACTTGGCTCTATTTAATAAAAAATCATTCGGGTTGTTTAATATTTTTTGTACTTTTCATGCTGAGGTTACAAATCAATTTCAGACAACTATTCGTAATTTTCGCAGTGATAATGCTAAAGAGTATTTCTCTTCACAGTTTTCAGCTTATTTGTCTCAGCATGGTATAATTCATCAATCTTCCTGTGCTATCACTCCACAACAAAATGGAGTAGCTGAACGAAAAAATTGACATTTATTGGAAGTTTTTCGAGCACTTTTATTTGAAATGAAAGTTCCTAAAGTTTTTTGGGCAGATGCAGTTTCTACAACCTGTTTTCTCATCAATCGCATGCCTTCTTCTATTCTTGGTGGTCAGGTACCTTTTTCTATTCTGTTTCCTTCTAAGCCTTTTTTTTCTATTTCCCCCCGTATTTTTGGGTGCACCTGTTTTGTTCATGATCACCGTCCCCAAGTATCGAAATTGGATCCTCAGTCTTTGAAGTGTGTTTTTCTTGGCTATTCTCGTACTCAAAAAAGGTATCGATGTTTTTCTCCTGAGTTAAATCGTTATATTATTTCTTCTGATGTTTCATTTTTTGAGTCTACCCCATTCTTTGGGCCGTCTCCCTCTTCCTCCCCCTTGCCAGAATCAGATCATGTTGATGCATACTTTCTTGTCCCTCCTCCTTCACTAGACTCACAAGTTCCTCCACCACAAAATTTGGTTCGACCTCCAATTCAGTTTGTTTATTCTCGTAGAGTGCAGGTACCACCAACAGCTCCTCCACCGGTCATGCAACAGCCATCTGATCTAGACTCGCTTTCCCACGGTCCGTCAGCTTCATCTCCTCTACCGGCTTCTTCCTCATCAGATCCTCCTCCTGTGTCTTCTAATTTGGATCTTCCGATTGCTCACCGAAAAGGTATCCATACTTGCACTCAAAAAGGTAACCCTCACCACCCTTATTCCATCTCCACCTATGTCTCTTATTCTTCTTTACCTGCTTCTTCTCGAGCCTTCATTGCTTCTTTAGATTCTATTACTGTTCCTAAGTCCTATCTTGAAGCTCTTTCTCATAATGGGTGGCGTGCTGCTATGGATGAAGAAATGACAGCTCTTGAAGCTAATCAGACATGGGATCTTGTGCCTTTACCTGATGGTAAACAATCCATTAGTTGCAAATGGGTATTTACAGTCAAAGTGAATCCGGATGGTTCTATTGCTCGTTTAAAAGCACGTCTAGTCGCTAAAGGTTATGCTCAGACCTATGGTGTTGATTATTCAAAGACTTTTTCCCCTGTGGCCAAGATTACCTCTGTTCGTTTACTCATCTCTCTTGCTGCTACTCATGATTGGTCTCTTCACTAATTGGATGTTAAAAATGTCTTTTTACATGGCGATTTGAATGAGGAAGTGTACATGGAGCAACCACCTGAGTTTATTGCTCAGGGGGAGTGTGGCAAGGTATTACGTTTAAAAAAATCATTATATGGGTTGAAACAATCTCCTCGAGCTTGGTTTGGAAGATTCAGTGAAGTAGTGATAGAATTCGGAATGAAGAAATGTGATCATGACCACTCTGTGTTTTATAGACAGTCTAGTTCAGGATGTATTCTTCTGACTGTATATGTTGATGATATTGTGATCACAGGGAGTGATAAGTTGGGGATCTCACAATTGAAAGCCTTTCTTCAGGCTAACTTCCAGACTAAGGACTTGGGAGCCCTTCGGTATTTTTTAGGCATTGAAATTGCTCGAAGGCGAAAAGGAATTTTCTTATCTCAAAGGAAATATGTGCTTGATCTCTTGAATGAAACAAATGATTGGAGCTAAACCATGTGAGAACCCTATGATTCCAAATATTAAGCTTAATCCACAGGATGGGGAATTACTTGAAAATCCTGAACAGTACAGGAGATTGGTGGGAAAATTAAACTATCTTACTATAACTAGGCCTGATATTGCCTTTCCAGTAAGTGTGGTTAGTCAGTTTATGAACTCCCCAAGGACTTCCCACTGGGATGCTCTTATACACATTTTGAAGTACTTGAAGAAAGCACCTGGTCGAGGAGTCTTATATAAAAATCATGGTCATTGCAGAGTGGAGGTTTTTTCTGATGCAGACTGGGCCGGATGTCCTATAGATCGGAGATCAACTTCTGGGTATTGTGTATTTGTTGGAGAAAATCTTGTGTCATGGAAAAGTAAGAAGCAAGCAGTTGTATCTCGTTCCAGTGCAGAATCTGAATACCGAGCTATGGCTCATGCTACATCTGATCTTGTATGGATTAATTATCTTCTTCAGCAACTTGGCATCAAGACTCATGGGATTATGCAATTGTGGTGTGACAATCGACCTGCTACTCACATTGCCTCAAATCCAGTCTTTCATGAACGAACTAAACATGTAGAAGTTGACTGTCATTTTATTCGACAGAAGTTACAAGAAGGAATTATTAGTCTTAGATATATTAGAACAGGGGAACAATTAGCTGATTTATTTACTAAAACTCTTCCGGAAAAACGGGTTGATGAAATTTGTAACAAGCTGGGCATGATTGACATCTATAGCCCAGCTTGAGGGGGAGTGTTAGTAAATAGGTTCCACATCTATTATATTATGCTATATGTACCCTGTATTATAATATATATAGTGACTGTCTAACTCAGTTGAGGATATGACAATACAAATTTCTCTCTTAATTAACACTCTTAAAATTTTCAACTAAACAGCAAGATAAATTCAGAATTTCTGTGGACAAAGTGACTTCGGTTTCTTGCACTTGAATCTGGAAAGAAAATGCTTACACTCAACAAGAATTCAATACTTGTTCCAGTTGTGATGTTTGGATCAAATATTGTTACACAATTTTGTCCAAAGAACATTAAAAATGTTAACGTATCATTCAAAGTTATAACACCTATTGTAATGATGGAAGGAACAAAATCAGGATGTACATCTCAATCTTTTTTCTTTTTGTTTCTGTAAATTGTAAAATTCAGCTTTCTCCAGCACCAACCCCGAACAAACAAAGAACGTATAAAACCTATCAAACTTCCCAGATCTACTATAATTACTATATTGGCTCTACAAAGAAACTGATCAACGCCCTCTATGCAGATTTTGTTTTAGAAAAAAAAAAAAGCAGGGAAGGCCCAAACTCTTCAATTTGATAAACAGCTATCATCCCTTTCCCTCCATTCATTTCTTCCTCATCACGCTTTCTCAACAGCTTCAACAAGTTCTTTAGAACTGCCATCCGAGCAGCTTACTTTCTTGGGATCCCTGGTACTTTCCTTGTTCATGGAGCCTTCATTCTCTACCTTTGTGGCAGATGAAGCTTTTGGAACCACATTCTCCTCGGAATAGATGGAATCTTTTCTAAAAGAAACTGAGGGCTGGGAAATAACTGGAATCCTTTCATCTCCGGGTGACTGAATTGATGCTGAAAGAGATTCGTCATCAGAAGAGTCAGATTCAGCTATTTCTCTTTCATCAATCCTTGGTGAATCACCATTGGATTTTCTTGACTTACGGGAAAGGACGTGCTTTATGCCGCGAGCTGATTTTTCTGCATGTTTCAAAATATTCTTTGCCACATCCTTTACATGTCCTTTGCTTGGGCTATCTGGTCCACTCCCTTCAGTTGACGTCCCTTCTTTCTCAACCTTGTCAGTGGGAAACCCAGAAATACCATCCTCCATAACAAACTTAACACCAATCTCCTTCTCGTTAACTGCTCTGATGTTGACATGCGGGGATGGAACAGCCTCTAGGGAGCCACCTGACTCATCCTCCTTTTTATGACTCCTGCGAAACACAGAACCAATCTTGTGCAGGCCATGCCGGACAGTTTTCATTCGATGCTTATCCTCTGTATTATTATCGGGACTGCTGCTATCATTCTCCAAGGATCCTGATACATTTGAATTATGACTTCCAGATGCATCATTATGCTCTCCATGAATTTCAGTATCAGCACGTCTACTCCTTCCTTTTCTAGGGTCCCAAGTTTGAGGAACTTCACTTCCTGGATGGTGAACCCAAATTCCAGTAGCCTTTTGCCCTTCAACATCTATAGGCTCAAAGTTATCTGCCACTTTCGGAGACCTTTCAGATGAAGCAGATGAGAAGGAACTTTTATTAGCAGTCTCATTTGCAGAAGAATTTCTTCTATCCTCAATGTCCACTGTTTCCTGGTCACATTGATTATCGACAACCTCAGCAGCAGTCTGAAGATCAAATTCAAATGAAGCATCAACCATTGTTGGAAAAATCTGATTGTAACCAGTAGCTTATTATTCAAAATTGAAACTTCTTCATCAGTCATCCTTATACTGATTCTTGCTTTTTAAGGGGGAAAACACTTCTTCTGTCTTTACATTTAAACTGAGAACCAGTATCAATGAGAGAAACTTTGTACCTTTTCACTATCAGCTAGAATAGTTATTGCCAAATGCAACCTCCCCGTTTTAATGTTCTGAAGTGGCAGCCACATATCATGCCTCTGGCCATCTCTAAAATCATTCATGTTCACAGAACAGTCTCTGGGAATGATGCACATCTAATTAGTTCCATAATAGTGACCATAGATAGTCAGTCACAGAATAGTTTGATGGCAAATCAGGGATTATACACATACACACATATTAACAGTAAATAATGACATAATAAGCAAGACTGCTAAAAGCCAAAATGAGAAGAAGAAACTAACAAGCTGGAGATACTGAAAAGAAACCAAGCTTTCTTCTTAAATTATTTCACAGATCTTAATCAAAAATCAATGAATTAAGAGATGGTAATCAACCTAAAAAAATGTCATAATATAACCACAAAAATATGTTTCTGGATATATCAAATGATAGTGTGCATTTATCATAATATGCTGCAAACACAAGTGAAGATGTAGTTGCCTTCGTGATTAAAAATTACAAAGTAAGCTAATGTATCCCAAAATAACATAAAAGTGCAGGAAAAGCAGCAAACCCAAGGCTATGCCAAAATACACAATGTAACACAAAGTGCAGGAAAAGAAACAAACCCAAGGGTATCATCGTAGAAACGGTCCTTGTCACGAACTTTAATAGACAGCACATTGGAAACCTCCCATGTTATGATGGGAATTTTGAATTTCTCATACCATTTTGGACAAAGGGTTTTCTTCTGTATCTTTGTCCTGAATCTGTACCCTCCCAGATGACCTTTTACATATGGATCTGATAGTCCTGAAATATAACACTGTATGTTTTAGAGAAGCAAATTTAAAGAAAAGACACTAACCCCACAAAAAAAAATCCCAGATAAGAGGTCTACCATTTAGATCTGCTGGCTTCACTTCAGATGCTTCAACAACTTCTACTTTGGCATATGCAACAGGTTCCTTCTCATCCACGGAGAACCAAGGCTCTATAACAGTTATATATATGGATGCATGAGCATCTAATAATGCAAAGCCACACATACACAAAGGCGAAGCATAACATATGGAACATACCCAATCTCCAGCACGTAACAACTAAAAACCTTGGGCATAATGGGTACTCTTGGAGGCTTATGCAAAGGGAGTTTGACTAACAGAAGAAGAGAATATAAATGATGAAAAAATATGAATGCCAAGAACCTTGACGACAATAACAAGAATTTCCAACATCATTTCAGAAAGCCAAAACTTTTCTATTTGACAGAAGTCACAAAAGATAGCCAATACAGAAATTACAATATGAACATGATAGTTCACCCCTGCCTACTTTGTGCACTAAGGCTCAAAAGAACAATGACATGTTTAGATGGAGAAGAACAGAGAAAAAGGAGAGAGGAGGGAAAGGTTATTTCCCTTGTTTGAGAGTTTTAGTGAAAGAGGTAAAGGGAATGGAGGATTATGATTAATCCTCCAGAGTCCTCTGATATCCTCCAAAGGATTTCCAAAAGATTCAAATAAGTGGAGGGAAAGTCATGACTAAACCATCCTTTCTCCTCCCTCCCCCCTCCCCCCTCCCCCCTCCCCAACCAAAAAAAAAAGCGCTCTCGTTATCTTCCCTTCCTTACCCTTCCAACTCCCAAACATACAGTAAGTCTTACTTTAGCAAACAGACCAATATGCCCGAGTAAGGAATTTCTCCTATTAATCATATTTATATAAATGTTAGAACATCTCTGGGATCAGTTTGCTGGTAATGGTTTGCATCTCTTCACTAGCTTGGCAACACAGGCCAGTAAAACTGACAGAATTATACATCATGGATTCTATAAACTCTATATTACTTACCATAGAGACTTGACAGCTAAAATAAGATCACTACAAATTAAGGATGCAGAAATATAATGATAATTCCAAACAGTAAACTACGGCTTCCAGGTTGTAGCTTCCAGTTGACATGCTATAGTAAATACATGCCATATACCATTAACCCCAAAAGTATTAAGCAACAAACCATATATAGGCTGATTTACCTGCCTGTGGTGAAGCAAATTTCTGGACATCAACAACCAGCATATTGGGCTGCAGAATATTATTTAACTGTGAAATAACTAAAAAGCTAATAACATCAAGAACTACTAAAGAAGAAAGAATTCCAAGAAATATATGTGCTATATACAAGTAAAATAACAAGTTTAAATAAATGAGTCACTAAGAATGCGAACTACACCTCAACAAGTGTTTGTTCAAAAGCAATTGACAGAAGCTTATCCTGATAAAATGGAAAATTACAATAATGCAGATTAATTAGAGTAAGAAGATAAGCAAGAAAGAAAAAAAATGAAAGCAAGAACAGGAGAAAGAGTGTGAGAAGGAAAATAAAAGAAAACAATTATATAGCTAAAATGCAAGGTGCACTTACAAGCCACCCAGCAATGCCTGGAAGTTCTGTCACATCAAGCCCGTGAGTAAAGATAGGTTTCACAGTCATTTGAAAATATGGAGGTTCAACAAAGCATAACCGCAATCGGCCAAGGAAAGGCCATGTTTGGAGAAACTTCACCCCAACCAAGACCTATAGAATGGAAAGAAATTGCAATATTGAAATTCCATGTTTTATTATGTGTTCCTTTTCTGCCTCAAATTTCTAGGAAGCTACTGATACAATCTGCATTTGATCCTTAAAAATCAGCTTCAAGCAATATGTTGTAATTATTGGAGTTAGAAACCAAAGTCTCTCTTAATACTGCTCGCTATATAGTGAAAGTGACTTGGAAGAATACAGGACAGGAAAAACTGACATAACATAGGATGTAGAAACATATAGTTACCATAGAAAACTTTTCACCCTTTCCACCATCCCATTGTATCCAATATCTATTCTTTGTAAAAATCACTGAATAATTCAATATCTATTACAAACTTCAATTATAACAAAGAAATTACAGCCTTTTATTTCTTGGGGAGGGGGGGTTTGGAATTACACACTATTTGACTATTGCCCTCTTCAATACAAAACATCCCATCAATTATCGAATCACTCATAAGAAATATTCAAGGCATCACTCAGTAAAATAATTAGATAAGCACACACAAACCCATTTATTAAGCAAAACTCAAATTCATTTTGTTTCATAGAGTAGTTAATCACTCAAAACAAGAAAAATCGCCAACATAGGGTAGAATAAAATTGTAATTCCAGATCCACACCTTCCCTTCAATATGCATGCCTGTTATGTGTAGCTTTGCCCTCATCCCGAAGCCCAACCTTTTCCTTAATTTCACAGCAAGTATTGCACTCATATCATCGGCTGTGAGAAAATTCATCCCTAACTCCAGAACCTTCATTGATCACGATGCAATCTCTAAATTAAGCGGGGCAAAAAAAAATTTGTGCAGCAAATGCTGAACAAAAAGAGTTTCGTCTAATATACTGCTTTACAACACAACATACCAAGTGGTCATCATCAGACTGACGAAGCACCCTCATCTCTGTAAATAAAGGGGGATTTCTTCCCAAGTATAGGTGCTGAACCACAGCCTTTTTCTGCAATTATAATATCAGGAAATCAATATCTGATAGACGCCATTAGTCAAAGGGGTTATTTTACAATCTACCACTAAGATAGAGATTAATGGTAGGCTAACAAAAGGAATAGATTAGAAAAGAAAAAAATAACTCTTGGATATCTCTGGCTCTAGACATCGTCAAAAACATTATTAAGATATCAACATCTAACATACTTATCAAAGCAGACAGATTCAAAAAATAAAATTCAAATCCAGCTGACAAAATATAATTAATCAAGAAATAAGAGTCATACAGCAGTCCAAGGTTTGTACTTCTCCAAGAACCAAGGTATGATAGGGAGCAGAATCTTCTGAGAGGCAATCTGTTCCATGCATATGGGCCATATGTTTTCAACTGCATGATTCAACCACCGGACTGTTTCAGAATCTGAAAGTACCTGAAACATAATACGATCTCTCACGCATTTAATCAAATTCTTCTACAACTAAAATATTTTATATCAGATAAAATCCTTACACTTGCAAGGATAACAAAAGATGAAAATAGTAAAACAATAAGACTTGAGTGCAAGAAAACCAAATCTTATGAGAAATAGTTTTATTATTTCACAACTTCTATCTATCCTCTCTATAGAAGCCATTATATTTTAATTTCCATCTTTTTCAACTTTTTCGCTTCAATTCTTAACAAGGGGCCTGATCCTGGACAACATAAAATGCAAATGTGGAATTTTCATCCACAAACTTGTAGGTGAGTTTAAATCCCTTCCTTCGCTCGGGATCAGATCCTGTTTTGGATGTTCAATGGGTGTGGTTTAAGATGAGAGCTGATCTGTATAATCAACTAACATTTTCCTCGTCACATGTCCGGAACATCAAATAATATGACAGCACGTGACATAATAAGCAATCAAATCAAATAAGTGAACAATCGTACATGCATTGAATAATGAAAAAATTTTACTATTACCCTTCTTTGATCAGCTTGTTTCCTCTCTTCAAACTGTAATTTCTTCCTCAGCCTTGTGACATAACGCTCATGAACCTTTCAAAGGAAAACGGAAAAAGATCACTGTCAGCACGAAGAACATTCCATCTTCTTTTTTAAATCCCCTTTAGACAAAAAACACAGAGAGATAAGATGCAAAGAATATAATCGACGCATTCAGAAGGGCCCATCGTTTTTCATTCTCCAATCAATCAAAACCACAAAAAGAAAAAAAAAAAAAAAAGGACAGAAGGTAAGCAGACTAAAAAATATTTCAAAATCAGAAATAAAATAAAGGACGCAAACCCAGCAGGCTGTCATAAGGTTCGTACCAGATAGATGTAAGTCAGAGCTAGAAAGTATGCCACCGGGTGGCACCAGTTGAATGAAGATAGAAACCAAAGCCCCAACAGCACAATGGCCGCATGATGCAAAATTGAAACTTCTGTAATATCCATCCAATCCTCTTCTCCTTCTCAATTTCAGACCCTTCGAACAAAAAACCAGTATCTGAAACTGATCCTTCTAGTGTATATACTCAAATTTCAACACACCCTTTAGTTCAAACTCGTATATTCAATCTGATATGAACCAAAAGAATCCGGGAGACTGGAAATACAAAATCATGATCACACCACAAGGTCTCAATTTGAAACAACAGCAATTGACAATGTGGTAATAAATAATAATGGTGAAGTTAACTTAATTTGGGGTCCCAATCGAGATAACAGGACTTCATGACTTCCCGAAACGGCAAAACGGTGCGTAGAGGGGAAATAACCGGCGACGAGGAGAAGAACCGCCTAGGTAAAAGCGTGGCAATGAGCAAAACACAGTTCTGAGTTAGCAGGATGATGTTGACTGTCAGTTTGATGCCACGCGTCGTTACCGTGTGCCAACTACCCCGCGTCGGCACTTGGAAGATCTATGACCGGAAGAGGCTTCGATGTCTTAAGACTTAAGATTCCGTCTGCGGATGGCAATTTCGATCATCGTCCATTATGTGATTGGAAAAAACTAAGGCTGCTACTTCCATATAACTATAGTCAAATGTATTATTCTTTAATTTAATAATTTATTTTTCAAAAATAATTAATTTTTATTAAAATAATTAATTTTTATTAAATTAGATTATTGATAGCATTCATATAAAAATAAGACTAAATTTTTAGTAGAAAACACTAACAATCTTGTCCAAGTGATAGGTAGATGCAATATTTATTTTTTTGGCGAAAATACAAATTATTCTTTTAATTTTAAGAAATTTGTATTTAATTATTTATACTTATTAATTTTTATAATCATTCATTAAAATAATTTATGAGTAATTAAAATTTATTCAATATTCATTCCGGAAGTAATTTGAAAGTGATAAACATATTTAATTTCACACAAAATTTTGAAAATAAAATGCTGTTGGGAAGTTTTGTGGCTCATTTGTGTCCGATTTCCATATTTTAATCATTATGACATCATAAACTTTTTTGGTGCGAGTCTAAAAATATAATTTATGATTCCTATATTTTTATTTTTATGTTTATAGAATATGATACTTAAATTCCTTTCGAGTCGTGGAAAGGAATTTGTGAGTGCAATTCTCTGTTTATGAATAATTTTAATATATAATTGCAAAAGTTAGTAATTGTACATGTTAAAGTTAGACATAACTACTTAAAATCTAAAGAGATAATTTTACATTTGTTCCTTATTTTTATATTGATTCAAAATTTTCTACTTATTTAAATCATATTCTTTTTTATCACATTACTATCACATTGAAATCATATAAATATAAAATTTTTTGTATACTGATATTCATAAGTT